>BSUD01000008.1:105411042-105425187 GCA_033239045.1 Fagopyrum esculentum | reverse complement strand
CCATACATAGACTCTTTACTCGTCCCGAGTAACTAAAGATATAACAACTGTGACTCAAGAAATCTCAGGAAGCATGGTGCAGGAGAAAGGTGAGAAAACAAAAAAAAAAATTCTAAAAAAAAGTGAGAAAAGAGAGAAACTACCATCCTTATCGCTCCAAGAGTGACCTACCCGGACTCCTCCTTATGTCTCCCCTTCTTATGTTGCCAACGTCGGAAGAAGAACCTACACTCGGATGTTGCTCATTTTGCCAAGGAGCCCTTTCGGGCTTTCACCTTGCCACTCTTCTTCTTTCTATGATAGTCTCACCAATTTCTCACATCCCTTAAGCCCATTTTTGCACCAACCTAGTGTTGGTCGGACTACCTTCTTTTTGCCTAAACCGCCCTTTCGGATTTTTGGTTTATCCAAGAATCTTGCCTTTTCTCAATATCTTTGGCTTTTTCTCTTTTCCTCTCTTTTTTTTTTAATAATTTTTTTATGGTTGAATTGGAACTGAATTACAAACTGAAATCTTCAAAAAAGCATAACTATACAAGCAAGATATGATCCCTCCCCCATACTTGAAGACCACTTTGCCCTCAAAGTGTGAATATAAAGGCAAGATAAAATGTGGACAAGGGAAATATGAAACTCACTAGTGTGATGGTCCGGGTGGACCGTCCGGCTTCTATGATGGGTACGGAAAGTGACTAAAGAAATGCTCATGCCGGTGGTAGATGTCATTGAGGCGGCTCTGATGGGCATCCATCCGGGCACCAAATGAGGTCTCAAAGCTGGCTTGCCAAGCCTGCTGCTGAGAGTCAACGTGGGCCCGCTCATTAATACCTAGAAAAGGTAAGCCAAGGGAATCAAAGATAAGCCAAAACGGTTAAGGTTATGACACTCGAAACCGAAGTAGAGGATGTTGAGTCTTACTACTACCTAGAAAAGGTAAGCCAAGGCTAGGTTAAAGCATATCTTTAACTTTGGGTCAAAGCAAAAGCAAAGGTCATACGACAGAGGAAAACCACGGCTGGATCTTGAGGAACCACGGCCGTGGAACTCAAGAATAACCTGTGGAAAAGATCGACGACGAAGTTTCTCCGAACTCTCAGGGTCCAATCTGTTTTGGTTCAATCTATCATCATCTTTGCCACAACTATCAACCCTTAACCTTAGAATCACTTAAGGGTTTTAGCCAACAATCATCATTGTAAAATCAACAATCAAATATGAAAGGAATAAATGATAGAACTTTGAAACCTTAATGAAAAATACCGAAATCAATCTCAATAAAACCAACAATTTGTCAATGTGTTCAATGAATAGGGAATAGAATAAGAATCTCTCACAAATCTTAGAATCGCTTAAGGGTTTTAGCCAACAATCATCATTGCTATGAATGTATGTCTATGCATGCAAAATAAAGGGAAAATCTATATAAATACATGCCTAAATATAGGTCATAATTCATGTCATCAATCCTCTACTCGACATCTTGACGCCGATCAAAATAAGCGCTCATGCTCTGCTCAAATCCCGTCTGCCAAGCCTACTGTTGCTCAAGCATCGTCGTTTGATAGCTGGTCTGCCACTTCTGATGCTGAGTGGACAGAGCTGCCATCTGAGCGAGCAAGCTTGCGTGTATGGGGTCAACATCCTCCGCCGTGGGCATCTTTGTGTCATCGGGGATGGGCTGATAGTCCTCAGCCGGTTCCCGACTCAAACTCGCCGCATGCAGCTCAACGATGGAAACTTGTGATCGCCTCGGTACGTACGGGTCATCAGCAATGTAGAGGTCGGAAAGCTCGTCTCCATAAGGCAAAGGCTGGGGCATGTCGGTGACATTGCTTCGATCTGTAAATGAAAGACAAAAGAGGTGCTCACCCTTCCTCTTCAACAACTTACACCTACGAAGAAGGCCCTCGGTGTAGAACGGGATCTCCATCCCATCCTCCAACTCGACACATCCATCACCTGAGCCTCTATCAGGGTAATGATCCCTCCTCCAACAATGTCCCGAGGCTCGTCCTTCCTTATCCGCATCAAAGCAGAAAGGAAGTGTGAAATCCATTCCGGCACAATGTCACACACCGGGATGCAAGAGTACAATAGTGTAAGGTCATTGAGGGCGACCTTGTTCTCTTCTTTGTGTCCACAGAAGACACACATGAGGATCTTTGACAACAGCCTCAAACAGGGGTGAGTGAGTTTGTTGTTGTACTCACCCCCTGCATGGAAGTCTGAACGGGTGGCAACATGCCAAAACTCGAAGAGATCTTGTGTAGGAGCCGGCTCCCACCATTTCTCAGAGGGGTTCTTTGTAACCCCAAAAGCCGCTCTCAACTGGTCCAAGTCTAAGGAATACCTCTTCTTGGTGTACTTGAACGACAAACCAACGCAAATGTGGTCCTCATTCTCCATGTTGAATGTGGCCACAAACTGTCTTGTCAGCTATGGGTACACAACAACATTCTTGCCAAGGAATTCCCCGAGCTCAGCATGCTTGAGGAACTCCTGCATACTCTCCAACATCCCTAAGCTTTCCAACGTTAGAATAGGCAAAAACCGAGTTGGAAAAACAATTTGGTTATATACTATCTCGTACCTCTCCAATTCCCTTGGGTTCATCTTACATTTCCTTGCTTTCTCCATTCTATAAGCAGTTGCAAGTAGATGAATTAGAATTCACAAAGATACGGAGAAAATAGCACCTTTCTGTTACAGAAACCGCGGAGGAGGGTGACGAAACCGTAGGGGCGATGGAGTCGAGCCGCGGGAGTGGATAAAGTGCAGAAGGGCGATTTTTGTCAGAAGTTCGATGTGGGCATTGTTGGAGCTTTTCCTTCTGTCTGTCGTCGGTGGTGGTGGTGCTTGGAGGTGGGGGAGTGAGGGACTGACGAGGGTTTGGGCGTGAGAATGAGGGTCGAGAGAGAGAGTTAGGTGGGGAGGTGAGAGAGAGGGTGGTTGGGGTAGGTGTAGGGGTATTTGCTTGTTTTTCAATTTTTTTTTCTTTTTTAGATAAAACCGTAAGGGCGGTGGTTTGTCACTACGGGCCGGTAACCGGGGGGGTTGGGGGGGTTGGGGGGGTAGCCGCTGACCAAGCGCTGGGGGCGGCGTTGGGAGTGGCTTGTCAAGGATGTTACCATGGGGGCGGGGGTTGTCACCGCGGGGGCGGTGACTTCTTGGTGCTGGCGCTGACCCAATGCTGGGGGCGGGGCTGGGAGCGTAGTGTCACCGCGGGGGCAGAGACATAGAGCCGCGGGGGCGGTTCCCTTAACAGAAGCTCCTCCTTTTATTTTCTCGGGTTGCCTCCCGAGCAGCGCCTTTATTTTATGTCGTTGGCTCGACGTTAAGTCCTAGATCAAGCTTTACTGTCCTCTCCATGATCAATTTCTTGATGTGGAGGGCTTGATCCTTCGTTTCCGTTCATGATCCAATCATTTGGTGTATCTCTTCCTCCTAGTTTTTCCTTGCCCTTTCTTATTCGAGAACTTCTCATTCCGTGGTCAACATCTTGCAAGATGGAAACAAAAAATTCTTGGCTTGGAGTTAGAAGTTTGGTCCCAATGGCCAATTTTGTAACACCCCATGTTCTGGGAAGTTGAAACGTTACGGGCAAGGACCTCACAATTGGTCCCGACCCTTAGAGTAGCAACAACACAACGGATCTTACAACAAGGCACAGACGAATGAAAACCAAAACTCAATATAAAACCAAAGGTTAAAACAAAAGGAAGCGTAAAAGACTCACTTCCAAGTTCAAAACAAAAGGGAAAGCAACAACATAAACATAAACCTGATCCCGTCCTATAATGTACGGAAACCCTGACTGACCACACCATCCGGATCACTCAGCAGCATTCTGAACTTGTGGAACATCTACAACATCGGTATAAACCGTTATCTAACATTCTAGATATCAGAAAGAGTGTAAAGGCACAAACACACATAAGGTAAAGGTAAGCACATAACATGCTCACACTCAACCTGTTATTATCATTTCTTAATTATCTATTACTAATTCAACTTCTTTTGTCATAGGAGGATCTCCCAAAACTCGCCTCCGCTTCCGTCTACCAATACGAATAGATCATTACTATCCATTACCTATGGGCATGGGTTGCAAGAGCACATTCTAGTCTCCTGTAGAACTAGACAAGTTGTCACCGCCTGGTTATCATACACTTGGGCCAGTTAAGGGTTATAAGGGTGAATCCTAGTCCAGTTATCCGGTATAACATGATATACAACACAAACAAGCCAAAACACTCAAACCAATACGCGGAATGAAGCTAAGTAAGTCCAAGGGACATACCTCACTTAAAGGAAGTCTAAAAGCTAAACAACAACTCAGAGAACAACTCAGTTTCCTTCAGAAAAGGAGCAAGGAAAGCTTGTTCACACAAGCATCACGAGTAAGGACCAAAACAATCGCTAGAAGTCTATAACTTCTAGTCTCAATGATCTCTAAGAGATTTTCACAAGCTAAGGGCTCAACCTTAGTCTTACAACATACTCAGGGATCAAGGAACATTCAGAAGGAACAAGGAAAGCAAGGAAGGAAGCAACTCACAAGAACGGGAGTTACTATAGAGGAAACCGTAGGGGCGGGTTGCTGCGGGGGCGGCACAACAGAGGCGCGGGGGCGGCACAACAAAGGCATGGGGGAGGTTTTCAGTGCAGAAGCGTTGTCGACTCCTTCGACATCCAAGAACACAGCAAAGGACAAAGCTTGCTCTTCTCAACACACAATCACGTCACAACTCAACCAAGGGAGCATGTGAACATCAAAGGATCATCAACAGAACGCTCCACAAGAATCAAGGATCAAACTTGATTCTTGGAGAAGAAGAAAAGATGAAACAAGAGAGAAATGAAACAGAAGGGAAGCAAGGTGCAGCAGGACATGAATGTGATGAAGAGCAAGGAAGAAAGAACTTATACGTTCAGGAAGAACACAGGGGACAATGCTGCTGCACTCTAGGATTGAAGAAGACGTAAGCAAGAAACGTGGAAAAAAAGAAAAGACGGGAGTATATAGAAGAGGCGGGAAAGATAGATGGAAAAGACGTCTAGGGTTAGGAAGAAGATAAGGAAGCTGACCCATAGATAGAAGATCGGATAATCTATCTATGGAAGGAAGATAAAACGAACAAAAACAGATTGGGCGCGACATGCAGTGAATCCGTAGGGGAGATCACCTCAGCCGCAGGGGCGGCCCCTTGTCACCGCGGGGGCGGTGACAGACACCGTGACCGCTGGGGCGGTCTCCTTCACCACGGGGAGGTGAAGTTGAAAACTGGGATCTTACATCAAATCCCCCTAAAAAGAAGTTTCATCCTGAAACTTGCAATAACCCGAACAATCACATAACAACAACACAGAAAACTGAACTGAACTCATATATTCCCTCTTGGGGCACGTAACGCATAACATCACCAAAAAGCGTGCGCCACACAACAAATGAAAAACCGAAACAAAACGACTACGCTAAGGGTTCAACAAGCTCAGCGTAAAACTCCGGATAGTTTCTCTAGATACTATCCTATGTTTCCCCAGTCGTCCCATCAACTCCTCGCATCGACCACTGAATCTTCATCATCGGTATGTCCTTCGAACGCACGCGTCTCGTGCACGCTCTAAGACAGCTACCGGGTGCTCAGGAAACGTGTGGTCTGACTCGTTCACTAGATCCTCGTGATTGACGATGTGTCTCGGATCCCGTATGTACTCCCGTAGCTGAGACACATGGAAGACGGGGTGAACACCCTCCAGCCTCGGTGGAAAAGCAAGTCTTTATGTTACCTCTCAAACTCGCTCAAGAATCTCGAACGGTCCGACGTATCTGGGACTCATCTTCCCCTTGATGCCGAAACGTCTGAATCCTCATATTGGGGATACTCTCAACCAAACTTGAGCTCCAACTCTGAACTCCAGAGGTCTGCGCCTCTTATCTGCATTAGACTTTTGTTGACTTTGTGCTGCTTAAATCCACTCGCGGATCACTACTACTTAAGCCATGTCATCCTAAATCTTCTTAGGTGCTACTCCGCTAGCACTACTTGGCTCGTCCCAACACAGCGGTGTTCGACATCTCTGTTCGTATAAAGCCTCATAAGGAGCCATCCTGATCGAAGCGTGCCAACTATTGTTATACAAAACTCCACTAAGGGAAGGTGATCTGGCCACACTTGTCCCTAGTCTAACACGCTGGCTCTCAACAAGTCCTCCAAAGTCTGGATGGTCTGCTCGGACTAACCATCGGTTTGAGGATGATAAGCAGTCATGAACTACAAACTCGTACCTAGGGCAGCGTGCACTTGCTGTCAGAACCTCGAGGTGAACCGTCCATCTCTATCGGAGATAGTAGTCCTAGGCACTCCATGAAGTCTCACTATCTGCCTAGTGAACTCCTCTATTGATCGACTCACTGGCCACGTCTCCTTGATCAGAATGAAACGTGCGGTCTTTGTCAGTCGATCTACGATGACCCAAATAGCATGAAAGGCTCGACTCGGTCTCAAACCGGTAACAAAATCCATCGGATGTCTTCCCACTTCCACTGAGGGATGGGAAGTGGGTGTAGCTCTCCTCCTGGTGTATGGTGCTCGATCTTGACCTGCTGACAGGTTGCACACTGAGCTACATATCTCGTGACATTTGACTTTAGACCTCCCCACTCGAAAGAGCGTAGGTAGGTCACACAATGGTGCTCGATCTTGACCTGTTGACATGTCGCATTGAGTAAGGTGAAGAGTGAGCCTCCTGTAGGATCCCTTGTCTCAACTATCTATCCAAAGTCACACAAACCCGCTTCTGGCGTCTCAAGATCCCATCAGCACCGACTACAAACTGTGGTGCCTCTCCTCAAGACATCTTGTCTCGGATCTGTGTCAAAGTTGGGCAACTCTCTTGCTTCTGTCGGATTTCAGCCAACAGATCAAGTACTATCTCCAAGGTGGATAGGTAGCTGTCGGAATCCAAAAAGTGGATATCCATCTCTAACTGTGGCTGAGTTGTCAGCCTAGCGATCGCCATCTCCCGGGGAGTCTTCCTACTAAGGGCATCAACTACCACATTGACCTTCCCCGGGTGGTATAAGATCTCCAAATCAAAGTCCTTGATCAACTCCAACCATCTGCGCTGGTGGTTATTCAACTCCCGCTAAGTGAATATGTACTTCAAACTCTTATGGTTTGTAAACATCTGACACATAGCTCCGTACGAATATGCCTCCAAATCTTCAAAGCATGAACCACAACAACCAACTCTAGATTGTAGGTAGGGTAATTCTCCTCGTAAGTCTTCAGTTGTCTCGACGTGTAGACAATCACCTTACCCCTCTGCATCAGAACACATCACAAGCCCAACTTGTATGCATCGTTGTAAACCATAAAACCCTCAATGCCCTCTGGCTGCGCTAAGATAGGAGCAGAGGTCAACCTCTTCTTCAGCTCTGTAGGCACAACTCGGACCATACGAACCTCGTAGACTTCCTCAGCAAGGAAGTGAGTGGTCGGGCGATAACTGAAAAGCCCTCAACAAAACGCCGGTAGTATCCCACCAATCCTAAGAAGTTGCGTACCTCCTTGACGTTCTTAGAAGGCAGCCAAAATGTTATTGAATCGATCTTCGCTGGATCTACCTTGATCCCTTTAGCTGAAACGATGTGAGCAAGGAATGCTACCTTAGACATCCGAAACTCGCACTTAGAGAGCTTAGCATAAAGCTCTCTATCCTGTAGGACCTGAAGAACGATCCTCAAGTGTCCTGCATGCTCCTCTCTACTGCAAAAGTATACCAAAATGTCGTCGATGAAGACAACTACAAACGGGTCTAGGAAATCAATGAAGATGCTGTTCATCAACTCCATGAAGACTGCGGGCACATTCGTAATCCCGAATGACATTATTACAAACTCGTAGTGGCCATATCTGGTCCGAAATGCCGTCTTGGCTATGTCCTACTCTCTCACCCTCAGTTGGTGATATCCAGATCTTAGATCGATACTCAAAAACACTGACACTCCGTGCAACTGATCCAAATGATCGTCGATATGGGGAAATCGGTACTTATTCTTGATCATCACCTTGTTAATCTCTCGGTAGTCGATACATAACCTCATTGACCAGTCCTTCTTCTTGACGAAGAGTACTGGTGCGCGCCAAGGAGATACACTAGGGCGGATGAAGTCCTTCACTGCTAACTTCTCGAGATGCTTCTTCAACTCAAGCATCTCGATGGGTGCCATATGATAAGGAGCCTTAGCGATCGCTCTCTGACCGACGGTATTTCTATGGTCATCTATACCCAATCAAAAGTAAATCCCGGCTTAGCACTAAGAACAAGTATAGTGATTAGTAAGGGTCGAACCCAAGAGAGTTAAGGTGTTTTAGATGCGATTATCGATTATAGTGACAAGTAACACAAGGGGGGGGGGTTTGGTTGAATTGATGCACAAAAACTTATGAAAACGATTAATGCGACACGTAAGACAATAATGGATGAATCTACACTAAGTTGATTCTAAGCATGCAATTGCTACGTTGGTGAGTTCCTTTTACAAGTTTTCAAGTAATCTCCCGTCTCGATCATATATATGTGTTGAGCCAACCGGCATCAACACAACTTAACAAGTTAAAGTTCCGTAAACCTACAAGAACAAATGACAAGTTAGCTTTCAAACAAAGACTAAGGGATATAAAGAGAAGATTAAAACCGTTAAACTTATCTTTATATTTGTGTTCCTTTTCTTAAGTAATCACAACCCGTTATTACTTAAAGTTGCTACTAGATTAAAGACCCGAACCCGGAATCTATTAATCCTAGTTGTTTACATGCACTTTAGAACCTAAGGTGATCAATCTCAAGCAATAGTAAACATGAAATTAGACAATGGAGATCAAGGAAACACAAAGTATTACTGAATGAAAACTTATAATATAAAGAACTTACAACCAAAGTAACAATGCAGCTTCAAACCAACCCAATGTAGAAAGGGAGTTAGCAACTCATTACAAAGGTAGCAAGACAATCTAAGTGGATAATTTGTTGGCTAACAAGATGATAAGATGGATGATTCTAGCAATCAACCAAAGACTATTTATACTACAAAAGACACTAAATAGGAGTAAATGGCCGGTTTAAAACAACCACCTTAAATGCCATAAAGGTGGTGTAAACAGCCGGAGTAAAGCTTCTGGCGTTAAACCGCAGGGGCGGCCTACAGGAACCGCAGGGGCGGTTTAGGCAGAATCGGTTGATCTTCTTCAGAGCCGCTGGGGCGGCTACACAATTCCGCTAGGGCGGATCTTCAATGCTCTTCAACGTCTGACCTTTCGACTTTCTGACATTTTTGTTGCCAAGCCACCGGGACGTCCCTATGTCGACGTAGGGGCGGTGACACAGCCTCTTCGCCTTCCAGCTCCCAGGTTGAGGCGTAGGCAGGGGCGCAGTGGAGATGCAGGGAGCTGGTCTTCATTTCTTCAGGGCAGGTCACCGCAGGGGCGCCAAGGAGTGGCGCAGGGGCGGTGACACACTTCGTGGCTGGCGCTGGTGAAGGCGCAAGGAGCGCTCCGGAGGAAAACGTCATCCTTAGGGGTGGCTGCAAGGACCCGCTGGGGCGGTGAGCCAACAGAAGCTTTGCTTCGTGATCGATCTTCATTCCTAAGTGCTTATAACTCCTTCTTTAGCTTCTTTTATTCTTCTTCTTTTGGACCAAGGAGTTAGTAGCATAAACCGACACTAATGCAATAAAAAGACTCTAAAAACTACCCTAAATGATAGTGATTCCATCACCTATCAAACTCCCCCATACTTAGACTTTTTACTCGTCCCGAGTAAAACAAATGACATCAACTAGACTCAAAGGCCTCGGGAAGCATGAGCAAGCAGAAAGACAATGAAAAGCAAGAGAAAAGGCAAGAAAGAAAGAAGGAAAAGAGAGGAAATGTGAGAAAAAGAAATACTACCATCCTTATCGCTCCAAGAGTGGCCTACCCGGACAACCTCCTTATGACTCCCCTTCTTATGTCGCCAAACGCCGGAAGGGAAACCTACACTTGGTGTCGCTCATTTTGCCAAGGCGCCCTTTCGGGTTTTCACCTTGCCACTCTTCTTCTTTTCTCACTTGAACTCACTTCCCTCAAGTCCAATTTTGCACCAACTTAAGGTTGGTCGGACTACCTTCTTTTTGCCTAAACAGTCCTTTCGGGTTTTTCGGTTTATCCAAGGTTTTTCATGCCTTTTTCTTCATTTTCTTTGGCTTTTTTTTTGTGAATTGCAATCTAAATTCAAAAGATGCAAAAACAAAAACAAGACAACTCAATGAACTATACAAGCAATGATATATCCCTCCCCCATACTTGAAGTACACTTTGTCCTCAAAGTGGAAATGAGTCAAAGATAAATCTGGGAGAAGGAAAAGAAATGTACCCCTCAGTGGGGTGGTCTGGATGGACCACCTGGACCCTCCTCCGATGGGTAAGGAAAATGGCGGAAGAAGTGCTCCTGCCGGCGGTGAAGGGTGTCGATACGGCCCTCCTGAGCCTTCATCCTCTCTCTAAATGAAGTCTCATAGCTAGCTTGCCTAGCCAGTTGCAAAGTCTCCAATTGCTGTTGATGAGCTGCCTGTCAAGCATCCTGACGGCGGTCAAAGTGAGTGGTCATGGAGGAGGCGAAACCGGACTACCACACCTGCTGCTGCTCAAGCATGGACCGCTGGTACTCGGTCTGCCATGCCTGGTGTTGTGTAGTTGATAGCATGAATTATAGTCTATATTTTGGGGTTTGTTTGGACGTTTTATCTTTCATAATCTGCATGTTTGTATGTATATTATGTGATTATATCACCATTTCATCTACCTTTGCGAGAATTGAGGTCTACACCGAGTTTTGTTGTAATCGTAGGTAAAATGGCACGTTTTGCATCAAAAAGGAGCAAAAGGAGCTATGGAGTCATTGGAGCTATATTGATGGAACATAAGGAACCATCCAGGAAGCATAGCCATGGATTAAAGATTCACTTTGGACCAGTTTTGAGAGATTTCACATTCAGTTGCGACTCACCTCGGTTGACCAGAGATTCATCTCGACCGAGGTGATCCAGAGACGCCGACTCGACCGAGGCGAATACCTAGGACGCGGCGAGAATATTTTATTCTTGGCTGAGATCTTTTATCTTTGGAAAGTGATCTTATATTTTTGGGCTTGGCTCCTGGAAGGAAGAAGATCTTATATTTTACCTATTTTTATGGGAAAAGATCTTTCTAAGATATTTTATCTTTGGAGGGGTTATTTTCCTATAAAAAGGGTTGGATTTCCACAAATCCAACATCATGCTATACCATCGATCAGAGTTTATACGCGGCAGCAACCATACTCCAGTTGGGGAGTTTTGAAGAACCTTTTTGAAGGTTGAAGGAAGATTGAAGATCATAGCTTTTATAGCTTTTGGAGGGTTTTGTAAGATTGTCTTTAATTCCCTTCCTTGTTGTCTTATCTTGTTGGATTGCTATCCAAGGAACGCTTTGTTGTGATATTTGATTCAGTTATTGAAGTCTTTTCATTAAATTCTTCTTGTTCAAATATTCACCTTCTTCCCATATATTTGATTAATACTTTCATAATGATGATGAGTGGCTAATTTCCTTGTGTGATTCTAGGGTGATTGGTTGAAGGTTGTGGGAAAAACAATGATAGAATAACCTTAGATTCTAGTAGGACCCTGAAAGTTCGAGTCTTTAACCTTAACCCTAAGCATCTCGCTCAGTCGATGAACATCTCGGCCGGGGTGGAATTTGGCTGACCGAGGTGACTTATCCGACCCTAAACTGAGAGTTAAGCGTTAGAGTTTGCCAAATCCTATTCTTATTACACCTTTCCTGGTTCAATGCAAGCTTAGGATGAGACTTACCCGGTAATTCCTTAGTTTGTGTACCAACGATCATAAGTGTAGGAAATAAAGGTTTATCCTTTATTGGGGATTGAATGTGCTTCCATCCCATCTTTGTGAGTTAGCCTGAGACTTACCCGGTAAAGGTTGATTCTATCCCCTTAGATGGTGTGTTAGTTTGAGGTTATAGTTCTTTATCTTGATTCCTTGAGACTTACCCGGTAATAGGAGTTACGGTTTTGGATTAGTGTGTAGTGAGACTTACTCAGTGATCTACTCCACTTTAGTAACACCTTCCCCATGCAAAAACCTCAGCTTTGTCCGGAGTTGGAACCACAACTAGACGCTTTAATCCCTAGAATTGCATGTTCGCTTTATTGACTTCTTATTCATCTTTGATTGTGTTAATTGCTCTTGTGGTTAGTATTCACGAAGCTTACCGTTATCGACTTTGTTTCACCGAGTCCCTGTGATCGACCCCTGGAATTCCTTGCTTTTACTACGATTGACCCGTACACTGCGGGTTCGCATCCTTGTTTTAAGCTTAAGTCTAGGGTTATAAATTTAAAGCTTGCACACACCGTTTGGAGCGAACAGTAGTCAAGGCCACCATCTGAGCCTGTAGACTCTCCATGGCCTGACTATCGTGTGCTGCCGTCGGCATCTCCTCAGTAGTGGTGTGGACCCGACTGGAGCCTGCTGTATATCTCCCAACAATATCGACTTGAGGCCGTCTCGGAGGAACTGGGTCAGCTGGTACATATAGATCGGAGAGCTCGTCTACCAAAGGAAGTCGTCGGGGTAGATTTGTGATGTGGCTCCCATCTGCAAATGAGATCCAAAAACAATGCTCCCCGTCTCTCCTGAGAAGCCTGCATCTCCTCAATAACCCTTCAGTGTATAAGGGCGCCTCCAAACCCTCTTCCAATGGAGGAAGATCCATCACCTGTGCAGCCAATAATGATATTATCCCGCCTCCCACGATGTCGCGAGGCTCATTCTTCCTAATCCGCTTAAGAGCGGTAAGGAAGAGATATGCCCAATCCGGCACCCAATCGTTCGTGGAGAGGCAAGCATATATCAATGGAAGGTCCTTGAGAGCGACCTTATTCTCCTTCTTATGTCCACATAAGAGATTCATGAAGACCTTTGAGATGAGCCTCAAACAGGGGTGAGTGAATTTGTTGGAGTACTCACCCCCTGCATGAAACTCTGACCTAGTGGCTGCCTGCCAAAACTCAATCAAATCAGGCGTCGGAATGGGTTTCCACCAGTCATCGGAAGCTACTATGATCACCCCTAATGCTTCCTGCAATTGAGTGTAATCTATTGTATACTTCTTCCTCTTGTACTTGAATGAGAGTCCAACACACAAGTGATCCTCCGTTTCCATTTTGAATGTAGCGATAAATTGTCGGCTGAGGTCTGGGTGTGTTGGAACACTTTTGATCAGGAAATCTCCTAGCCCGGCATTATTGAGAAATTCCTGCATACTTTCTAACATGCCCAAATTCTCCAATGTTGGAACGTCTAGGAACCGAGTTGCATACACTTCCCGGCTTTGAGCAATCCTATACCGAACCTTCTCTCCTTCTGATAACTTATATTTCTTTTGATTCTCCATTTCTTGCAGTGAATCAAGCAAAGGAGTTAGAAAGTTCAGTAATTTGATCAAAAGATGAACCTACTGTCGTGATTTACGCAAGGGCGGCTGAAGCAGGCGCAAGTGCGGCTTGACGCGGGGGCGGAAGCTTGCAGGCGCAGGGACGGGCGAAGAGATTAGGCGATTTGGGCGTTCCACGAAGGTGGTGGCGATGGGGCTTTCCCAACGTCTTCCTTGCTGTCACAGACGTTGCCGGAAGTGGGACAGTGGAGGAGAGTGAAAGGGTTGAGTGTGTGTGTGGTGGAGATGGTTGGTGTCGCAAAGGGTCGGCGACACTAGGTTACTGGAGGTGGTGCAGGGGCGCGACGAGGTGGTGGGTGAGAGCTTCCGGAGGGCGCAAGGACGTGGGAGGTGAGGCGGCTAGGTTTCGAAGAATGAATGGAGAGAGAGTGAAGAGGGCGGTAAATGTAGGTTATTTTTGGGAAGTGCATTTTTTTTTCTTTACTTAACTGAACCGCAGGGGCGGTGTTTGTCGCCGCAGGGCGGTGACAAGGAAGAGAGGGTAAGCATCCTTAGCGCCGGGGGCGGAGCTGAGGATGCGTTTCAAGGGTGGCCGCCGCAAGGGCGTAGGGTTGTCACCGCGGGGGGGGGGGGGGGGGGGGGG
>BSUD01000008.1:105381131-105405559 GCA_033239045.1 Fagopyrum esculentum | reverse complement strand
AAATGGTGTCCTTACTGCGAGCGGTCCTCCACCAAGAATGAGCCTCATTCTTCAGCAGTGTTTGTGCTATGTCGACTTGACGTCCCTCTGGGCAACCGATCGCCTCCATAGAAGAATCCAGTTGTCCTAGCCACAGCTCCACCTCCAATCTAATCTTTCCAATGGAAGTTGGAACCTTCAGCTGGTCGAAAGCCTTCAACCAACTGTCGGGCCTCGGCTCTTTCGCCTCAGTTGGAACTCTAGCAGCCTCAGCAACTCTAGCAGACGGGGCAACAACTTGCGTAACTCTTTGCGAAACCTCAACTGATCTCGCAGGAACTGGTGGTGCTGGTATAGGTCCTCAAATTCCGATAGTCTCCTCAACTCTTTTCACTTAGTCGTGATAAGTAGAAGCTCCTATGGATACTCGAGCGGACTGTGTCGATGACGCTCTCTATGCTTCAGACCTAGCAGCGGTCCCGTTCCCAGCCTCAGGAACAACGCTGTCAACAACTTCTTTAGCGAACGGCTCAGTGATAGGCGGATCAGCAACTGGGGCCTGGCCCCGACCTCTAGCTAGTGGAGGTCTTCGTGCACGTCCTTGTCCACGGGCGGTAGGTGGAAGTGGTGGTCGACCCCTTCCTCGCCCCATAGCTGATATAGCTCAAGTACGCGCAATCTGCTATAAGGATAAATATAAGGATATATATATATATATATATATATATATATATATATATATATATATATATATATACATATATATATATAAGGCCACCCTAGAGCTAAAGTAGAAATCCAAGAAAAGCACATATAAAGGTCAACATATACGAAACTACACTGCTGAGATCCGCGGAGGTAGTGGTGGTCGCCCGTACATCTATCCCAAACCGATAAGTTTAAAAACAAAACCCCTTTTGAAAACGTTAGACCCCTTACAGGTTCTATTTATTTATCTGTCCGACCATTATAAGATTTCGAGTGCCATTGTTGCCAACCTAGAGGTCTGATATCATATTGTAATACCCCAAGTGTTGGGAACTCGAAGCGTTACGGGCTAGGACCTCACAATGGGTCCCAACCCTCAGATTATCAACATCACAATGGATCTTATAACAAGGCACAGACGAATGAAAACAAAAACTCAATATAAAACCAAAGGTTCAAACAAAAGGAAGCGTAAAAGACTCGCAACTGAGTTCAAAACAAAAGGGACAGCAACAACATAAGCATAAACCCGATCTCGTCCTATAATGTACGGGAACCCCGGCTGACCACACCATTCGGATCATTCAGCAGCATCATTAACCAGTCAAACATCTACAACATCGGTATAAACCGTTAGCTAAGAATGAGCGTAAAGGCACAAACACACATAAGGTAAAGGTAAACACATAGAATGCTCGCACTCAACCGGTTATTATCTTTTATTAGGTTATCCATTACTAATTCAACTTCTTTTATCACACGAGGATCTCCTAAAACTCGCCTCCGCTTCCGTCTACCAATAGGAATAGATCAGTACTATCCGTTACCTACGGGCCTGGGTTGCAAGAGCACATTCTAGTCTCCTGTAGTAGTAGACAAGTGGTCACCGCCCGATTATCATACGCTTGGGCCAGTTAAGGGTTATAAGGGTGAATCCTAGTCCGGTTATCCATTATAACATGATATACAACACAAACAAGCCGATACACTAAAACAAATACGCGAAATGAAGCTAAGTAAGTCCAAGAGACTTACCTCACTCGAAGGAAGTCTAACAGCTCAACAACAACTATATAACAACTCAGTTTGCCTCGTGAAAGGAGCAAGGAAAGCCTGTTCACACAAGCATCATGAATCGTCGCTAGAAGTCTATAACTTCTAGTCTCAATGATCTTTAAGAGATCTCCACAAGCTAACGGCTCGACCTTAGTCTTACAACATACTCAAGGGTCAAGGAACATCCAGAAGAAACAAGGAAAGGAACGAGAAAATGAAGGAAAGAAGCAACTCACAAGAAAGGGAGTTACTGCATAGGAAATCGCAGGGGCGGCTTGCCGCGGGGGCGGCACAACAGATGAACGGGGGAGGTTTTCGGTGCAGAAGCGCTATCGAGTCCTTCGACAGCCAGGAACACAGCAAAGGCCAAAGCTTGCTCTTCTCAACACACAATCACTTCAGAACTCAACCAAGAGAGCCTGTGAACATCAAAGGATCATCAACGAAACGCTCCACAAGAATCAATGATCAAACTTGATTTTTGGAGAAGAAGAAAAGAGGAAACAAGAGAGAAACAAAACAGAAGGAAAGCAAGGTCCAGCAACACATGAACGTGATGAAGAGCAAGGAAGGAAGAACTTACACGTTCAGCAAAAACACAGGGGACAATGCTGCCGTACTCTAGGGTTGAAGAAGACGTAAGCAAGAAACGTGAAAAAGAAGAAAAGATGGGAGTATATAGAAGAGGCGGGAAAGATAGATGGAAAGGATGTCTAGGGTTCGAAGGAAGATAAGGAAGCCCGCCGATAGATAGAAGATCGGATATTTTATCTATGGAAGGAAGATAAAACGAAGAAAAACAGATCGGGTGCAATCTGCAGCGAATCCCTAGGGCGGATTGCCTCAGCCGCAGGGGCGGCCCCTCGTCACCGCGGGGGTAGTGACAAACACCAAAGCCGCTGGGGCGGCCTCCTTCACCGCGGGGACGGTGAAGTTGAAAATTGGGATCTTACAAATTCATCATTTCTATTATTTAAGGAATCTTGCACATCTCCTTTCACAACACGTTCTTCAAGTTCTATTTTTTCTTTATCCCGTTTGTTTGATTCAAACATTTCACGAAGAGTTTGTTCATCGGCTCAATTTCATTAATGGAACACAAATTGAGAGCACTAACGGGGTTTTTATGAATTTAAACATATCAAACTCAATCACCTCATCATTAAACTCCATAGTAAGTTTTCCACTAACATAGTGAATTTTCGTTTTAGCCGTTATTAGAAAAGACCTTCCTAATATTATGGTGAGCATGCTATGTTCCATATCAATTACAAAGCAATTAGTAAGAAATATTAGTTTGTCAATTTTAATGAGAACATCTTCAATTATCCCTTTGGGGAGTATGTTAGAACCGTGGGCTAATTGAGCTATTGTACGTGTTGCAGGCAAAGGTCCCAAACCAAGAGATTTATAGATCGAGTAAGGTATGACATTATTGGATGCACCTAAGTCTAGAACTTCTTTGTCAAAGCGAGTATCGCCTATGACAACAGGAACGCTTACCATGCCCGGATCACCATGCTTTTCTGGCATTTGGGTTTGGAAAGCAGCGGACACGTGCTCCTTATCAATAACGTTATGTTTCCACTTCATCTTTTGCTTCCGCTTGATGGTACATAGTTCCTTCAAGAAGCGAGCATACTTAAGCACACTTTTCACAAGTTTAAGGAGGAGAATGTTTACCTCGCATTTTGAGAAAGTCTCAAAAAGCTCCTTGTCCTCGATTACTCTTCTCTCTTTAAGTGCCTCAGGGAAGGGTGCTGGTGGTTTCTTAGCATAGAGTGGTGGGAAGCTAGGACGGACATAAGGATCCTCTTCTAAAGCACCTTCTGTGCAATTGGCCGCATGGGCGGTAGGACAGCGTCGCGGGGGCGGTGCGACTTCAGCCGCAGGGGTGGTGTCCTTGAGGCGCAAGGGCGGTTGACCAACAGAAGGTTGATTCATTGTCCCTTTTTCTTCATCCTTCTTGATAAGCCTCCAACTTTTGAGAGTAATAGAACATAAACTCTCCTTGGGATTCACCACAGTCTGGGAAGGCAAATTTCCTGTGGTTCGAGCTTCGATCCTCGTGATTGCGTCGGCCATTTGCCCCACTTGCTTCTCGATATTCTTGATACTCGATTCCGTGCTCTGGACATGAGAAGCAAAATGCTTAGTTAACACATGAAGCCTTTCCTCAGTTGAGTCAGAATTACCTTGGCGGGGTTATTGTTGTCGATTTTGTTGATCTCTCCATCGGAAGTTCTGTTGATCACGCCATCCCGGCATGTATTTTTGACCATAGGGGTCACTCCTTTGGCATTGCTGCTATTGTAGTCCATATCCCATGGCGTTTACCTGAAAAAAATCATCTTGGACTTGTGGGCACAAGTCCGTGGGGGTGGAAAGGATCGGCACATACTCCACAAGCTTTGAGTTGTTGTGGAGTTCCCATCAAGGTGAATCGTTTGACCATTTCCTTGAGCTCAGCTATTTCTTGTGACAATTCCGGACGACTGGGATTAATGGCCTGAACTCCTCTTTTGGAAGAAGTTCTACCAAAGTTTCTCGTGTCTTCCGCCATTTCTTGCATTTTTTCCATAACAATTTTACGAGTGGAATTTAGGATATTACCTCCACACGCGACGTCCACAATTCTTCTTTCACTATCCAACAACCCGTTGTACAAGTACAACACGAGGTCTTGTGTGGAATAGCCGTGGAAAGGGCAACTTGATCTCAATTTGGCAAACCTTTCGAGGTACTCATAGACGGTCTCATCCGCCTCTTGCTCAATATTGCTTATTGCCTTCTTCAAACTGTTTGCCTTCTTAGCGGAAAATACTTCTCCAAGAAGGCCTTGTGAAGATTTTCCAACTTGAGGGTGAAGCCAAAAGCCTTCATTTTGATTTGCTCCTCGGTGACGTTTGCCAGCTTCATGCTCATGCAAACGGTGTGGAACTTTCCTAGGTGCTTGATAGGATCTTCTCCGCTCATCCGATTGAAGGATGGGAGCAAGTGATTAATTCCGGATTAAGCTCGAAGTTGACCCCTTCTCCAATTACTGGTATGGTCACCGCAAGTGGATGTTGGGCCAAATCTGGCTACGTAAGTTGACGGAGAGTGTGGTTCACCATTGGTTCTTGATTCCGGTGTTGTCTTCCTTGTCAATTGTACGTCCTCTTGATTTCTGTTACAAAAGGGGCAAAATTGGAGTTAGTAGCACGGGTTTAACCATGAAAATGGTCCAAACCAATAATTTATAATCAAAGATAAAACAAAACTTTAAACTTAAACTCCCCGGCAACGACGCCAAATTTGACAAGCTTATAAACCTATAGTAGTGTTTAGCTTAATCAAAGTAGAACTGTGAACTTATCACTTAACCAATTGTATAGTGTGTAAGTAAGGGTCGAACCCCAAAGTATGATTTAGATTCAGTTATAAATTTTAAATTTAGTAACCTGGGGGGGTTGTTGGATTGCAATATTGAACAAGACAAAAGCAAATAAATAGCAAGCAAAGTGTTCGCTCTCAGACGTGTGTGTAATCGTGAACGATATAGATTTAAATTTATAACCTAAAATATAATCCTGAAACAATATGCGAACCCGCAGTGTACGGATCAATTGTAATAACAACAAATACTCCAAGGTCGATCATAGGGACTATGGTGAAACAAAGCACTGCAATTCAGGTTGTCAATCAAAAACAAGCAACAAAGCAAAGATATCAAAGATGATGTAATAATCACATAAAGGAATGCAGACTCTAGAGGTCAAAGCATCCAATTGTGGTTCCAACTCAAGATCTCAAAGGATAACATGGACAAAGCTGAGGTTTGCAAGGGAAGGTATTTCTAAGGTGGAAATAGATCACCGGGTAAGTCTCACTACTCACTATCCCAAACCAAAGATCCTCTCACCGGGTAAGTCTCAAGGAACCAAGGAAAGGAATTATAATCTCAAACAACACACCACCTAAGGGGATAAAACTAACCTTTACCAGGTAAGTCTCATCCTAGGCTTGCGTGTGGACCAGGAAAGATGCAACAAGGAAAGGATTTGGCAAACTAAAACCTAAACTCAGGTATGAATCAGATAAGGTCACGCCTCGCTCAGTTCATGTCCGATATCGGTCGAGATGTTCTATGAACTGACCGAGGTGAGGTTCAGCTAACGTTTGGCTTGAGATTTCAGGGTCCACTAAGGTAAAGGCTCATTCTTTCATCGTCTTTCCCACTACCTTCAGCCAATCACCCTAGAATCACACTATAATTTAGCCAATTATCATGATAACTATAATCAAATATATGAATAAAGAAGCAATATCCAAACAAGAAAACCTTAACACAAAGGTCTCAATAATCACTCAATCAAACAATCAAAAAAATCAAACAACCAGCAAACTGTGTTCCTCAATCACAAACCAAAAGACAACAATCAAACAATCTAAGATAACCTTACAACTTCCTTCAAAAGCCTTCAACTTTATCTTCAAAGCCAACTTCCTTCAACTTCCTTCCTTCCTTGGAATATCTTCTATCTTCCAAACAAATCAACCAATCAGACATACTTCCATCCAAAAAAATATCTTCCAATATATAGGAGAATCACTTGCCAAAAATAAAAGATCTCATGGGCCATGGGCCTTCCGTCTTGATCCAGCCCAGCTAAATCACCTCGGTCGAGGTGGTATTGTAGCCATCCAAGATGATCCTCAACTACGTGCAAATCTCTCAAAACTGGTCCAAAATCAAACTTTTGTCCAACTTACATGATTCTCATGCCTTTCTTGTAGCTCCTCAATGTTCCATAATGTAGATCCAATGACTCCTTAGATCCTTTGGCTTCATATTTCTCCAAAACGTGTTATTTTCCCTACAATTATAACAAAACTAGATGTAGACCTCGATTCTTGCAAATAAGCATGTCCACGGATCGGACCCGTTGGGTCGAGGGTCAGGGAAGGGTGACCCGGACCCGTGTAAAAGGCCAACCCGCCGGGTCACGGGTCAGACCCGACGGATCGGCGGGTTGGCCATTTTTCTTTAAAACACGATTTTCAAAAAAAAAAAGAAGAAAAGACATGACCCAGTGGGTCGACCCGCCAAAGGCTATTTTAGCCGTTGGATCCAATTTTTTTATTTTTATTTTTTCAAAATTGGCCGGTGGCGAGTCGTTCTGCCGGGTTGACCTGCCGGGTCACGGGTAAGGATCACCTCGATCCTTACCCGTACCCGTGACCCGCCGGGTCATTGACGGGTCAAAACCCGCCGGGTCACGGGTAAACAGTGACCCGTGGACATGCTTACTTGCAAAGGTAAACAAAATAACATAATGATCAAGAATATACATCCATACATGTAGATTTGTGAAGATAAAACGTCTAAACCAATCTCAAAATATAGACTATAATACATGCTATCAAAATACCCCATACTTGTCCCCAAGCAAGATTCAAATCTTAGATACAAGATAGAATGGATTATACGTCATTAAAAAGATCAATGAAAAAAAAAAACATTTTACAAAACCTTTTGGTGGTGCCCTCCATTCATAGATCACCCTAAGAGAATATTTCATAGCAAATAAAATCAACATATGGTCAAAACATTTTATAAATATAAGAAAGCTGATCATCTTTGTATAAAATCATAGAATGCATAATAAATCATATTTATCGAAATCAATCATGTATAATCCAGTTTAAACCACCAAGTTAATCAACATACTCAAGGTCTCAAGGGCTTTCAAAAGATGTTAAGAAACGTGGTAGGGTGGGATGTATATAGGATAATGTGATGCTAGAATCCGGGAATAGGACTTTTACTTCACTTCTTTGCATCACAAACATCTTCCACCAATAAGCTTTGCTTATTTTCACTTTTTGTTTTATTTTTGAGAATATGGACAGAAGTGCACAATAAACGAAGCCTAGGAAATCAACAATCATCAATTTCTCGAGATGCCTCAGACCCTTCATGCACATACCATGACCCGTTAGGACTATCGATCAATCCGACTTTGGCAAGACACAAACACCAGGCTATGTGAATGGTGCCGAGTTACTCATCATCAAGATCAACTTCCCCAAAACTATTTTTTCTAACACTTTCAGACACAAGCTCAACTTCACTTCACACGTTTTTCATCAACTGCATCTAAATTTCCGGATAGGTAAAGGGAGGCAAATATGTATATGAGGGGCTAAAGCATGATCAAGAAGAAGAAGAAGAGGTGCCTTAATCATCCCATGAAGAATGTGAGAGAACTCATAAAACCTTTCGAACAAAGCATTTAGCAACGTAAACATATCATAAAACCTTTCGAGCATATAAGGGTTTCAAAGCTAATCTGCAAACAAATATCTTCATCGAGGTCATATCTAGAATAGAAGCACAAAATGTTTTGAAAATCTTTTCAGTTTAAAACCCATCTTGGTCGAGATGATTTGACAGTGCCCGAGGTGTTCAACCGAGATAAATCTCAGTCATCACGACCTCGTTTGGTCAAAAACGTCTCAATCGAGCCAAATTTTTTTCAAATCGGTTTTTGACGTTTTTCTCAAATAGAAACCTGTATGCAATGCATGTAAATGACATATAAGCACATGTAAGCCAAATAAGATGAAATCCGATGGTCAAGAGAGTCATACAAACAAGTCAAGTAGGTCAAATAGATACAAACACCCCATACTTAGGACACATTGTCCCAATGGGTTAAATAAGAAGTCATAGAAACAAAGTACTCACTAGACATAAGCTGAACTGCATAAAAATAAGAAAATAATGTCAATGAACGCTCAATCCTCATCAGCTGGCAGTGGTTGTGGTGGAATGTAAGGGTACTAGGACGGATCGAATGGGTAGCCCATAGTCTGCTGGAACTGCACCATCGCCATCTTACGCTGGTAGTGCATGCTCTCCTCCATACGATGAGTCCATCCGTCAATAGATCGGCGCTATGCATCGAAGCGTTGGGTGATATCGATCCGCAATGCCTGGTAAGAATATGTCATCTGCCTCGTCAGATCATCTATCATATGATGCGCCTTAGGATCTCGACGGCGGCGGGCTCTCTACTGAGGTGGTTGGGGAATATCAGCTAGAGGTGCAGGGGCCTCTCTCTCATCCTCCATGACCTCGTCATCAAGGTCAACAGTGGGAATTCTAGGTCCACCGGTATCAGTACCAGTATCCATGCCTGCAGCTCCTCCAATGCTATCTATGTCTACGTATCCTCTTGCTGCCTCTCTAACTACATCATCCTGCATAATCGGGAACCAGACAAACTAGTTCTCGTGGTCATACACCGAGAACTGGGAAGACCAGACAATACCTCTAGGAAACTTTGTTTCCTATGGTATGGCTACAAAAGATGTGCCAAGACCGAGTGGAACGAGTATACACCGTGTAATCATTACCTGTAGTCCAAGCGGCTTCGCCGCCGCAACCAAAGTACATCCTGAGAGGTCCAACCCCATATAATTAGCAATGTGGGTCACCAGCCCACCACAACAAATATCTCTCTTCGCCTTCCCCTTCACTCTCTGTAGATCCTCAGCCAGCATGGCAACAAAGTCCGGTACACCTCCAGTAATTATACAAAACAAACTGAAAAGCTCACCCTGTCGGACCTTATGGGGCGTCTCAGTACGCGCCAGAAGCATCTCACTAAAGATCATGTCAGCAATCCGGAAAGCCAAATGGAAAATGATGCGCTCCCGAGAATCCCCGGGCTTCCATCTGTCACGGTGGTCAATCACGTAAGCAATGCCCTCCCAGAAATTGCGAGCCTGCACTCGAGAAGCAAAATCTATCTCTATAGGAGTAGGAAATCCAAAAATCTCCCCAAACTGCTCTAAGGGGACAATGTAGTTCTTGTTTAGAAGCCGGTACTTGATCCCTCTATTCTCTGGCATGTAGACCACTGAGCTCAAAAACTCCAACGTCATCAATATCAACGTACCTAGGGGCAACAATAGGACGCCCACAAATCCTATCAAAATCCCGCTGAAATCTCTCGTGGATCACCGGGACTGTAGGCTGTGGAGGAGGGGAAGGAGAGGAGTGATGGGAACTGCTAGGTCTATTCCTCAGGGCCAGCTAGCGATCAGATCTCCTCAAATTAGTCATAACTAAAAATCACCTCGGTTGAGCTCAAGAACACCTCGGCCGAGACGCAGAAAGGGCAACCGAGGCGAACTGTTGTGCGATCGAGGTTTGAAAACTGTAAGCTTTTCCCCCAAAATTCACTACCAATTGCTTCCTATGGGTACTTATACTTCTTCCAACAACAATCAACAACAAACTAGTCCAAATCTGAGCAAAATTGAAAGAAAGGAACCAAGTTAGGGTTTTGAACAAAATACCCCAAATGCGTGGATTGCAGCGGTTTTTCGTGCTTTTTCATGCTTGGGAACTGTCTCTCTTGCTTCTCCTGATGATTTAAAGCCAAAAATCGTTGAAAACGAGCGAGGTTTGAGGATTTGGGAGTAGGAGGGTCGACGCGGTCGAGGTGAAGCAAAGAGTGGGAGTAAAGTGTGAGGAGAGAGAAAGTCGAGCCCCCTTTTATACCCCTCGCATAATTTGATTTCACCTCGGTCGGGTGTTTTTGGATGGAACGAAGTGTCAAAACAAACGTGAGGGTGACACGTAAACTTTATTCCTCTACTTTAGTATAGTATATAAATATAATTTTATTTTTAATAAAAGAATATACGTTTACTATTTATTATAACCGGTAAACAAGTTACCAAATAAGTGAAATTCATAATTTTTTCTTATAATAAGTAATTTCCAATAAATATATAAACAAGTTACCAAAAAAGTGAATTTCATAATTTGTCTTGTATCCTTACAATACCATGACATAATTATTGTTTTATGATAATATTATGAAGTATGAATTAGTAGATTAACTGAGCTCAAAGTTAAGTAAATCACAATGGCTTGAAAAGTCTAATCTTCACTAACTTTTGGAGTTATCGGTTAAGACAGTAATTATTGGATGATACGAGGTTATATATAGATTGTACTTGCAAAACCCTTTTTTATATGAGAATAGCATTGGATGTGAAGTGCTTAATAATAATAGTAGTGTGAATGAGTTGGCTAATAGTCATAAAGCAATCAAAAGGGTTAGGCAGAGATATGTATGATTAAGCATAGAAAATGCAACCACGTAGTGGCCTTTAATTCGTGACAAAATCACATGGCTACTATGCTTACCCTTGAAAGAGATGTATGTCATTAAGACTATAATGTAACCGGTAGCACCTACTGACCTATTCCTTTTGCAAAACCTATGCTACATCTTATGTCATCTAGTAATAATATGTTTTTTTTTTTCGATTTTAGAGGCTAGCTTAGAAGTATGAGGATTAAGAAGGAACAACGAATTAATAAGCATCCACTGATTTTGTGAGTCGAAACTACAATGGTGAGGTTGTTAGTATCGATGAAAATAAAAATAACTTTAATTCAGTAGCAAAAGTTGAAGTATTTGCTGTTTAATTGGGTTTACAAGAGGTTATCAAGCTTAAGATAGAACTAAATATATCGAAATCGAGGGTGATAATCTTTGTGTTATCAGGCATTCCAAAGTTTATGAAGTTGTCCGTGGGAGATCGAGATGATTATATCCGACTCCAAACTAAATTACCCTCTCTTTAACGAAGTTCAGATCAGACATGTTTTCAGAGAAATTAACTGTGTTCCTGACCGATTGATCCATCTGAGAATATTGACCCCGAACACCTGTACCTGAACTAGATCAGGCATGATTATATCCGATTACAAACTAACCGTTTTTTGTTTTTTTTAACAAAAAAACTTTTAAAAAAAAAAAGCATCCACTCATTACCCGAACTAGATAACTTGATACTTAGACCAACAAGTCGATAGTATAAGAACCAAGGTTGTCTACAAACTCATCAGATACGTGCCATCGTGTCATCGGTTTAAGAAGGTTAAGCTAGTTTATGAACGTCAAGCGACTAGTTTAGAACAATATAGGGTTCTTATCAATGGTTTGGGAGATAAATCGGTGAGGCACGAGATATTGGCTGAAGAACAAATTGCCCTTAAAGATCCTTTTATGGGCCGACTTAGTATGCCTTCAAGGATAATATTTACAGGTTTTTTATTTGATTATAAATCATCTTTTATTATATAAAGCATACTCCTTGTCATAGTAAGCCCATCTAGGGCTACCTATATGGTAGATCTTGTGTTAATTCTTTCAATGTTGTAGGTTGGATTCACCTCACTCTTATGTAGATCCTCACACTTGAATTTGGTAGATATAATCTAGTAGAATTAATTTTGTAAGAGTTTAATCTAAACCTAGTAGGATATTTAATATTTGTATTCCTATATATACCTACGTTGATTATTGTAATTGTCATCACAAAATCCATATAATATAGTGCAAAACCTTGGTATGATAGTGACCCCAACCTTAGGTAGTAAAGATATACTTTGTAACATCCGGAATTTTTATTCCGGATTTTGAGCGAGTTATCGAGCTTCCTGCGGTTGCGGCTCGGTTTCCCCGCAGGCACGAAGTGTTGAGCATCGGGTTTTATTCCAAAACTCGTTCCGACCTCTCGTTATTTCACCCTTACTTTTGGACCCCTCAGTTCCTAGCGTAAAGTGGGGGGATGGGTCAGCTGACCCTTGGGCTCCCTCTATTGTTTGCAGCCTTGTTCCTCTCTCCCTCTCTCCTCTTCTCCTTCTCATTCATGTTACTCTTTTCCCTCTTCCTTCACTTGACCTCTCTTCTCTCTCTTTCCCCTTGGATCTCTTGGAGTGTGGCTAGTAGTGGAGAGCTGTGGATTTCAGTTTGGTAAGTTCTTCCCCTCCCTCTCTTCTTCTTCCTTGTTGAACACCTTATTCTTCTCGTCTCCTTCTCCATTGTTATGGATGAAGCTTTGGAAGAGGTTTATTCTTGATCCTTTGCATGCATGGGTTCTTAGCTCGATTAGGTCATGAGGGAGAGCCTTGATACCATGGATGATGTTTGGAGAAGACCCAGCAAGAGAAGGAGGTCATTGAAGCTCAAGATCCACAGTCGAAGACAAAGAAACGTTGTTTTTAGAGTTCTTCCGCGGGGGCGGCACCAGGCGCCGCGGGGGCGGATCTTAGCCAGCCGCAGGGGCGGTGAGCAGAGCCGCGGGGGAGGCATCATGACTTCCAAGCACCGCGTGGCGGCTACTGGCGCCGCGGGGGCCGTGACCTTCAGCACGCAGTCGCGCCTTTTGTTTCCGCGGCTGCGTTTCTTCAACAGTAGGCTCTTCTTCTCCCTTCTTCTTTGTTCCTTCCTTAGTTGTGAGGTTGTTTCATGTTAGTATCATGCCTAGGATGGACCTAGAGTTATTGTAAATGCCACCTAGTGGTTGAGAACCAAGGAGCCCTTAAGGCTCGATGTAGTTGATGGCTTGGAGTATGTTGAGCATGATGGACCTTCTAGGCTAGCTTGTTCCTTCTTGACTGAGGTTATGTTCATGTGAGGTTATAAGTTGTTTTGAGTTGTTATCATGTGATGAGAGTGTGGTGAGTATCTTTGATCCTAGGATGCATTTCCTAGCATGAGTGTTAGGTGATCTTGCTTAGATCACTAGAGTGAAGTCTAAGACTTCTTGAGCGTGAGCATATGTTGATACATACCTTCTTGTGAGTAGGTTGTGGTTTCCTTCCCCAGGGAAGCTAGAGTGTTGTGAGTTGAGTGTGGTAACGAGGTAAGTCTCCGGACTTACTTAGCTCGTATTTTACGTATTAGCATTGATGTGTGTTTGGTGGTGTTTGTGTATGTTATTGTTTATGTTATAAACAACTAAACCGGTAATAGGACCACCGACCTTATATTATTTTGGCCCAAGTGTATGATAACGGGCAGTGACATCATCTGTCTAGCTCTTGCGAGAGTCTAGGAGGTTCTCGGCGACTAGGCCGTGCTGGTTAGACGGTCGGAGGCATCCGTACCGTTCCATGCCGGTAAGTAGGGACCGAGGCGGGACCACGGTGGTCTCGTGTCACAAAACTAAGTTGAATTAGAACGGGATACGACTTAATAATAATAAAGATAATATACCAAATTGGTGTGCTTTTGAGTATATTGTGTGCTTATGATGATTTACGTGTGTTTGTGCCTTTCCCCATTGATTCTAATGCCTAGAATATGAGCTAGCGGTTTTAAACTGATTATGTAGTTGCCTTGCAGGATAGGGATGTCGCCGAGTGAGGTGGAGGAGTGGGCAGTCGGGGTCTCCGTACATTATAGGTTGGGGATGTTTATGTCTTTCTTGTTGTGGGTTGTGGTCTTATGTTGTACGGTATTGGGTTATGTTTGGGGTTGTGTCGTTTTGAGGCTTCGGCTGAGTTTACACGTTGTATCCCTTCTTTTCTTTTCTCGCGTTCATTATTAAACTATTTGAGTTTTACGCCTTTATTTGTGCCATGTTGGAAAGGTCCGGTGAGATTGTTGTCAGGCTAAGGGTCGGGACCCATTGTGAGGCCCCACCCGTAGCATTCCGATATCCCGCTGATTCGGGGTGTTACACACTTTTCGTAGGCTAAATACATCAAGAAGGTTTTGAAGAGATTCAATCTGCATGATGTTAAGCTATCTATCATTTCACTAGGTATCCACTTCAATCTATCTCAATGGGACTCACTTCTAAATCTAAGAGAACGTGCCCAAATGTAAAGAACATTATATGCATCAGCATTTGGAAGTTTGGTATTCACAATGATGTACACATGTCCTGACATTGTACACACGGTGGCAGTTGTTAGTTGCTTCATGGACAATCCAAGAAAACAACATTTGGAAGCAATGGAATGGATCCTTATATACTTGACGGGTACTACTGAGCATGCCTTTTGTTTTAAAGGCAAGAAGGTCGATTTAGCAAGGTATGTTGAAGAAATTTGATATCAAGTGATCTTAACAAGAGAAGAAGCATTACTGGATATGTCTTCAGATTGGGTGAAACTACGGTCTCTTGTGCTTCTAAATTGCAGAAATTGTGGCTTATTTTATTGTGAAATTTGAGTATGTTGCAATGATCGAGGCTGGTAAGGAGATGGTATTGTTGCATAAACTTTGGGTGTATAGGGAAATGAGCAAAGGGGGTTCACTCTCTTCAGTGACATTTAGAGTGTCATTTACTTGGCTAAGAATCCAACTTTGATTATTGTAATTCTCATAAAAAAAATACATAAAATATAATGCAAAAACCTTGGCTTGATAGTGTCCCCAAACGTCGTCATAGTTTCATGGTGTCTTGGGTAAGCAGTTCTTGTGTTCTATTTCTCTCTTAATTGCATTCTAATCCTAATAAAAATGTAATATGCAATGAGTAGGGGGTGAGGTAAACACGGATCTAGGGGTGAGTTAAAGCAACCTCTTGCCCACATTAAAATTAGAATTGACCTTTTTGTTGGTCTATTGGTGATGAACACATACCAATGACCAAGAGGTCTTGAGTTCAATTCCTAGTAAGGTTTTTATGCTTTATACATTTTTTAATATTTAAAGATAAATAACATACATCTACTACATAAAATTGATTAATATGGTTTAATATTATTTGTATGAATGTTCGCTCCAAAAGGTGTGTGCAAAATTTAATATTTATAACCCAAGAAGAATGCTTGAACAATATGCGAACCCGTAGTGTACGGATCAATTGTAATAAAAGCAAGAAATCCGGGGGTCGATCACAGGGACTATGGTGAAACAAAGTTCGGTAAAACAAGTTGTCAATATCAATCACGCAACAAGCAAAGCTATCGAAGATGATATAATCAAATAAAGGGAAATGCGGATTCTAGGGATTAAAGCATCCAGTTGTGGTTCCGACTCAAGATCTCAAAAGATAACGTGGACAAAGCTGAGGTTTGCAAAGGGAAGGTGTTTCTAAGGTGGGAATAGATCACCGGGTAAGTCTCACTACTCACTATCCCGAACCAAAGCTCCTATCACCATGTAAGTCTCAAGGTACTAAGGAAAGGAACTATAATATCAAACCAACACACCACCCAAGGGAATAGAATCAACCTTTACCGGGTAAGCCTCAGGCTAACTCACAAAGGTGGGATGAAGGCACACTCAAACCCCAATAAAGGATAAACCTTTATTACCTACACTCATGATATTGGGTAAATAAGCAAAGGAATCACCGGGTAAGTCTCATCCTAGGCTTGCGTTGAACCAGGAAATGTATAACAAGGATAGGATTTGGCAAACTGAAATCTTAACTCAGTTTCGGATAAGAAAAGGACTTCACCTCGTTCAGTTGCATTCCACCCCGGCCGAGGTGTTCAATGACTGACCGAGGTGTTCATCAGTTAAGCTAAAGGCTCGAGCTTTCAGGGTCCACTGGGTTAAGATCATTCTATCATCGTCTTTCTCACAACTTTCAGCCAATCACCCTAGAATCGCATAAAGAACTTAGCCAACAATCATCATGATAATAATAATCAAATTTATAAGAAAGGAGTCAATAATCAAACAAGAAAACCTTAAGGCAAAGGTCTCAATAATTCAATGAATCAAACAACAAACAATCAGCGTTCCTCAAATCGCAACTAGAAAAGACATCAAACAACTAACTAAGAAAGTCTTACTACCTCCTTCAATGTTATCTCCCACTTGATTCCTTCCTTCCTTGAACTTCAACCTTCAAACTTCCTTCAGCAATTTTCTGAACCGTAGATGATCTCGGATGATCCAAAGATGGCTGAATTGTAGAAAATCAGCCCATATATATAGGAGAATTATCTTCCAAAGATAAAATATCTTGAAAAGATAATTTCCTTAAAATATATCTCCATATCTTCTATAATAAATCAGCCTAAAAGATATCTTCCTTCCAAAAATCCAGCCAGAAAATATATGATATTCTCTTTCCAAAAATAAAAGATCTCAGCCAAAAATAAAGATCTTATGGCCGTTACGATATTCGCCTCGGTCGAGTCGCTCCTGAAGATCACCTCGATCGAGGTGGTACTGTAGCTGACCGAGGTGAGTCTCAGCTGAGAGTGAATCTCTCTAATCTGGTCCAAAATCAAATCTCCATTCCATTTCCATACTTCCTGAGCTTTCCTAAATGCTCCAGAATGTAGCTCCAATGACTCCTTAGCTCCCTTGACTCCATTTTAGTCCAAAATATGTCATTTTCCCTATAATAACAACGAAACTAGGTGTAGACCTCGATTCCCGCAAAAGTAGACAAAACAACAATATAACCGCAGAATATACATCCATATATGCATATTTATGAACATAAAATGTCTAAACCAATTCCAAAATATAGACTATAATACATGCTATCAAAATACCTCATACTTGTCCCTTGCTTGTCCCCAAGCAAGTTCCAAATCTTAGATACAAGATAGAATGGATTATAAGTCGAAAAGATCAAATGGAAAACATTACAAAACCTTTTGGTGGTGTGCTCCATTCATAGATCACCCTAAGAGAATGCTTCATGGCAAATAAAATCAAAACATGGTCAAAACATTTTATAAATATAAGAAAGATGTTCATCTTTGCATAAAATCATTGAATGCATAATAAATCATATTTATCGAAATCAATCATGTATAATCCAGTTTAAACCACCAAGTCAATCATCAAGCTCGAGGTCTCAAGGGTTTTCCAAAAGGAGTCAAGAAATGTGTAAGGGTGGGATGTATATATAGGGTAATGTGGTGCTAGAATCCTGGAATAGGATCTTTTCTTCACTTTCTTTGAATCACAACATCTTCCACCAATAAGCTTTGCTTATTTTCATTTTTTTTACTTTACTTTTTGGGATGCATGGACAGAGGTGCACAACAACCAAAGCCTAAGAGATCAGCAATCATCAATTTCTCGAGATGCCTCAAACCCTTGATGCACATACCATGACCCGTTAGGAATATCGTTCAATCTGACTTTGGCAAGACACAAACACCCGGCTATGTGAATGGTGCCGAGTTACTCATTATCATGATTGACTTCCCCAAACCTAATGTTTCTTTCTAATACTTTCAGTCAACATCTCAACTTCACTTCACTTGCTTTTCTTTACTTGCTTCCAAATTCTTGGATAGGTAAAGGGAGACAAATATGTATATGAGGGGCTAAGAATGATCAAGAAGAAGAAGAAGAAGAAGAAGAAGAAGAAGAGAACGAATTGCCTTGGTCTTCCCAGGAAGAATGTGAGAGAACTCATAATGTGGTGTCAACCTTCAAATCCAACATAATTTTGATAAAAACAAAGAATTAAACATGCTAGCATTTTAAAACAAAGCATTTAGCAACTTAAACATATCATAAAACCTTTTGAGCATATAAAGATTTCAAGCCAATCTGCAAACAATATCATCATTGATGTCATATCCAAAGAAGAAGCACAAAACGTTTCGAAAATCTCTCAGCTAAGAACCCATCTCGGTCGATGTGTTCTAAGGTCATCCGAGGTGTTCATCCTCGTTTAGCCAGGAACGTCTCGGTTGAGTCATAAAATATTTTTTTTCAAACTAGTTTTTGACGTTTTTCTCAACAAAAACATGTATGTATGCATGTAATGATAGATAAGCACATAAAGCCAAATAAACAATAATATCCAAAAGAGTCATGCAAACCATAGAAGCAAGTACTCAAGTAATACATCCAAATACCCCATACTTGGGACACATTGTCCCAATGGGTCAAATATAAGTGTAAGGAGATAAAGTACTCACCGGACCTAACTGCACTGCATAATAAATTAAAGAAATCCATGAAGCTCTAATCCTCGTCAACTGGCGGCGGTGGATGTTGAATGTAGGGGTGATGGGATGGATCGAAGGGATAGCCCATAACCTGCTGAAACTGGATCTCCATCATGCGGCGCTGATAATGCTGGCTCTCTCCTATCTGATGCATCCATCCATCAGTATGTCGGCGCTCATCAGCAAAGCGCTGAGACATGTCAACTATCATAGCCGCATAAGAGTCAATCATCTGCTCAGTCAGCTCATCAATCCGCCGGTGGGCCTCAGGATCTCTACGTCTACGGGATCTGCACTGGGGTGGTGGTGGTGCTGCTGCTCTCTCCTCCTCCGTCGCCTCATCATCAAGATCAACAACGGGAACACTAGGGCCGCCGGTATCAGTACCGGTCTCCATAGCAGCTCCTCCATCATACTCCTCCTCATCATCAGCGGCGGCAGCTGCATCTCCAGCATCCTGCATGTACGGAAACCAAGTAGTAGACCAGAATTGACGGTCAAAGACAAAGAACTGAGATGACCACATAATACCCTATGGAGCCTTCTTCTCCCAAGGCAAGGCAACGTAGGGTGTGCCAAGGCCACAAGGGACAAGAATACGTCTCGTGATCATCTCCTGCAATTCCAGCGGCTTCGCAGCCGCGACAAGCGTACAACTAGTCAGATCCAAACCCATAGAGGTGGCGATGTGGGTCACCAACCCACCACAACAGATATCGCCCTTCGACTTGCCCTTGATCCTATGCAGGTAATCTGCCAGCATAGCAGCGAAGTCAGGAACTCCTCCGGTCACCATACAAAATAGACTCAGTAACTCCCCCTGTCGGACCTTATGGTGCATCTCAATACGCGCCAAAAGAGTCTCACTGAAAATCTTGTGAGCAAGGCAGAAAGCAAGATGAAATATAATACGCTCCCGAGAATCCCAGGCCTCCACCTGTCATTGTACTCTGTCACATGGGCTATCTCGCCCCATAAATCTCGAACCATAACTCGGGAAGGAAAATTAAAAACTGTAGGAGCAGGGAAGCCGAAAATCTTCCTGAACTGATCCATGGGCACCACATAATTCCGGTTCAGCAACCAGTACTTGATCCCACTGTGCTCCGGCACGTATGTCACAGAACTGACAAACTCCATCGTCGGCTCTAGATAAGCCGGTGCCCTCATATCCATGAACTCCTCCAGCCCTACCATGGAGATCATCTTCTTCAAGTCCTCCTCCATATAGAGGCACTCGAAGGCAAAAACATCTAGAAAACGTGGGGCAATGATCGGACGCCCACAAATACGATCATAGTCTCTTTGGTAACGCTTGTAGATCACCGGAATAGCAAACTGAGAAGCAGATGAAGGGGAAGACTAGTGGGAACTGCTAGGTCTGTCTCTCAAGACCAACTGACGATTAGATCTGTTACTCATCTTTTTCTAATAAGGTCACCTCGGTTGCCCCAAGAACACCTCGGCCGAGACACAGCCGACTAGACCGAGGCGAAACACTGTTTGTACGTACTCTCTGAATTTGTAAGTTATTTTCCCCCAAATCACTACCAAAGGCTTCCTAAGGGATACTTATATCCTTTTCAACAACAAACAATGGCAACCAAAGCCAAATCTGCTCGAAATCAGTAAAAGAAGAAGGAGTTAGGGTTTTGGAACGAAGTACCCAAATTCTGCAGATTTGGAGCGTTTTCCTTGCTGTTTGATGCTTGAAAACTGATCCTCTTGCTTCCTTTGGTGTAATCGAGCCAAGAAACATAAGAAATGAGCAAGAATCGAGGATTTGAGGTTTAGGAGTCGCCGCGGTAGAGGCTTCGCTTGGGAGGGAAAAGGTGAAGAGAGAGAAACCGTCTCTCCTTTTATACCCCTCGCTGATTTTGATTTCACCTCGGTCGAGGTGGTCCCGACTGGACCGAGGTGTCTGACTGGATGTCACACCTAGTCGCCTCGGTTGACCAAGAACATCTTGGTCGAGGCGCTGTGACAGCAACCGAGATGTGTCTGAGTCAGACTCCGTCTTCTCCATTTCTCAAACTTCTGTCATTCCAGTGCAGCTCCTAAGCTGTAATCCTTCCTTAGAAAGTACATGCTTCCTGTCTAGAGGACGCAAAAACAAATGGAAGCAAACTATCTAAAGCTAAGCTAGAAAAAGGGGAAAGAAATTGCCTCCCAAGAAGCGGTTGGTTTAAGGTCGCTAGTTGGACCATACTTCATCCTCAAACAAGGTAAAGTGGTGCAATCTCCTCAGCCGGGACTTCCGGTCAATACTTCTTCAGCCTATGACCGTTGACCTTAAAACTCCCGCTAGTTTTGCCCCATATCTCTACTACACCATAGGGAAAAACAGTTTTCACAACTTAAGGTTTTGTCCATCTAGATATGAACTTACCTAGAAAGAGGCGGAGGCGGGAGTTGAAGAGTAGAACAAGATCTCCTTCGTTGAACTCCTTAGGAATGATATGCTTGTCGTGCCATCTCTTTGTTATTTCCTTGTAGATCTTGGCATTCTCATAGGCGTTTAAGCGCAATTCCTCCAGCACATTGATGTCTAAAAGTCTCTTCTCTCCGGCTTCCTTAATGTCGAAATTCACCCACTTGATTTCCCAATATGCCTTGTGCTCTAGCTCAACGGGTAGGTGGCAAGACTTCCCATATACCAAGTTGTAAGGGGTGGTACCAATAGGAGTCTTGAATGCGGTCCTGTAAGCCCAAGGTGTAATATCTGGAATTTTTATTCCGTCTATTTCCGTTATAAAATAGATCTCGATCAATGGACCCATATCCGTCTACTGAGTTAGACATATTATTATAGGATTTGTCATTTTATGTAGATTCATTCACATAAAATGATAGAATCCTTTAAATAGTTTATCATTTTATGTAGCTTACTTCCGCATAAAATGATAGAATCCTTAAAATAGTTTATCATTTTATGTAGATTACTTCCGCATAAAATGATAGAATCCTTAACCGATCTTAATCTATAATAAACTCTCTATCCGCCTAGTCCGTATATTTATATATCGGGATCTTGTCCAGCCAGAAACTCGCTAAATTAAGGAGCCCAGCTGCAGCCATTTTTAGCCCATTTGTTAACCGATAATTCAGCTCCAACGGATCCAGTTCTGCAGCCAGCTAGCCCAGCCCAACAGCCCACTATTTTGCTTGTCTGCAGCACCAGTGCACAGCCCCCAGCAGCCCAGCGTTGCCCAGCCCAGTCCGTGAGCTGCTCCAGCTTCTTCCAGTCCAGCGCCACTGCAGCCCAACAGCCGCCTGATGCCTCTCCAGCCCAATGTTAGTCTTCAGCCCACGCCTACTCCAGCCCAGGAAAGAACAGCCCTTCATCTTCTGCATACCCACGAGCTGAGCGGGCGAGAGGTTGAGATATGCTTGCCATAAATGCTCCACGATTCTCGCTGTCTCCTTTGTAACTTCCGCTAGCACGTCCAGGTTCAGCATTTTTTCCGTTCAAATCCACGCAGCAATCTCTACTCCTCTTTCTTCTTTCAACGACAGTAGGTCTACAACAGCCTTCTACATCGAGCCAGCCCTCTTCATCAAGATCAGATCCGTTGTAGCTTGCTGCACTCAGTAACGTCGTAAAAGGTGAGCCTTGTTTCCCTATTTCACTTCCTTTTTTCCCTACAGGCTCATAGACTACATGAATGCACAGAAACCGTGACTGCCTAGTCCACGTTGCAGTTGGCAAGCAACTTCACCCTCCTGCAATCGACAATTCCGGAGCGGACCTTACGGAGACCTTCTGCATACACCCTCCGGTAGGTCTTTCTCTACTCTTCTTGCCTCACTCTTAACCAGTCGGAGTAGTGATCTCCCTCCTGTTGTTTCGCTTCAGCAACATAGTCCAGCCTCTCGGTTACGAGTCAGGAACCAAGGAACTCAGAGCACCTCTACTGAAACGGGTAAATCACTGCTGTATGTTGTTCTGTCGCTGAGTAAAAGATGTAGCTTAGGGTAGAGGATACATGAGTTATAGGAGAAGTTTGATGTGTTTTACAGTCTGGAGTGAGTTGGAGTTTAGGGAGGGTCAGTAGTTCGAACCTGAGGTATAAGGGACTGGAAGGTTGGACAGAATAAAGGGCTGCTGTAATTTTCAATTTTATTTCCTTCAGCTTTTAGCTTATAAACTGCCTATCTTGTCGACCAATTATTGAACGTTTGGATAAAGATCCACCGTTGAATTTTGGATATGTTGTATATGGATATATGTAGTTTAGCATATTAAAATTTGAGAAGAAATGAACGGTCGGATTGAAAGTTATGAGCTCCCGAAGTTAGGTAGTTGAGCAGTTTTGGTAAACTTAAGTTTTTGGCTAAGTATAGGATTTTAAGTGAAGTAGTCAACTTAGTTTATTATTATAAAATTAATGGCTGAACAGTTTAGAGAAATTTTTCCTCATAAGGTTAGATAGAACCTCATAGATGATCTGGAGATTTAATTCGGAATTATTATAAGCTGTTAAGAATTTTATATTTAGAACCGAAATTAGACCTTTACGATTCTTCCGGAAAATAGAAACATAGGAAAAATGTCAGTTTGGAACCAAATAAAATTTTAGGAGTTAGAATATAAATTTAGAACCTCAAATAGGAGTTTAGACATGAATTTTAGGGTTTTTGAGAAAATCGGAACCAAGGGTAAAATGGTCATTTTACCCTAAACTAATACTGTAACTAGTATGTCTTAATACCTTATTCGATCTTAGAAGTTTTAGACTTCTATCTACGTGAGAGTGTGCTAATACACTTATCGCCTTTGACAGGCAACTGAGTGGTTACAGTTTACAGAGCGAGTGGTTTATAAAGAGTCGAGCGTTATAACAGGTAAGTCGTTTGGGCTTACTTAGCTGACTTCTAAATATGAGTATAAATGATGATGGTGGTGTGTGATTGAAATGTTAGAGAGATAGGTTGTGATATATAATTACCGACCTATATTTTGGCCTAAGAGTAACGGGCGGTGGCATTCTGCTCAGTAGCTCGCGGGGCGCTGGGGGTTTCTTCCGGGACTAGTCCATACATAGTTTGTAGTGATGCTACTAGTGAAAGTCAGCTAGACCTACACCAGTTGGATAAGGAACGGAGGCGAGAACTAATAATAGTTCTCGTGCCACAACTTAAATTGAATAATGTGAATCACTTAAATAATAGATAATAAACGGTTGAGTGCCAGCATGATGTTTGTTTATTTTTGTTTCTGCGTGTGCTTGTGTTGTTATCATTTTGCTTATATTTGGATAGTTAGCTAACTGTTGATATGTTGTTTAGATTTGACACAGGTTAGAGCAGATGCCGAGTGATCCAGACGGTAGTGGTTAGCCGGGGTGTCGTACTTTAGGACGTTTTACAGTTTCTGCATTTGTGGGTTTTACAGTTGAACTTTGTTTCCTTTCGTACTTTGTTATATTACGTTTTCCGGTTGTAGTTGATCTGGTCACATTCATGCATTGTTAAAAACTATTTTATGATTTCTGGTTTTCCTTATCTGTGCCTTGTTGTAAGATCATGTTAAGTTGTTGTCAAACTAAGGTCGGGACCCACTGTGCGGTCCTAACCAGTAACTCCCTAAGTTGTAAAATTTGGGGTGTTACAACATGGTATCAGAGCTCTAGGTTGGCAACAATGGCACTTGAATCTTCTAAAAAGGTCATATAAGTAAATAAACAGAACCCGAAAAGGGTCTGAGTTTTCCAAAGAGAATTTTTGTTTTAAAATGCATACAGAGTCGGGTTGGGATAGAAAGTACGGATGACCACCACTACCTTTGCGGATCTCGGTAATCTTAGAATAATTATAGACTTGTACTGTTATGATAGATTAGCTAGTTTATAACTGTAGTTATTACTATTCGTGCAGATGGCACGTACTAGGGCTGCACAAGTGACTGGCCGAGGTAGGGGTCGCCCCCCCCCCCCCT
>BSUD01000008.1:105212011-105381101 GCA_033239045.1 Fagopyrum esculentum | reverse complement strand
GGGGTCGCCCCCCCCCCCCCTTCCCCCAGTCAGACAGGATCGAGCTGATAGCACCCCTACTGTTAGAGGGCGTGGTCGTGGGGGTAGACCTCCACTAGGGAGAGGTCGAGGACGAGTTCCTCGAGATGACCCACCTGCAGCAAGCGTACCAGAGGTTGCTGTAGAAGAAGTAGCTGAGAGTGTAGGCCCCGAGGTCAGGCCTGAGACCGCAGCTAGGTCTGGAGCGCAAGGAGCTCGTTCTACTGAGTCGGGACGTGTTTCTATTGGAGCATCTGAGTAAAGGGAGTTCAGAGCCTATGTTGAGCGCAGGGAGGAAGCTGCCAGAGTTGAGAGGCTTACTCAGATACCACCGGTGGTACCGGCTAGGTCAGCTCAGGTGACACAAGGAGTGTCTCAGGTGCCGGCTGTATCTGAGAGGAGGGCTGATGCTGATAGAGCACCTATTGGGTCCAGAGCACCGAGACCGGATGAGTGGTTGAAGGCTTTCAACTCTCAGAAGGTCCCCTCATTCAGCGGAGAGATAGGACTAGAGGTGGAGCATTGGATAGAGAAGATTGAGACTACTTTGGAGGCAATACGTTGCCCCGTGGATCGACAGGTAGATTTGATACAGACCTGTTTCACAGATGATGCCCATTCATGGTGGCGTACCATTCGTGGCCGAGTCACCAGCTGGGAGCAGATGAGGAACATTGTTAGAGACACGTACTGTCCAGTTTCGCTGAGGAGAGAGAGATTCCAGGATTTCATTGACGCGGGATTTAAAGATATCCCGATTGCTGCAGCTATAAAGAAATTTCAGAAGGAACTGACCTTGCTTGGACCATCTGCACCTCCAGAAGAGCAGCATGTGTACCTTTTCTCCAGGAGGTTGAGAGAGAGTACCCGATCCTACCTGGCTGGATTCCGCTGTGAGACCTTGTTTGATTATCAGGATAGGGCCTCTGCTTATGAGAGAGATAGGCCAGCTTCTAGGAAAGCAGCTCAGTCTAGTGGGCCGGAAAAGCGGCAGAGGACAGGACATGCTGGTAGCAGTGCAGTAGTAGCAGGTTATGGTCGAGGACAAACTCATGGGAGGTCCAGCTACCACTCTACAGTTCGGACTCCCGGTGGAGATCGACAGTGCTTTAACTGTGGTGGCCGTGATCACATCAAGACGGATTGCCCGAAACCACCTATCACTTGCTTCACTTGTGGGAAGCCGGGACACAGAGCTACCTTCTGCCATCAGGGCAAGGCTCCTTCTCAGCAGGGATCTTCTCCTGCAGGTGCTGAGAGGAGTGTACAGAGACCTCCTCAATACCGAGCTCCGAGTCAGCAGCAGCCACAGTACCGGGCCCCAAGGCATCCTGCTTCATACAGTACGGCACAGGGATCAAGTCGTGGCAGAGGACGTAGTAGTACCACTGATACCAGAGGAGGACTATCGAGAGTGTTCGAGTTGAGGAACACTGAGCAGCCTGCAGCACCTACGACCACAGGTACTATTTGGATCCATGACTTACCTGTGCGCGTTTTATTTGATACGGGTGCCACGCACTCCTTTATATCAGATGCATGTGTAGATAGGTTGTCCTTAGCTACAGTAGAGGGTGTACCTTTTGTGGTTGGGTTACCAGATGGGGGTAAGGTTAGAGGATCTCGAGAGATTTATGACTGCCCTATTCATCTGGGAGGCCGGATTTGGTTAGTAAATTTTCTAGTCATGCCCTTAGCACATGAGGACGTGATATTAGGGATAGATTGGATGACTAGACATGGAGCCGTCTTGGATATTGGTAGGAGGACTGTGACTGTCGCCACGGAGGAAGGCCACAGAGTGATATTCCGAGGTTGGGACCTCGGAAAGTCCGGCACAGTTATCAGCGCAGTGAGAGCAGCCAGATTGATAGCACAGGGTTGCGAGGCCTTCTGGTGTTATGCCATGAAGGAGCGCAAGAGCCTGACAGTAGAGGAGATACCAGTCACATGCGAGTTTGCAGAGGTCTTCAGGGACGACTTACCAGGGCTACCTCCACAGAGCAGTGTGGACTTTAGCATCGAGTTAGAGCCGGGCACGAGACCGATCTCGAAGGCCCCGTACCGCATGGCCCCGATAGAGCTGCTTGAGCTGAAGAAGCAGTTAGAGGAGTTAGCAGAGAAGGGCTTCATACGCCCTAGTGTTTCTCCCTAGGGCGCACCAGTGTTATTTGTGAGGAAGAAAGATGGATCGATGAGGCTGTGTATCGACTACAGGGAGCTGAACAAGGTCACCATCAAGAATAAGTACCCATTGCCTCGCATAGATGATCTGCTGGACCAGCTGCATGGAGCGTCAGTGTTCTCGAGGATAGATTTGAGATCGGGTTATCACCAGCTGAGGGTGAGAGATCAGGACATACCTAAGACGGCATTCCGGACTAGGTATGGTCATTATGAGTTTGTAGTGATGTCATTCGGGCTCACTAATGCGCCAGCAGTATTTATGGAGTTGATGAATGGGATTTTCATCGACTTCTTAGACCAGTTTGTAGTGGTCTTCATTGACGACATTCTAGTTTACTCTAGAAGTCGAGAGGAGCATGCCGGACACTTGAGGACAGTGTTGCATATTCTACAGGATAGTCAGTTGTATGCTAAACTATCCAAATGTGAGTTCTGGATGTCAGAGGCGGCGTTCCTAGGCCATGTAGTGACTGCTGAGGGGATTAAGGTCGACCCAGCGAAGATTGAATCAGTGTCCTCTTGGCAACCTCCGAAGAATGTCAAGGAGGTTCGCAGCTTCCTTGGATTGGCAGGTTATTACCGTCGGTTTGTGGAAGGGTTTTCTCTGATCGCCTGACCACTTACTTCTCTCCTAAGGAAGACTACTCGGTTCGTCTGGTCTGAGCCGTGTCAGCAGAGTTTTGAGGAGCTGAAGAGGATATTGACGTCTGCTCCGATCTTAGCACAGCCTGAGGGTACAGAGGACTTTGTGGTGTACAGTGATGCATCCAAGCTGGGCTTGGGGTGTGTCTTGATGCAGAGGGGTAAGGTCATAGCATATGCGTCTCAACAGCTGAAGACGTATGAAGAGAACTACCCCACTCATGATCTGGAGTTAGCAGCAGTAGTGCACGCTCTTAAGATCTGGCGTCATTATCTCTATGGAGCGACCTGTCAGATCTTCACAAACCATAAGAGTCTGAAGTACATATTCACTCAGCGGGAGTTGAATAACCGCCAGAGGCGGTGGCTAGAGTTGATCAAGGATTTTGACCTTGAGATTCTCTACCACCCCGGAAAGGCGAATGTAGTTGCTGACGCTTTGAGTCGGAAGACGCCTCGGGAGAAGGCGATAGCTCGGTTGACAGTACAGCCACAGTTACAGAGAGACTTAGCTTGGTTGGAGGTAGAGATCCAGTCCCCCGATACAGCTCATCAGTTAGCCACCTTAGAGTTACTTCCTGACCTGTTGGGTGAGATCCGACAGAAGCAGGAGACCTGTCCGATGTTGACCCGGATCCGAGACCGGATGTCACGAGATGAGGCACCTCAGTTCACTATTGGTGCCGATGGAGTGATGAGACAACAAGACCGTGTCTGTGTGCTATCAGACAGTGAGCTGAGACAGAGGATACTAGGTGAGGCTCATGCTACCCCTTACTCCGTACATCCAGGAGTGAGTAAGATGTATAAGGACGTGAGACGTTCCTTCTGGTGGGGTGGTTTGAAGCCCGATGTGGCCCGATATGTAGCCCAACGTGCGACCTGTCAGCAGGTCAAGATTGAGCATCGTAGATCCGGAGGAGAGCTACACCCACTTCTAGTACCACATTGGAAGTGGGAAGACATTTCTATGGATTTCGTTACCGGATTGAGGCTCAGCAGAGGTTTTGATGCCATTTGGGTAGTGGTAGACCGCCTGACGAAGACCGCACGTTTCATTCCGATTAAGGAAACGTGGCCGGTAAACCGTCTAGCAGAGGAGTTCACTAGACACATTGTGAGACTCCATGGAGTACCGAGGACTATCATCTCCGACAGGGATGGACGTTTTACCTCGAGGTTTTGGCAGCAAGTACATACTGCTCTGGGGACGAGTCTTCACTTTACCACTGCCTACCACCCACAGACAGATGGTCAGTCTGAGAGGACCATTCAGACTTTAGAGGACATGTTGCGAGCATGTGTGCTAGATTGGGGACAGGTATGGCCAGATCACCTCCCACTAGTGGAGTTTTCATATAATAACAGCTGGCATACGTCTATTGGGATGGCACCTTATGAGGCTTTGTACGGACGGAGATGTCATACACCGTTGTGCTGGGATGAGCCTAGCAAGGCTGATGGAGTAGTACCAGATCAGATACAGGACGACATCGCCCGGATTGCCTTAGTCCGGGAGAGGATGTTAGCAGCTCAGAGTCGTCAGAAGTCCTACGCCGACAAAAGGCGTCGACCTTTGGAGTTTAGAGTAGGTGCACAGGTGTGGTTGAGGGTGTCACCTACGAGAGGAGTTAGACGTTTCGGCATTAAGGGGAAGCTGAGTCCCCGATATGTCGGTCCATTTGAGATCGTAGAGAGAGTCGGAGAGGTTGCCTACCGACTAGCACTGCCACCGAGATTGGAGGGAGTACACCCAGTTTTCCATGTATCTCAGCTGCGAGAGTACATACCGGACCCTAGACATGTCATCAGTCATGAGGATCTGATAGTCGAGCCAGACCACACTTTCGTGGAGTATCCAGTAGCCGTCCTAGAGCGTAGCATTAGGCGCCTGCGTTCTAAGGAGATACCGATGCTGAGGATTCAGTGGTCTAGACGAGGGACTGATGAGGCTACCTGGGAGACAGAGGAGAGTATTAGACGTAACTACCCTGAGTTCTTTGCGGAGTTAGCCGCTACCTCAGTACCGATGGGTTAGTACTGAGACGATACCTTATATGATTTCTGTGATTATATGTTTACATAATTGTTCATGTCTATGTACTTGATGACGTGAGTAGTTGCTTGCTAGAATATAATTCTTGAGGGGAAATGTATGGGGTAGGTACCCTATCCTAAGTTTCGGGACGAAACTTATTTTAAGGGGGTACTGATGTAATATCCGGAATTTTTATTCCGTCTATTTCCGTTATAAAATAGATCTCGATCAATGGACCCATATCCGTCTACTGAGTTAGACATATTATTATAGGATTTGTCATTTTATGTAGATTCGTTCACATAAAATGATAGAATCCTTTAAATAGTTTATCATTTTATGTAGCTTACTTCCGCATAAAATGATAGAATCCTTAAAATAGTTTATCATTTTATGTAGATTACTTCCACATAAAATGATAGAATCCTTAACCGATCTTAACCTATAATAAACTCTCTATCCGCCTAGTCCGTATATTTATATATCGGGATCTTGTCCAGCCAGAAACTCGCTAAATTAAGGAGCCCAGCTGCAGCCATTTTTAGCCCATTTGTTAACCGATAATTCAGCTCCAACGGATCCAGTTCTGCAGCCAACTAGCCCAGCCCAACAGCCCACTGTTTTGCTTGTCCGCAGCACCAGTGCACAGCCCCCAGCAGCCCAGCGTTGCCCAGCCCAGTCCGTGAGCTGCTCCAGCTTCTTCCAGTCCAGCGCCACTGCAGCCCAGCAGCCGCCTGATGCCTCTCCAGCCCAATGTTAGTCTTCAGCCCACGCCTACTCCAGCCCAGGAAAGAACAGCCCTTCATCTTCTGCATACCCACGAGCTGAGCGGGCGAGAGGTTGAGATATGCTTGCCATAAATGCTCCACGATTCTCGCTGTCTCCTTTGTAACTTCCGCTAGCACGTCCAGGTTCAGCATTTTTTCCGTTCAAATCCACGCAGCAATCTCTACTCCTCTTTCTTCTTTCAACGACAGTAGGTCTACAACAGCCTTCTACATCGAGCCAGCCCTCTTCATCAAGATCAGATCCGTTGTAGCTTGCTGCACTCAGTAACGTCGTAAAAGGTGAGCCTTGTTTCCCTATTTCACTTCCTTTTTTCCCTACAGGCTCATAGACTACATGAATGCACAGAAACCGTGACTGCCTAGTCCACGTTGCAGTTGGCAAGCAACTCACCCTCCTGCAATCGACAATTCCGGAGCGGACCTTACGAAAACCTTCTGCATACACCCTCCGGTAGGTCTTTCTCTACTCTTCTTGCCTCACTCTTAACCAGTCGGAGTAGTGATCTCCCTCCTGTTGTTTCGCTTCAGCAACATAGTCCAGCCTCTCGGTTACGAGTCAGGAACCAAGGAACTCAGAGCACCTCTACTGAAACGGGTAAATCACTGCTGTATGTTGTTCTGTCGCTGAGTAAAAGATGTAGCTTAGGGTAGAGGATACATGAGTGATAGGAGAAGTTTGATGTGTTTTACAGTCTGGAGTGAGTTGGAGTTTAGGGAGGGTCAGTAGTTCGAACCTGAGGTATAAGGGACTGGAAGGTTGGACAGAATAAAGGGCTGCTGTAATTTTCAATTTTATTTCCTTCAGCTTTTAGCTTATAAACTGCCTATCTTGTCGACCAATTATTGAACGTTTGGATAAAGATCCACCGTTGAATTTTGGATATGTTGTAGATGGATATATGTAGTTTAGCATATTAAAATTTGAGAAGAAATGAACGGTCGGATTGAAAGTTATGAGCTCCCGAAGTTAGGTAGTTGAGCAGTTTTGGTAAACTTAAGTTTTTGGCTAAGTATAGGATTTGTAAGTGAAGTAGTCAACTTAGTGAATTATTATAAAATTAATGGCTGAACAGTTTAGAGAAATTTTTCCTCCTAAGGTTAGATAGAACCTCATAGATGATCTGGAGATTTAATTCGGAATTATTATAAGCTATTAAGAATTTTATATTTAGAACCGAAATTAGACCTTTACGATTCTTCCGGAAAATAGAAACATAGGAAAAATGTCAGTTTGGAACCAAATAAAATTTTAGGAGTTAGAATATAAATTTAGAACCTCAAATAGGAGTTTAGACATGAATTTTAGGGTTTTTGAGAAAATCGGAACCAAGGGTAAAATGGTCATTTTACCCTAAACTAATACTGTAACTAGTATGTCTTAATACCTTATTCGATCTTAGAAGTTTTAGACTTCTATCTACGTGAGAGTGTGCTAATACACTTATCGCCTTTGACAGGCAACTGAGTGGTTATAGTTTACAGAGCGAGTGGTTTATAAAGAGTCGAGCGTTATAACAGGTAAGTCCTTTGGGCTTACTTAGCTGACTTCTAAATATGAGTATAAATGATGATGGTGGTGTGTGATTGAAATGTTAGAGAGATAGGTTGTGATATATAATTACCGACCTATATTTTGGCCTAAGAGTAACGGGCGGTGGCATTCTGCTCAGTAGCTCGCGGGGCGCTGGGGGTTTCTTCCGGGACTAGTCCATACATGGTTTGTAGTGATGCTACCAGTGAAAGTCAGCTAGACCTACACCAGTTGGATAAGGAACGGAGGCGAGAACTAATAATAGTTCTCGTGCCACAACTTAAATTGAATAATGTGAATCACTTAAATAATAGATAATAAGCGGTTGAGTGCCAGCATGATGTTTGTTTATTTTTGTTTCTGCGTGTGCTTGTGCTGTTATCATTTTGCTTATATTTGGATAGTTAGCCAACTGTTGCTATGTTGTTTAGATTTGACACAGGTTAGAGCAGATGCCGAGTGATCCAGACGGTAGTGGTCAGCCGGGGTGTCGTACTTTAGGACGTTTTACAGTTTCTGCATTTGTGGGTTTTACAGTTGAACTTTGTTTCCTTTCGTACTTTGTTATATTACGTTTTCCGGTTGTAGTTGATCTGGTCACCTTCATGCATTGTTAAAAACTATTTTATGATTTCTGGTTTTCCTTATCTGTGCCTTGTTGTAAGATCATGTTAAGTTGTTGTCAAACTAAGGTCGGGACCCATTGTGCGGTACTAACCAGTAACTCCCTAAGTTGTAAAATTTGGGGTGTTACACAAGGAGCGTCATCCAATTTCATGGACCAATCCTTCCTTGTCCTTGAAACGGTTTTCTCCAAAATTGCCTTGATTTCTCTATTCCAGATCTCCACCTGCCCACTAGTTTGAGGGTGATAAGGGGTTGCTACCTTGTGGGTTACCCCATACTTCGATAAAAGTGTCTTGAACTTCCGGTTGATAAAATGTGTCCCTCCATCGCTGATGATGATGCGTGGAGTCCCAAAACGTGGGAAAATGGTCCTATTGAAGAACTTCACAACCACCATGGCGTCATTAGTGGGGAAGCAATGACTTCTGCCCATCTAGAGACATAATCAACAGGTAGGAGAATGTAGAGGTTCCCTACGGATGATGGAAAAGGTCCCATGAAATCAACTCCCCATACATAAAAAATCTCAACCTCCTGAATATTGTTGAGTGGCATCTCGTTCCTTCTAGATAAGTTCCCTGTTCTTTGGCATGCATCACAAGAAACGACAAACGCTTGCACATCCTTAAATAATGTAGGCCAAAAGAAACCAGAACGTAATACCTTAGCGCATATTTTGTGAGCGCTAGCATGTCCTCCACAAGGAAGCGAGTGGCAATGCCGTATGACACTAGCAACTTCATCCTCCGGAATGCATCGTCGAAGCATCCCATCCGGACCTCTTTTGAACAGTAGAGGCTCATTTCAATAGTAGTGACGAACATCCTTGAAGAACTTCTTCCTTTGAGTGTACGTTAATCCGGTGGTATTTCTTGACAAACAAGGTAATTGACGATGTCAGCATACCAAGGCTCTTTACCATCAGAAACTTGGCGAAGCCAAAGCTCCACCAATTGTAAGTGACTCTCAGAAAGTTTTTTGTCCTCAGTTGACAATATCTCGCTTGTTGTCTCGGTCGTGGTCCGAGGTGGTTGACCGAAGTGTTCTTCAAGTAAGAGCACCTCGCTTGGTCCAGAAAGTGCCTTGGTCGAGGTACTGGAACTGGGACCGAAACCTAACGTGTCTTTCTTCTCCTGGATTAGTTTCTCAATTTTAGCTCCTGGATCTGCTTCCAATACCTTTAAGCTCCGTATATCTGCATCACAAGAGACATCTATACCTTCCTCCATTAAACTAAAACTAAGAACTTTTTCAAGAGGATTGTTAATAAGGATAGAGCTCACCAATTCTCTCGATTCTTCTTCATCATAGATGTTGAAGATGTCATCCTCCAGCAGCTCTCCCTTCATTGCAGCAAGTAATGCAAACTCCACAAAATCTCCACCAATGTTTAATTTCAACTTGGCGTTCTTACAATCCACAATGCAACCCGAAGTTGCTAGAAATGGTCTCCCGAAAATGATAGGGATGGGATAATCTGCGGGAATATCAAGTACAACAAAGTCTATAGGTATGTAGAAATTACCTAACTTAATGGGAACGTCTTCCAAGATACCCATGGGACGGGTAATGAAGTGATCCTCCATGTATAATGTCATCTTCACCGGCTTGGGCTCTCCAAGTCCGACTCTCTCACATAGCTCCAACGGGATGATACTAACGTTGGCTCCTAGATCACATAATGCATCATAGGTTACATCCCCAACTTGGGTGGGAATGCAAAATGAACTGGGATCTCTCAACTTAGGTGGAATCTTCTCCTTCATGGTTTGAATAAGCTCCGAGGATTTAGATGTCATCCTTACTTCACCAAAGTCTTCCAACTTCCTCTTTCTTGATAGGATCTCTTTTAAGAACTTCCCATAGGTGGGCATCGTTAGAATGGCATCAATGAAAGGGATGTTAATATGTAGTTTACTCATAAGGTCTAGAAACTTACCAAAGTGCTTGTCTAAATGTTCCCTCGCCCTTAACTGAGGGAATGGAAGTGGTGGTTTATAAGCAGGAGGTGGAACATAAACTTCAGATTTATCATTCGCTTTTTGGGGCTCCGCCTCGGTTGGCACCTCGACCGAGGTGTTCCTCATCTGATCTTGGTCCGAGGTGTTCCTCATCTGGTCAGGTTTCGACCGAGGTACTGGATCTCCAGTCTTCAATCCACTGCGTGTTGTAATCGCCATGATTTGTCCTTTAGGGTTGCTCTCTGTCCTTGCTGGTAGCTTTCCTAGATCTCTTGGTGCTTCATTTGCCTTGCTAAAAAGTTGTTGCTCTAAGGCTTTTTTTTGCCTTTGAAAATGAATTCATTGATGTCTCCATAGCGCTGAGCTTGATCAAAATTGCCTCCAGCACAACGTCTTTCTTTGGTGGCTGGGACGAGCTTGATGCAGGCTCCTGGCTTCTCAATGAAGTAGAAGAAGAAGAGCAGGGGTTAAGAGCATTTTCAGCATGAGAATAAGGGTTACCGGGATTTTGTTGGTTAGATCTCCAATTGTTGTTGTTGGAGTTTTTGTTGTTGTTGTAGTTGTTGTTCCGCGGCCCTTGATAGTTGTTTCTTCCTTGGTATCCTCCATCTTGCTCCTTCTTTGTTTGAGCTACTAAAAGCTCCTTTAATTGCTTCACGTCATTGCTAAGCAAGGTGAGTTGAGCTTCATTTGATGTTGTGTTTTGGAAGCTAACTCTCCTTGCTCCATCTTCAACTTGTTGATGGGAGTACTTTTCCATGTGTAAAGCTTGTTTTTCAATGAAATCCCAAGCTTCATCTATTTCAATATCCATGAAAGTGCCGGTGGAAAGTAATTGGAGCTTGAATTGAGTATCTCCATCCAAACCTTTGAAGTATATTTTCAGCAACTCGATCTTTGGAATCCCATGATGTGGACAATCCAACAAAAGTTCCTTGAATCTCTACTATGACTTGGACAAACTCTCCTTGTCCTTCATAATAAAAGCATTGATTTTCCCCCCAATTCAGCGGTCTTAGAAGGGGCAAAGAACTTAGTGAGAAACTCTGTAGGCATCTCTTCCCAAGTGTTGATTTTTCCAGTCGGAAGAGCTCGATACCAAGCAAGCTCCTTGCTTTTCAAAGAGAAATAGAAAGGCCTCAATTTGTAGTTGTTATTCTCCAATCTTAATGGTCTCAAAGTCTCCATCAGAATCTCATAGTTTTACAAATGTTGGTGCGGAGACTCTCTCTCCAAACCTCCAAATTGACATTGTCGGATCATGGTTAGAACCTGAGGTCTAAGTTCATAATCATTCTCAGCTGAGTCACATAGGTTGACTCCTGGACGCCTTACTTGTTGATTGGGGTCCATTCTCTGGCCTAGGGTTCGTGGACCTCCAGCAAAAAGAACGTCTCGGATAGGCATCCAAGGTGGTAGGTGTATCTCGACCGGGGCAGTTGGGGTTGGGTCTTGCCTCGGTCGAGGATCTGGGATCGGTCGAGGCAGAAACTGGGCCCTTAGAGCGGCCATATCTGCTTCGATTCCTTCAGTTCTTGTACGAGTTTCTTTCCTCTCTTGCTGCAGTTCTTCCTTATTGAGGCGCAGTTGTTTCAATGCCTCCTTCAATTCGGATTCAAGATCGCGATTGTCTTGACCGGCCATCTTAGCTTCTTTCAATCATTTCTTGTAAGTCTTTTCTGGTTCGGGATCGTAAGAAACGATTTCCTTTCCAGCACGAGTTCTTCGCATAAACCTAAGTAAAGATCCTGCGAAAACACTCAAGTAAAGTAGTCAATAGCAACAAGGGCAAAAGCCCCGAAAGACAACCGAAACCGAACTTGGCCTAGACCAAGTCCCCGGCAACAGCGCCAAAAACTTGTTCGCTCCAAAAGGTGTGTGCAAGCTTGAATATTTATAACCCAAGAAGTATGCTTGAACGATATGCGAACCCGGAGTATACGGATCAATTTTAATAAAAGCAAGAATTACATGGGTCGATCACAAGGACTATGGTGAAACAAAGTTCGGTAAAACAAGTTGTCAATATCAATCACGCAACAAGCAAAGCTACAAAGATGATATAATCAGATAAAGGGAAATGCGGATTCTAGGGATTAAAGCATCCAGTTGTGATTCCGACTCAAGATCTCAAAAGATAACGTGGACAAAGCTGGAGTTTGCAAAGGGAAGGTGTTTCTAAGGTGGGAATAGATCACCGGGTAAGTCTCACTACTCAGTATCCCGAACCAAAGCTCCTATCACCGAGTAAGTCTCAAGGTACTAAGGAAAGGAACTATAATCTCAAACCAACACACCACCCAAGGGAATAGAAACAACTTTTACCGGGTAAGTCTCGGGCTAACTCACAAGGATGGGATGAAGGCACACTCAAACCCCAATAAAGGATAAACCTTTATTACCTACACTCATGATCTTGGGTAAACAAGTAAAGGAATCACCGGGTAAGTCTCATCCTATGCTTGCGTTGAACCAAGAAAAGTATAACAAGGATAGGATTTGACAAACTAGAATCTTAACTCAGTTTCGGATCAAAAAAGGACTTCACCTCGTTCAGTTACATTCCACCCCGGCCGAGGTGTTCAATGACTGACCGAGGTGTTCGTCAATTAAGGTAAAGGCTCGAGCTTTCAGATTCCACTGGGGTTAAGATCATTCTATCATCGCTTTTCCCACAACTTTCAGTCAATCACCATAGAATCGCATAAAGAACTTAGCCAACAATCATCACGATAACAATAATCAAGTTTATAAGAAAGGAATCAATAATCAAACAAGAAAACCTTAAGGCAAAGGTCTCAATAATTCAATGAATCAAACAACAAACAATCAGCGTTCCTCAAATTGCAACTAGAAAAGACAACAAACAACTAACTAAGAAAGTCTTACTACTTCCTTCAAAGCTATCTCCCACTTGATTTCTTCCTTGAACTTGAACCTTCAAACTTCCTTCAGCAATTTTATGAACTGTAGATGATCTCGGATGATCCAAAGATGGCTGAATTGCAAAAAACCAGCCCATATATATAGGAGAATTATCTTCCAAAGATAAAATATATTGAAAAGATAATTTCCTTAAAATACACCTTCATATCTTCCATAATAAATCAGCCTAAAAGATATCTTCCTTCCAGAAATCCAGCCAGAAAATATATGATATTTTCTTTCCAAAAATAAAAGATCTCAGCCAAAAATAAAGATCTTATGGCCGTTACGATATTCGCCTCGGTCGAGTCGCTCCTGAAGATAACGTCTGTCGAGGTGGTACTGTAGCTCACCGAGGTGAGTCTCAACTGAGAGTGAATCTCTCTAATCTAGTCCAAAATCAAATCTCCATTCCATTTCCATGCTTCCTGAGCTTTCCTAAATGCTCCAGAATGTAGCTCCCTTGGCTCCATTTTAGTTCAAAACGTGCCATTTTCCCTACAATTACAACGAAACTAGGTGTAGACCTCGATTCCCGCAAAGGTAGACAAAACAACAATATAACCGCAAAATATACATCCATACATACAGATTTATGAAGATAAAACGTCTAAACCAATCCCAAAATATTGACTATAATACATGTTATCAATGAACCTGATATATTTATATTATATGACATGTGAATTTATTTTTTAGTTAAAAGGAAATTTAATTGTATATTTGTATCTTAAAAATGTAAATTTGTATATCATATTTTATGGCTGCAAATTTGTTTTATTTGAGAGTTTTCATAGCACTCAAATTAATGTCTTTTTCATCATCATTTCATTTCATTCCCTTCATCTTTTGGGCTTAATAGCCTATCTTATTGGTTAATTTCCTTCCTATTAGTGTTTCGGAGTTGTACTAGTTGGTTTATTTAAATGTAGACATTCTAGGCATTCGCAGACTATAAATGATATATATGTAGTGAAATGACTGCATACACACTAATAATTTCCCTACGGTTAAAGAAATCAAATTCAAGACGAAAATAACTAAGACCCGAGAGTAAAATGAAGAACACATCGGGAAGCATGCAAACTGAATCAACGAGAAATAGGTTTGTCAACCTTACTATGCTCCTCTTTGCACGTGACCTGAAAATGACCGTCTGTTGAGTGGCCTAATTTGATGACAATTACTTTTTCCTTTATATCCTTTTGTTTAGGTTGATTTCCAACACATCCGCTTGGGTATTTTTGTATTTATGTTTATCCATTAGGAATAGTTTTGGTATTTTAGATTAGCTCTTTTCTCATTAGAAGATATATCTAGGGTTTAGGTTAATTCATCTTCGTATAAATAAGGCTTGCAATCATTAGGTTAGACCATCATCCCTTTTACAATTACGAATTTCCGCCTTGGTGTTTTGCCCCTAATGGTCAACCGACCTACTACTAGGGGGCGATCGACTAGATCGTTTTTTGGTCCTTAATAAAGCATTTGAGTTTTGTTCGGGTATGTTTGACTAATTCTCATATTTCTTAGGGTCTGGAGAGCTCAATTGCATTGATCTATGATGTTGAATTTATCTTATATGTAGGTGTATGTATATATGAGGTAAGGTATTTATGGGATTATTCCTTTCAGAGCCGGGTTTGAAATCTTCCTTTTTTACATGTTCTTCAAGGTTTTGATAGCAAAATACGAGTGTCGGGTCACTCGTACCTCCGTATTGGGTTCGATGTGAAGAATAGGCAACGTCTTGGGTACGTAACAATCAATTTGGGTGAGAATCATTCATATATGTCAAGCAACGATATAACCACATGACAGTCGGACAAAGTTGTGTTTCACATAACTAGACTTACATTCACTTGTGGAAGTGTCAATTCAGATCTATCTTATATGCATGTTGTGTTGATCTAGGCTTTGGAACTACTTTATTAGTTATTACTTATTCCCTATTCTTCTACCTTTAAATTACTTGGTTTTGAATATTACAAAGATATAAACTTTCGCTTTTCTTTCCCCCTTTTTGTTTTACGACATTTTATAAGGTGATACGATCGATATCCTCCCCCTCCCCCCGGATAAGGTTGATCGACCTTACTGAGGCATTTCGCTCTTTTTTCTTCGATTTCATTTCTGGTTTATTTATTTATTAATTTCTTATGAAGGTTTGTGTTTTTGATCAAACGAATCTACTAAGGGTTCATTGACCCCCCTGAGTTTCTATGTTCGTTTTCTGGTTTCAATTTACTTTATTTTCTTTTGTATACATTTAATTTTACTGTTATTTTATTTTCTTAATTAATGAGTCAAAGTAAAACAACATCGTCTTCCTTGTGTTTGGTTTTGGCTCCCTATGTTATACTAGGTCTTTTAATTATTTGTGAGATTTGAGGTCCACACTTCAGCCCTCATCAACTTGGTGTCATTGAAGGGGAAGACTTTGAACTATTTTAAATTATTAATTTTGAAACATTTTTTTTAATTTTTTCCTTTTGTTTTCCCTTCTTTGTTTTATGTTTTCTAATCTTTAGATTTTCAAACATGGTCCAAAGTGGAAGAAGCTCAGAAAAGACACTTTCCACACCTAGCTCAAATCCAAGAAACTCATGAGAGATACTCGGAAAGAAAGTGTAGTAAAAGGCAACGAAGGATTAATTGAAAGTCCCATCAAGATAACCACTTCATGTGTCGAAACGTCGGTTGAGGTTGTAAAAGACAACACAAGATTAGTCGGAATTCTTATCAAAATAACCGATTCAGACATTGAGAAATCGGTTTATTCTCTTCCAGTGGAACCCGCACAAAAAGACTACACTTTTCAATCTTCTAGAGAAGATCATATTGTGGTTGGACTTTATCAAAAATTGGCCCAACTCCAAGTAGAGACTAATTCTGGGAAGAAGAAGAAGAAGAAGAAGAAGAAGAAGAAGAAGAAGAAGAAGAAGAAGAAGAAGAAGAAGAAGAAGATGATGATGATGATTTGCGCTGCTCGAGATCGCAAATGAAATTAAGATAACGAGGGAATAGAAAGAAGAAAAAGGTATTGCCCCATGTACGATATAGAGAACTAAGGTCTTTTCCAGCTCAACTTTTTGTTGCTATTTTATAAAAGTACTTTGAATTAATGTCGACGAGGCGAACATGATTATATTCGAATCATTGTCCCCAATATTATTTTTATAAAAAAAAATTTAGATTGTTTTGCTTTGTTATTAGTTTTATTTGCAGGAAGTTTGTTCCGTGAGGGTTTTGATGTCTATGTTTCCAAAAGCTTTTCCATGACCTCTTTTAATTGTTTGAAAATATTTTTGGATAAACTTTTATTCTAGATTTTTTTATCTATTATGAAAAGGTTTTTTTGTATGTTTAAACATGTTCATTTCAAGCCATGTTTATCAAATCTATATATCAGGTTTTTGGACATCTTTTTCATTTTTTTCTCTCCGTCAACTCACTCAAACATCACATATAATTTATCGACTTTATCAAAGCATCTTATCTAAAATTTTCACACATCCAATAAAATTATGTCACATTATACATATATATTATCCTTTCTTATTTTAACCCTTATTTAACCTCAAGCATCTCCTTTTTGAGATGCTTGGGGAAACATTTTTAAATTAAGATGCTTCAACTTTTTCAATTGTTTATTGTTACTTTTTGTAAAATCTCTTCAAGATCTTTCCAAGCATCTCTTAATGAACATGTCCAAAGATGTTTGTTCTCTATATATGTTTGACTAGGTTTTTTGGTGATCTATTTTGTTCAAATCAGTTTCGAATTTAAAGGGTCTGCAGAGTAGCAGTTAACAACTTCAATATTCAATGATATTTGACAATGATCCAACGTAGTGAACACGTGATTTTTCGTAAAAATATCAAGTTACTATTGTAGTATTTGATCATGGACAAGGACTCTATCTATTTTTTTTTTTAATGTTGTTTGAAAATTCTCTTTTCTTTCTCTAGGTAAATTGGTTCCTAATATTTTAAGGTCTAGATGTTACATTTTGATTTGAATTATAGTAATTTATTAAATTTGTTTGAGATAGGTAGTGTTCCTCCTTGTTTTTCATTTTTTTTTGTTAGATTTCATTTAGGTCTCCTAACAAAATACAAGAAAAGTCCAATGAGAGAATAAAGATGGCTGCTCATATGAAAAGTTTTTTTATTTATTCTTTTGCTTTATTGAGTTGGGACATAAGTAGGATGACAATGAATCATGTAGTGGGTGGATGACCTTGACCACCACCCGATCCATCACCCAAAATTTTTCACCCCATCTCACCCACCACCCGCTAAGGTCTCACCCACATTCAATCCAACCGCATCCAACGGATGAAACGGGTGGATCGGGGAGATTTCGGGTGTTCTACACTTATTTAAACATAAAAAAAGAATTAAATATATTTACTGAAAATAAAGAGCATACTTAAAACCAACTAAAAATAAAGATTGTATATAATATCAAGTACAATACTATAACCAAGTAAGATCCAAAATAAACAAATTATAATGAATCAACAATAAGGACCGCAATATATTAAGAATCGAAAGAAAATAAACTAGGAACGAACATGTGGGGTTTACTTTAATATAAATTATATAATAAGGAGTTAAAGTTAAAACTTTATGATATAAAAATTACAAATAATAAAAATATATATAATTTTAAGGGGTGAAAACGGGTCGGATGGATGGGTAGATTATGGGTTGAGTGATGGATGGATGAAACGTTCACCCGGACTCTACCTGACCCACCACCCGCTTCATCTACCACCCTTTTAATGAGTTTTCACCATTTTTCGTCGGATCAGGTGGGCGGATATCCGTCGGAAATGGGTGAAATTATCATCCCTAGACATAAGCAAAAATAATGTATATTTTTACTAGATTTCAAACACAAAAATTCAATACAAATAAAACGGTCATTTTTTGAATAATTGAGATACTTTCATTTTATACGAGGTACGATTTGATTTTTGTTTCAACTAAGACGGTAATTTTATATTATGCATTTTACAAGAAGTAGTAATGTCAACCAAAAGATTTTTCGCCAAAACACCTAATGTTTCAAGGACTTACTATCATTGAATACTTAACTTAATGATTTTATTCGACTTTAATTTGTTAGCTTCGTGGTCAAGATATGCCTTTGTAACTTTTAAGGGTTTTCCTTTTGGTTTTTGTTCGAATTTCTGTATTGCATAGAGTAGTGAAAACATGAGTCTTGGCCAGAAATTTTGAATTCCATCCCACCAATCAAAATACAATTTTCTTAAATGAATAAAGGGGAAAGTAGTTTGATAGAGGATACAAAAATTAGACAAAGAATAATTTGAAAGGAAGGATATATTGAGGATCCAATCTCGAGTAGACCACCAAGAACTTCCTTTAAGAAGCAACCAATCACGAAAAAATCCGCAGATAAAGAAAAGGAGAAAAATTAGAAATTAACTCATACAAAAGGCAAAGGGAAGAAATAGGTCATAACCCGTAAAATCATTAGATAAACATTTTTCCTGAAAATAGTCTATTTTATGTAGTAAATAAGATATTCATAACTAATATATTATTTTATATCTTTTAGGAATTTTCCGTTTGGTACCCCTGAATTTATGGCTTTTTCGAATGGTGTCCAAAGTTTTTTACGTTTCCGTTTGGTACCCCCGAGTTTTTGACTTTTCTAGATGGTGCCCAAAATTTTTCACGTTTCCGCTTGGTACCCCTGAGGTTTCGGTTTTTCCGTTCCGTACCCTTATTTCTTTTTTTTTTGTCTAAAATAACGTTTCTTTTATTAAATATATAAAAAAAGGAAAATATATAATAACAATTCTATATTATAAATTTCGAAGACAAGTATACTTTAATAAAAAAAATTTAATCAACTATTAAGAAATTATGATATTTCTTAAAATATATAATTTTTACATATTATTTTATGATATTAATATATTTAATACTATTTGATACTTTATCATATTTTACAAAAGCATGAAGAAAAAAAAAATGTTTTATACAAAATAACTTTTATAAAGAAAATTTGTATTATCAAGTTTTTCTATAAAAATTATTTTATCAAATATATTTTATTTATCATGATATATGAAATTAAATCATTGATAAATGTATAACGTAGAATATTCAAAACGGACATTCGAATTTTCTATAAAAAATGACTATGATTTTAGAAGATTTTTCCCAAAATATACACTCTCACATCGAATCAAAATTTTCTTTCATATAATACTAATATGATATGAACCATCCAATATTATATGATAAACCAACAAATAAATTCACGTAGTATACCAACAACGAAATATCATATAGATATAAATTATGTTTAATTTTAAAACATAATAAATTTCTCATGTTTTGATGTAAATATGATAAAGTATCAAATAATAATAAATATATTAAAAATCATAAATTAATATGTAAGAATCTTATATACTTGTCTTCCACCAAAATAAAATAAACTTCACCTACAGTCGCGCATGCACATAGCCGCGGTCGTTCCTTGACACTTGTCACCGCACCCGCGCCCCAAGAACACCGCGGTCGGGCCCCTGTGTCGCCGCGGTCGCACCGACACTGCTTCCCCGCAGTTGCACCGACACTGCTTCCCCGCGGTTGCACCGACACTCCTTCCCCGCGGTTGCGCCTCCAATCCCTCCGCGGTCGCGCCTTCATTCCTCCGCGATCACGGAATCATTCCTGTGAGCTCCTAAGTCGACCTTTTGACTTAAGAATTGGATCTAGGTATATGATCCTTCTTTTCTAGTTACCTTATGATTTATATATGAGAATGTAGAGGAGTGTCTATAGTGTATATGGTTTAGACTTATGTTGGATTATACTTTTGATAGTTATATGATTTTGTGATGATCATTGAAAATTAGAAGTTGAGAACTTCTAGTAGTTGGATGTATTGTGATATTGATGCCTTGGTTTATATCAGGGTTGAGGATTCTACTACGGATCAAGATTCGTGTGTAACTGGACTTAGCCTGTTACAAGTAAGTCCTTTGAGCTTACTTAGCTGTAGTCTTATGTTGGTTGAATGACATGAGTGGTGTTTGATTTATGTGGTTATAGTATGATAACTAGATTAGTATAACCAACTTGTTATTGGCTCAAGAGTAACGGGCGGTGGCATCATCTACTCAGCTCCTGATGGAGATTGGGAGGTTCTCTACGATTAGGCCAAACATGGTAGACGGGGAGAGTACTGATCCATTCCACATGGTATATGAGAAGATGCATCGATCCATTCCTGCTGGATAAAGGGACGGAGACGAGAGTCTTGGGCTTCTCGTGCCACAATCATAATTGGAAGCAAGAGAGTATGACATTATGAAAGATAATAATCGGTTATGTGATAGCATGCTCTATGTTTACATTTCCGCATTTTATGTTTGTGCATATGTGTTCTAATATATGAATTGGTAGCTAACGGTTTATCTGTGTTATTGGATGCCTTGCATGATAGGGTAGCTGCTGAGTGATCCGAATGGTGTGGTCAGTCGGGTTCCCGTACGACGTACGACGGGCTGTGGTTATGGTTATTCTTTTCATTGTTGACTCTAGTAGTGTAGTTTAAATATTATTGGTATAAGCTGAGGTCCTTTGTTGTTCACTACATTGCATGTTTCTATTCAGTTTTAGTATTTTTGACATTTGTGTCTTGTTGTAAGGTCCGGTAATATTGTTGTCGAGTTAGGGTCGGGACTCATTGTGAGGTTCTAACCCGTAGCGTCCCGAGTTTGAGATTTGGGTGTTACACACATGAAGAATGAAACTTGGGCTCTTTGGACATGGTACCGCAATCAAGATAGTGAAAAAAATTACGTGGAAACCAAATCAAGAGATTGAAAGAATGTGGTCTGTTGCCAGATAAAATTTGCACCGTTTAACAAGCCAAGTGAATCACTGAATCAGGGTACCCGGCAGACGGCCCAACCCGGCATGACAGACGGGTACGGACATGTGCTGAAGCCCGAGACCTTGGCTTAATCCAGATCCGGCCTGGAAATCCGTACAAAAAAATAGAAAAAGGTCGATCCTGATCCAGCCCCAACCCGAATAGTATAAGCTCTAATTGTCATCATATTAAAACAAGATACAATGTTAACTAAAAGTTGGAAACAAAGTCTAAGGTTCTGATCGACACATTCTGTAAGAAAAATTCCTTAATTTTTATCCGGATAAGTCCGATAATTATAGAAAAAGCAACGAAAGCTGGAGATGCAGAAAGTGAGGTTACAGAATGCAACCAATTTGACCTCAAACACCATTGAGACGCCTTTTCCCGTCCAATAAACCGATGGTACACATCTCATGATTTCAGCACTTTAAGCCGACAGCAATGCCTAATCAACCACATCTAAAGCTGTTTCCTCTGTCCAATTCCTCCAAACCTACTGTCTGTTTTTATAGTAAAACCACACTCCAAATTCAATGGTCCTAATATCCATAAACTTACAAGATTTATGTTACATCAAATGGAGGAATTACATCAACAACAACATTAGCAAGTCAACTTGTTACACTACAAAGCAAAACATTCAGGGATACAAACAACTTCTCTTCTCCAGTTCAGTAGCACAATTAATACTCAGTTTCATGTCATGTTTAGAACTACTCAAGTTTAGCAGTTGTTTGATAAATCATCCAACTTTGATCTCCAAGAAGAGATATCATCCACATTTCTAAGCCACTCTGATGCCTCTAGGATCTTTATAGGCAAGCCATTGCATCTTTGGATTATCTTATCAGCAATCTCTACAATCTCTGATGAAAGATCAGTTGACGGATTTAGCGTAGTCATAAACAATGTCCTTGCATCTTCAAGCGGTAACGCGTTCACACTGATGATTGATTTGCAAAGCATTTGTTGACAAACCCTTCTTGATTGTGTAATCACAACTAGTTTCCCAACATCATTTTCAATGGGAATCCCCACTTCACCCAGTCGAAAATATGATGTTAAACCATCCAGTATAAGTACAAATCTTTTAGCTAACTTAAGTGCATCCTGTACCCTACCTGCCCTTCTAATCAGGCCATTCTCATTTTCCAAATCCTGCAGCTTCAGCTCCCTTCCAATTGCAGTTTGCAATTCATAGACACTCTTCTCTTCACTGATGTTAATATAGAATGCATAGTCAAACATACTTGGCGCGTCTAGTATTTTATTGTAGATATGCATCATTATAGTACTCTTTCCCATCCCTTGCTCTCCTTCAACTCCGAGTATGGTAACCTCTCGGTTGGTTATGGATTCCCAAATCTTTTCTTCTACTCCAGCTGCAACCTCACCCACCAATTCACTAGTTAGTAGCCTCACTCGGCCAGTACTCGCAGAATCAACAGCAATTCGATGTTCAAACGCTCTTTTCTGCTCAAGTAGATCTGTTATCTCTTTCGTTTTCTTCTCCACACAACTCCCAAGCCATGCACGAAACAGAAATCTCGAAAAAGCTCTTGTTTGGCCAATCTCTGTGTCTAATTGTATAACTTCTTCGCGTCTCCTTTTGACACTTTCCAGCCAACCTTTAACTTCTCCGGTCCTTTTCTTATTTTTCTGAAACTCTTCGATTTCCAACTCCTGGCTAACATCCCTTTCGACGGACAGCAGCACTTCCCTCGCGGCCTTGAGGGACTGTCTGTTTTCTTCAAGATTTTTGTCGTAGTTAACCCACTCTGGAGCCTCACCTATGAAGTTAAGTACACTCTTTCCAAGTTCAATTCGATCACAAATGTGCTGTGCATTAGGCATTACCTTCTGAGCCACAGCTCCAACTGCCCATTGTATTAGCATTCCCCTTGCTCCTGCTATGGCAACATCTAATAAACACCAAAGCAGATAATCAATTTGCTATTCACAGGTTGCTGTTCAAATATCCAAGAATGATTTCTATCAACCATCAAAATACACAGATATACAAATGTTCTGCAACATTCTCTCAATTTTCTTGCACTGGGACCTAAATCAGGTATCATATTATTGGAGCAGTGTTTAGTTATTTCCCAGCTGGAAAAGCCCTCATTTTAAAATTAGGGTTTTTCAATAAATCCAGCAATTAGTTATTTCCCTGAATTGCAGTACTTGATCATACCGAAAGATGAACTATGGAAAGTGAACATACCTGAAAATGGAAGATCCATGGGGGAGGGGAATACCGGAAACGCGGAGAGAAGGAACTATGGAAAGCTAGGAAACCGATAAAAATCATATAATGATCGCAAACACCATTGTTAGGTGGTCTAAAGGTCGCAAGACAGGTAAAAGCGACAAGGTAAGGGGTTTCCTGGAAGGGTCCTCTTTTTTTTTTTTTTTTTTTCATACATGGATAAAAGAATAAGGTGGATCAGTTTCTAGAAACCAATCGACCGAAAGCATCCTTTCGGATGAGGTCTTGAACATCATCTGGAACAGCATCGACGTCTAGAACGCAGTTGTGTCCGTGCATGGCAATCTTGTCCGCGACCGAGTTAATTTCCCTGTAAATGTGATGTGCTACGGACTAAGAGAATCCCGAGATCATGTTAGTGATGTCTGTGATGATCATGTCCAAATCCCATGGAGATTTCCAGACATGATTAATCGCATTGATGAGCGTTAAACTGTCACCTTAAATCATAATGGAATTCACTCCAAGCTCTTTTGCCTTTTGGAGGCCCTTTCTAAGAGCGAGTGCTTCTGCTTCTAGAACTGATTCGGCATTACATCTACCGCTTCCTAATGCAATAGGAATTGCGCAATGGTTTCTTATAATGAAACCATACGAGAAAAAATTCGCCGAGTTTTTTGAGGCGTCGAAATTTAGTTTAAAAATACCTTCTTCTGGGCGTTTCCATTTTATATTTTTTTCTTTTTCTTCTTTGCTTGTTTGATTCTGTAACTTTGTTGTTCAAATCGTTGTTTGCTTGTTCCCATTCTGAAATTTGTTTAAGAGCTATTGATTTGATATTTTGTGGAAAAGCTGCCTTGTTAAAAATAAATTGGTTCCTAGCCATCCAAATATTCCTCCAAATGACAAAAAGTAATCTTAATTCGGACGGCGTAATTGTTCCTTTGAGGTCCAAGATGACTTCTAAGATGCTCCTATTATCCAGGTCGTAGTTTTGGAGAATGTTGGATATTTTTGCGTTATCTAGGGAGGTCGTCATATATGGGCATTGAACGAACAAATGCTTCGCACTTTCCGTGTGATGGTTACAAAATTCGCAATTCATTACAACGGGAATTCGTTGTCTATCAAGATTTTGTTTGGTGGGTAGCCCGTCAAGAGTCAGTTTCCATAAGAAGTTTTGAATCTTTGGCATGACGTCGATTTTCCATAACCATGTCTTATCCATGGTAGCCCCCGTTTTCCTTTTCTGGATCATTTCCATAGCTGATTTAGTCGAATACCATCCTTCATCGTTTGCCGCCCAGTACAATCTATCCCTTATCTCGTTACTAGGGAGGTTGTATCTTTTTTATTCTCTCAATGGTGCTAGTGGGTAATATTGTGGTTAATTGATTAAGTAGGTTCGTATTCCACTCTTTGTTGGTGATAAATGTGTTCGTGGTTTCATCCTGATTTATCAAATCTGAATTACTCACTGAATCTATAAGCGGTTTGTCATTAGCCCATATATCCTTCCAAAATCTAACTGTTTTTCCATCACCTACTCGCCATCTAAGGCCTCTATTGAAATCTTCTCTTAGTTTTACTAGTTTCTTCCATTGCCAAGATGCATTAGAACCACATTGATAGTTCCAAATGCATACACCTCTAAGGTATTTTTCTTCAATAATCTTTACCCAAATATTATCCGGTTCTGCCATGATTTTTCAAAAAAGTTTCATTTGTAGTGCTTTATTCATGTCTTCTGCTTTCCTAATACCGGTACCTCCCAAAGATCTTGGTTTACAAATTTTGTCCCAACTGATTAACGGATGGAAGTTAGGACCTTTATTCCAAAAGAAATTCCGATTGAGTTGGTCCAATTCTAGATGGATGCTAGTTGGTAACATGAAAGCCTGCATTAAGTAACTCGGCTTGGCATTAAGGTTGGCTTTTATAAGAGTTATTCTTCCTTCTTGATACAGTGAGGATGTTTTCCATCTAGTTAATTGTTGTTTTGTTTTGATGATGACTGAATTGAAAATATCCTTATTGACACGACCGTTAATAATAGGACATCCAAGATATTGTTCTAGATTAGTTGATGCTTTGATCCCTAGATGTATTTGGATTCTTCTTTTTTTACTTTGATCAATGTTTGCAGTAGTTTGAAATGCAGATTTGTGATAATTAATGACTTGTCCAGAAATATCACAATAGTCTTTCAACAGTGAAATGATCTTATTACTTGCTGTTTCATTTGCTTTGGAGAAGATTATAACATCATCAGCAAAGGCTAGAAAAGGGATTCTTGTTCCATTTTTTGTGATTGAAAAACCCACATCCCTAGGATTCTCATTTGCCAATTTTTGTACATTTCTGGCCATTACTTCTGCACAAAGGTTGAATAGAAGGGGTGAGAGGGGATCACCTTGACGTAATCCTCTCTGTGGCATAAAAATGTTTGTAGGTGAGTCATTAATCAGGATTGAGTATGAGACTGTAGAAACACATTCTAGAATCCGGTTCCGAAACTTTTCTCCAAAACCGAATTTTTGGAGGACAACTTTCAGAAAATCCCATTCAACTTTATCATAAGCTTTCTCCATGTCCAATTTGATGGCCATAAACCCGTCTTTTCCTTTTTTTTGTTTTGAAACCATGAAAAATTTCATGTGCTATAAGAACATTATCTTGAATTGCTCTATTTTTGATAAATGCACTCTGAAATGGGTGAATGAGTTTGGGAAGAACTATACTAAGCCGTTTGGCCAATATCTTTGCAATAATTTTATAAACGGTTGATACTAAACTTATGGGTCTATAATGACCAGTTTTCGATGGGTTATCTACTTTTGGTAGGAGCGCAATAAAAGTATGATTAACTTGCCTTAGGATTTTTCCGGTTTTGTAAAAGCTTTTAACAGCCCTGATAATTGTTGGGCCCACAATATGCCAATATTTTTGGTAAAAACCGGCAGGCATCCCGTCGGGGCCCGGAGATTTATCGCTGCCTATATCAAAAAGAGCATCCTTAATTTCCTTTGTGGAAACAGGCAAAGTGAGGTTGTCGTTATCTGATGTAGATACTTCTTGCTGGATGACTTGTAATTGGTTTCGGAGTTTGGACTGATCAATTATGGAGGCTTTGAATCGAATCTGGTAATCTTTGAGGAATTCATTATTAATATCCTTTTCTCGAGACAAAATCGAACCATCAATATTTGTGATTGTTGTGATAATTTTTTTATTCCTTCTTCCCGTTGCTTTCCTGTGGTGGAATTTTGTATTTTTATCTCCCAGTTGTAAATTTCTAGTTTTGGCTCTTTGGATCCAATATTTATGTTGGTATTCCACTAGGCATTCCCTCTTTCTAATTAGTCTATTAATTTTATCATTTTTCGATCTATCGAACTGAACGTAGCTTTGTTGTTGGAGAAGTTGTAGCTCATCATCAACAGTTTGTAATTGTCTGTGAATATTACCGAATTTGTTGCGGCTCCATTCCTTTAGTTTTTGTTTGAGTAAATGTGTCTTTTTTACTAGGTTGAACATATTTGAGCCATGATATTGGGTTCGCCATACTTGTTTGATGAGATTTTCGCAATCCTTTCTTTGCGTCCACATTGACTTGAATCTGAAAGGTTTGTTTTTATTAATTGATTGAGTGTTTTGAAGTTGCATGGATATCATGCAATAGTCTGAAGTCGTAAATGCGTGGTTTCTAGCATGTAGCCCAGGATATTCCTGAATGATTTCAAGGGACGTCATTATTCTGTCTAATTTCTCGTAAGTGTTATCGTCTCCATCTTGTTTCCTCGTCCATGTGAAGAAATTCCCTTTAGTGGGTAGATCTCGAAGGTTAAGTTGTTGGGAGAAGTGTTGAAGGCGGTCAAACTTTTCATTAGGAAGGGGAGCCCCTCCTTTTTTATCAGAAGGTTCTAATAATTCATTATAGTCACCGATTAAGATCATTGGGAGACTAATGTTAGTCATTTCAATTCTAAGGTTTGTCCAAAAGTCATTTTTTGCTTGTTCGTTTGGGGGAGCATAGATGAATATTACCATGGTTTCGAAATTAGTGTGAACATTTTTATGTTTAGCTATGAGGTAACGGTCGCCTGATTTCACAATCTCAATTTGTTCTCCCTTTAGTTGATACTCTTTCCATAAGAGGCACAAACCCCCAGCAAAACCCAGTGCAGGAATGAAGCACATTTTATCAAACCCTGCATTTTTCCAAACTTTATCATCTGGTTCAAACTTGGTTTTCGTTTCAGCTAACATGATCATTTGGATGTGTTCGTTTTTACATGTAATGTTTAAATTAGTCCAAAAATTTCTTTTCTTCATACCTCTGCAGTTCCAAAAAGCGATCTTCATAATTTACAGATGGTAGGTGGTGGGAGGTTTCTTCCCTTTATTCTAAACCAAAGATGTAAATTGTGTTCCTTAAGTTCGAGCACTTTATTTATTTTGCTAAGATGTAAACTGTGCTTATAATCTTTCCTTTGCTTATGGATCCCGATAGACTTGGGGCAATTTTTTGTATAGCTAGTTCGAAATATGACAGTAAAACACAAAATGTAGCGGTCCTTACTAGATTTTAATACGTAATTAAAATTAAACAAACAATTTATGTTTATACATCTGTCTATATATATATATACACACGCGCTAAAGTAGCCGGTGAACTTCCACAACACAGTTCGTATATCCACATCTTCAAATATACACGTGTCAAATATTTATGGGCAATTTTGGTAATTAGGTCTTCTTGAGAAATTAGAGCAGTAACTAGGCTTTTTAATGTTTCAATTAAGTAAATATACCCCAACCTTTTGTATTTATTCTCAAACTCTACACACTCTTCTCTCACGGGGTACATTTACTAAACACAAAACTAGAAAAAGCCTAAACTAAGTTGTTTCAATAAAATTTATTAAGTGACATCACTTATTATTTAAGTTAATTGAGTAATTAATTTTTGTAACTATATTTATTCAAACACGAGATACTAAAAACCTCTATTTTTATTTTATTTTTCTTATAAACATACAATTAACATTTCTCCTTTATATTATATAATAAATTTCATTAAAACATACTTTAATTTAATTATTATTTTAATACTATTTAATTTTATATTATTTATTAATTTGTTAATATATAATAATTAAAATAAAGTAGGATTAATATTCTAACAACATTTTATTTAATTTTATTATTTGAATATGTTTTTTATTTATATATTTTATTTATTTTTAATTTTTTCTTAATTATAGTTTATTAGTCCGATAATATATAACAAAATTTATTAAAACTTACTTTAATTTGATTATTATTCTAAAAATATTTTATTTTATTTATTTTGAATTATGTTTTTTAATTAAACATTTTGTTTAATTTAAAATTTTTTTTAATTATAGACTATTAGTTTCTTGATGTATAATTAAACTCATTATAATTTACTTTAACTTGATTATTATTCTAACAATTTTTAATTTATTTTTATGTGTGTTTTTTAATTATTTATTTTGTTTAATATTAATTTTTTTTGTTATAGATTATTAGTTCATCAATATAAATCTAAAAAAATTGTAAGGTAATGAATCAATTTATTACGAAATTCATCTAATTTTATGAAAGTATATAGTTTTTATCTCTACACTGATCCAATACTCCAATTAACAAACACACATATATATATATATATATATATATATATATATATATATATATATATATATATATATATATATATATATATATATATATATATATTTACAAAATTAAATTCTATATATCTATTTATATACTAAAGCACCCGTGAACTTTCACTTAACATAATTTTGTGCAGTCAGCTCATCAAACATACTAAAGCAGCTATTTGTTAAGCTACATCACATTATTATTTAGGTTAATTGATTAATTAATTTTTTAACCATATTTAAATCTGAAATCCTAACAAACTCTATCTTTATTTTTTTCCTCTAAACGTACAATTAACATTTCCCCCCTTATATTATATAATAAATTTCATTAAAATTTACTTTAATTTAGTTATTTTTCTAATACCATTTAATTTTATATTATTTATGAGTTCGTTAATATACAATAAAAATTATTAAAATAAAGTAGGATTAGTATTCTAACAACATTTTATTTAATTTTATTTATTTTGAAGTATGTTTTTTAATTAAATATTTTATTTAATTATAATTTTTTCTTAATTATAGTAATTATCGATAATATATAATTAAATCTATTAAAAATTACTTAATTTGATGATTATTATTCTAACAACGCCCAGACGACATTGAGACGGGGTGAGACAGCATCCATGTCGTCTCAAGGCGTATCGCTCAGCAAATCAGGTTAAATCGAAATATCTGTCCCCCCCCCACCCCATCTTCTCCCTTCTCCTCGCCGAAACAGGTCAAACCTATTTCTATGTATTCTATCACTTTCCATGCTTATTTTGTCAAATATGGTTCGTTTTTGAGGATTTTTTTAGTCTAAGGAGCACTGTACTAACTCAAATTTGTGTGTGAGTTGTGGGTTTTGATGATTGTTCTTCACATGTTTGTTTTTTATTAACATTGTTTAATCCTTTGCCATGATTAGGGAACATTATTTTGCATTATGTTGATTATTTGAGCGGTTTTGGATATTCTAGCCCTAGGATGCCTTGATAAGAATCGGAACATTAGGTTTTAACGTTTCTGGGTTATTTACATCCAAATATGCTTGATTTTTTATATTGAATGCATTGGATTTATTCAATTGCTATGGATCGACGTTGGTCGATAATGAGTTTACGGAAAAATTATGGTGAAATTTACATTTTTTTGTCATTTTTCCGTATGAAATTGCTTGCTATAACCATTCCATGCACAATATTCATTCTTGTAAAACTATTTTGTTTAGAAAATGCCTCTACGTTGAGTTCTTATTGGTGCACTAGAAAATTGCACCATCCATGCTCAATACAAGAGAGTAGACCTCTTATTCAAGAATTTGCCTATGGTTCCCACCCGTCACTTAGACATGTGGATGATTGATGCACCATTAATGCCCGAGTTGACCTCAAGTGGCTCGCTAACAATGGAGGGATTGTGAACTACATGACTTCTCCTTTCACCAACTACATTGATCCGACCTTGGATTTTATCTCCTCTTTTTACACGGACTATGTTAGTCACATCCCTGATCGCCGGGTCACATTGTGATTCTTGGGGCAACCACATGCAATAACTGTCAACGAGTTTGGAGCTCGTTTTGGTTTCCCTCCGGGTGATCTTTGTACTTTAATGAGTGAGATCTACTACCTTGTGGCCTTGTAGAGCCGACCTGTTGGAGCACACTTTCTGATGTCCTCGTGCTTGATCCCCAAGGATGCTCTATTGGCATTGTGTCTGCTCAATAGCTCTTCATACTATACTATTTGCTCCAAGGTTTACAATCATACATGAGTTACTTTCTCTGTCTTAACATCTACAGAAAAACCACCCGACTTGTTGGCACCATTGTACTTGGTGGGATAATGACTTGATTACTGACACCACTGGACCCCGACTTCACCTATTTCACACCCATGAGTCCCCACCACTGCCTCCTTGGTTTTACCACACTCATCAAGATGAAGTTGATAGAGTGGGACAACGACCGTCTTATGGTGAAGGTTCGAGGGAACATGTTGCGTTACAACCCCAACACCTCCATCCAAGATCCTGATAACTGGCTCGACATATTCCTATGCTTTGAATATGAGTCACAACTTGATGAGATGTCGAGAAGGAAGGAGGTGATGACAATGATGATGATGTTGTTAATGGTGATGACGGTGGTTACCATTTCAACCTTCGAGTTGTTGCAGCAGTGGCCTTTGAGCAGGATTCACAACCCTTTTCATCTCAAGATACTCAAATCCCCCTCTATCACGATGGAGGAGCATCTTCATCCTCGGCCCCTCTAGATTACTTTAGTCAGTTCTCCTCCTAGAGAGCTGAGGATATTGCATAAAGAGAGTCCATACAGTCCTAATGCGCCATAGAGACTTAGGCAAGGGACACCTGGATAGATGGCTAAATCCAAAGCCCGTGAGACGTGGCAGATAGAGTAAACCAGACTATTTGACGATTTCGGTTGCCGCTTGGACACTATGGGTGGCCACGTGTCTACTATTCAAACACGGATTTCTGCTATCGAATCCTCTAACTCACGATACAACACACATATGGGCGACTACGTTCGCCAAACAAGAGACATGATCTCCATTTAAGACACGTACTATTCAAGAAGACCTTGATGAGTACGATACTAGGAGGCCTCGGAGGCGTATCACTCATTCCGATGACGAGGACAATGCTCCGCCTAATAGGATAGATCATACTAGACCTTCAAACCCTTATGTTGCACAATGAGTACTCTTTCCCATTAACATACTACTAGGAGAAAGTTCATCTACACCTATTGCATTAATTACATAAGTTGATAGTGTAACTATAACTAATAGTGAAGAAGATGGCATGTTTCATGACTTCTATAGGTATGGTTTCACATGGACCTACTAAATTTCTGTATACTAATATGTTAGTTTGAAATTATGTTATTTGTATTCATGTAGTTTTGAATATAAGCGCATTTCCCATCGTTAGGGTGTGCGACCATATAAGGTACAAGCATGCATGAGCACACATGGTGGTCTTTAAGACTTGACATCTTGAAGACACCGACATCTACCTTGTAGAGGATCCAACACTTACGTGCACAATTGAACGAGATGAGGGTTGAAGATATGAACTTCATGTCGTATGATGACCGGGTTTTGGATTTTGGAGGAGAACATGTCATATCACGGTATCGGGGCATTTTAAGCATATCCGACATCAAGGAGGGGTACATGCTAGATCGTTTTCTACGGTAGTTTGGATACGTTCAGACAGTGTCATTGCCCATAGTACCGCCCATCTAGGAGTCTTGTTTAGGGAATGGACACACGTTCTGGGAATGGTCGCACGTCCCGCGGAATCCTCTTTAGTGATATCTCAAACGAAGACTGTATCTTTTGGATATATTCCATGATCTTCAAATGGATTTTGTCAAAGACCAACCAAAATCCTCCGATGCTTAAAACTAAAGTTTGTTTCAATAGCTTGTGTGTAGACTAACACACAAACAAATTTAAAACTATATATTAAAAAGATAAACTTGCAACATATGAGATACAAAATAATTTATTTTTTTCTTACACGTTTGTCGTCCTTTTTCCAAAATGATTATACAAATTACACCAAACACCAACAATTCGCTCCTTATACAAGGTGAGCCGTGTCATCTTGAGGTAATTCATCAACCTCGGATATGATTGTCTATGCACCCTCATTTCCATCAAACATCGTTCGTAGATAGCATTGAATCTCGATCGAAAAACACATGACAATGGGATGCGAAGACGGCTTCTATGTCCTTTGAATGCAACACAAGGCCACTCGATGAAAAGTTTTTCACTTTATATTGAACGTGCACAAAATATGCTTTACCTTCAAAAATACTACCCCAAGACGCATATAAGACCTAACTCGTGATCGGTGATAATCACCTCCGGGATTTTTTTTTTTGTTGCACAAATGATTTGCCTCCTTAAAGCCCACTCAGAGGGATTAGTGAATAATATGGAAAGATAAGAAGATGAATATGGAATGATAAATGAAAGAAATATAGGAAGATATGAACTAAGATAGTTCCGCAGAAGAACCTTGACCAATGATGTGTCAAAACCCTTAAACGAGAAGATTATCTTAACCCGCACTTCTTTAACCTTACACAAGCCTTCTAATTAAGACAAGCACAAGGACAGACTAGTATTGACCAGGAGCACCAACCTTCAATAAGATTAACAGACACAAGCACAATCTAGCAAGGACTTCGCAAAGAATTCAATAAAAAACTCTCTTTATTGATTGAACGATTTAATGAATATAACACAAACTTAATAAGTGAAGTTGCAAGTCTCATAACATGTGGAAATATATCAATTTAATCTACTAAACAATCTCCCTCACTAAGACTATTTATAAGGGAGACTAATCCTACAAAAACTAGGGAAATATATTTAAAGATAATCTTACAAAATATCTTTTAAGATATATAAAATATAATATATAAAAAGATATAATCTAAATGATCTCTTAAGATAGTCTGAAAGCTTTAAGAAATTATAACAAGATATAATTGCCAAAAGATAGAAGATCATGGTCGGATCTTTTGCAAACTCGTCTCAATGAAGGAAATCATGAAATGAAAACAGTGGAATTTTCCTACAGGAAAATCGGTCGATTTTCCTTCTCTGAAACTCTTCCTTGCTCTTATCCTTCTTCCTTGCTTAGTGGATCCTCTTGGTCGTGACTTGAATCTTCGATAACAATCAATAACATCGTCAAGGAACTCTTGAGAGTGAGAAGAGTTTCCTTGAGCGTACATGTCATAAGTATGTCTGTAACTTCATCTTGAATCGCCTTTACTCTTGACCTTGTGATCGCTCCATCCATAACTGAATCCAAAGAAGGTGAAGGCGTTGTTGGTTTGTTCTTCAATGTCTTAGCCTTTGAACGTGTAACTAGTCCTTGTGTTGGAGATGGTCCCCCATCAGACTCCCCTTCTTGAGAAGGATTCGTCCTCGAATCATCGACATGCTCATATCTAAACTCGTAAGGACTTAAGTCACCAACGTTGAAGGTGGGACTTACACCATAATCAGCTGGAAGTTCCAAAACATAAGCATTGTCCAACTTTCCTTTTCACTCGAAAAGGTCCGTCTCCTCTTGGAGATAACTTAGACTTCCGCTTGTACGGAAATCTCTCTTTCCTTAGATGCAACCACACTAGATATCCGGGTTGAAATAACATCTCCTTGCGATTCCGATTTGCTTTAGAAGCAACATAAATTCCCTTTTGTCCATCCGTAAGCGCGTCTTCTCATGTAATTCCCTTATGAACTCCACCTGCTGTACGTCCTGCAACAAAATCTACTCGCTCCTCTAAGGGCAACGGTATAAGATCAAAGGGAGTCAAAGGATTCACTCCATAAACACACTCAAACGGCGTTAGGTTAGTAGATGAATGCAAGGTCCGATTATATGCAAATTTAACATGTGGTAATACATCTTCCCATGTATTCAAATTATCCTTCAAAACAACTCGTAAAATAGTAGTTAAAGTTCGATTAGTTATCTCCGTTTGACCATCCATTTAAGGATGACTGGAAGTTGAAAACAACAACTTTAATTTGTACCTAGCTTTCCCCAAAGTGTTTACCAAAAGAAACTAAGGAACTTAACATCTCTATCGCTCATAATAGATCTTGGCACTCCATGCAATCTAACAACTTTCTTGAAAAACAAGTTTGTTACATTATATGCATCATTAGTTTTATGGCAAACAATAAAGTGAGCCATTTTAGAAAAGCGATCAACAACTACAAAGATAGGGTATTTCCCGTTCTTAGTCCTTGGCAATCCTACAAAAAAATCCATGTTAATGTCAAGCCAAGGTGATGTAGGAATAGGTAAAGGGGTATACAAACCGTGTGGTTTCAGTCTTGACTTCGCTTTTAGACAAACAAGACACCTCTTGACCGTATGTTCAACATCTTTAAGCATGTGATGCCAATAAAAGTGAGAATGAAGCATATGATAAGTCTTATCTCTTCCAAAGTGTCCCATTAATCCTCCCATTTGAGCCTTCTCAACTAATAATAATCTCAAAAAACATCTAAGAATACAAACTTTATCCTCATGGAACAGAAAACCTTCAAAAAGATAATACTTATCTCTCGACCGGGGCAAAAATCGTTAGATAATCGGGCGATTTTCCTGACACTGTGTCGATTTTTGCATCCAGTGTAGATGTCGCCAAAGTTTTCATCTTCCTCGTATAGATCTTTGATATAATGGAATCCTAGGACCTTAGAATTCATTGTTGTGATCAAAGTATACCTCCTGGAAAGGGCATCCCCTACGACATTATCCTTCCCTTTCTTATATTTGATAATATAAGGAAATGTCTTAATGAATTCCATCCAAAGTCCATGTCTCCTATCCAACTTATCTTGACTTTGAAAATGCTTCAAAGACTCATGATTAGTTCTAAGGATGAATTCATTATGCCAAAGATAATGCTGCCATGTTTTGAAAACTCGAAATAAAGCATATAGTTCATTATCATAAGTAGAGCAATTCAAACTTGGGCCTTTTAATTTCTCACTAAAGTAGGCTAGTGGTTTACCTTCTTGCATGAGTACACCTCATATACCAATACCTGAAGCGTCACACTCTACTTCAAATGGCTTCGTGAAATCCAGAAGTGCAAGAAGAGGTGCATTTGATAATCGCCTCTTTAGTTCCGAGAATGCTTTCTCTTGCGCTTCTCCCCACTCGAACGATATTTTCTTCTTCGTGAGCTGCGTGAGAGGGGTTGCGATGGTGATGAAATCCTTCACAAAACGCCTATAAAAGGTTGTCAATCCATGGAAAGATCGCACATGTCCAACGGTGGTAGTTGTAGGCCATTCTTGAATGGCTTTGATCTTCTCTTTATCCACCTCAAGACCTTTTGTGCTGACCACAAATCCAAGAAAAACCACTGAATTAATACTAAACTCGCATTTCTTAATATTGGCATATAAAGATTCAGATCTAAGAGTTACAAGTACTTCCCTTAAGTGTTCTTCATGCTTCCCAATGGATTTGCTATAAATGAGGATGTCATCAAAGTAAACAAGCACAAACATTCCAATAAAATGGCGTAAGACATGATTCATTAACCTCATGAAAGTACTAGGAGCGTTAGTTAAACCGAAAGGCATTACGAACCACTCATAAAGTCCAAACTTGGTCTTGAATGTTGTCTTTCTCTCTATATATAATACAAGCATGGGACACACTCTCAATGGGACTTTGGGGCGCAACCCTAGTGGGAACGGATGACACGCACTCTCACTACATCCAGGAGTCCCTTTCCCCCACTATATTACCAATTGTGTCGGTTAGATCTCTTACTTTTATTGAACATAAAAATATAAATGTTCATTAGATTTTGTTATATTGTTCATAACATGATCACGATATATTGTTCATCTATATGAATGAATAACGAGAGATACAAATAAACAAGATACCCGATGACGATCTTAGTATATTACATTATTACACATGCATAGCCGCGCCGGTGCAAGTGAAAAACAAGAATATATGGCGGTAATAAAGCCCAAGGGATATACCCATACACATATTATGTAACAAAATGTTATGTCTTACATATTAATAAAGCTATATGTGAGCAAGACTTATAATCAACTAGCTAGCTTGCCAGCTAATTAAGTTTCGAAAGTATTATATAAATATGACATGATAGTATTACATATGCAAAACTCTCTCTCCATCTCCCGTTACAAGGAAAGAGATAAGCAAGTTTAATTAAATGGATTAGAGAATTAAAAAATGATTTTAATGACATCTTAAATGTCCTCTATAAATAGCTAGCTACCTTCATTATCTTCCTTCATAAACCCTCTAAATATCTTTCCTCTCCACAATTTCACCCCTTTCCTCTCTTTATCCCTTTATCTCTTTCATCTTCATCTCAATAACCAAAACCAAAGACACAAGATCAAGAACTCAAGCTTGGATCTTGATTAATGGATAATAGAAAGCCAAGCTGCAGTAGTTCTGATGACGTGGAGATAAGGAAAGGACCTTGGACCATGGAAGAGGACTTGATTCTCATGAATTACATAGCTACTCATGGTGAAGGTGTTTGGAACTCCTTGGCCAAAGCCGCCGGTATAACTTTAACTTTACCCATACATATATATTTATATGTGTATAACTTCACCCTCTATATATATATATATATGTTCATCAATCCATCTTCTTAATTATATAACTATGTGTGTTTTATCTTCTTGATCTTCCTAGCCCTTAAACGAACTGGAAAAAGCTGTAGACTTAGGTGGTTAAATTATCTAAGGCCCGATGTGAGACGAGGCAACATCACCCAAGAAGAGCAGATGTTGATTATGGACTTGCATGCTAAGTGGGGAAATAGGTAAGCTTCCTCCTAATGCATTTTTTTGTGTATATATATGTTAATCTATGCATGTTAAAATCTTAAACCCTCGTCTTGTGGCTTACTAATGTAATCTTTGAGAACGTACCCATTTGTATATACTATGAAGGGATGGCCATGGAATTTGAACACGTGGGTAATCACAAGTAACATGTGGCCATAAAATTTCCAGGGTGATTTTTCTTTGCTACTTAGCTTCAATTTGATACTATACTCGCATGTGTGAAATGACGATGATGAACAACTCAACACGTTTCTCTCCCTCTACACAAATAGATGCACGTTTTAACCCTGCCGAAACATGCACACAAATTTTACTTCAAGGGCTATGATGACACCTTCGTACTGCAGGGCCACATGCACACAATTCTTTTTTACTTACATACCCTTTAAATTGTTCACGGTAACTATTTCATATTATACTAATTTGTGATGTTTGAAATGATTCAATATTGAAAATAATTTGTTTTCTCTATAAAAGACTAAAAATAGTAGCAAGGTACAAATGCTTAATCGGTTTTACCTAATATTCCCAAATGAGGATATATATAGATGTGGACATTTGTAGATCTATGGATATCAAATTGGGTTTTGAGGTGTTTGCATTTTCAGTACTTATATTTGGTTTAGTAGAGTAGTAATAATTCACTTGAGTTTCTTTATTATAGTTAAAATGTTCACATGTTGCTATGTCTTTTGATGCCTTCCAAAATAAGGAAAAAGGGGAAATCATTAAGTTATGGGGACTTGATTTTGACATATACCTTATTCTTTTGGTTCTTTCATTTACTCCAATTTTCTTGCCTTTTAAGTATTAATTGCAATTAATAGATTTTTTTTCTTCATTTATATGTGATAATATCTATATTCTTACCCCAATTTTATTTTTTTATTAAATTAAACAATCAATTGATGTAATAGAATCAAGTTTTTAACTAGGTTATTGAGTTTGGGAAAAGGTCTTAGTTGGATTAATTCCTCAAAAAGAAAGTAGAGAAGGGTCATTAATGTGTTGATTGAGTTATGTTAAAGTAATCATCTTAATTAGGTACATATTGAGTTGGGTTGACATACACCTTTCACTTTCATGTGCTTTCCACAAAATCTTAAGATTTGATGGGACCTTAATACTGTGTTTAATTAGCAATTCACTTATAACTTTGTTAGGAATATAATAAACTATTTAACTGAATATTTTCTATTTTTATTTATTTATCTACACTTGTCAAATCAGGCGCTTTGTTATCTTCATCCTACATATCCTCTTAGAACTTATAAAGTAAAAAAATATATTTAACTTTACACATTTATAGGTAGCAATATTTGTAAGCTCATATCATCGTTTATTTGGAGTCATTTACCATTATATTGTATATATTCTACCAAAATAAAAAGTAAATTGTTGTATATTTTAGACGATTTATGAAATAATGTTTCGTGGCCATGCAATTCTCACCTTCTTCTTTCCCCCACAGCCACTACTTTCACATGCACTTGTCGAGTGTTATACTAGCTTCGCCAACTGGGCATAGCCTGGACTATTCATATATATATATATATATAATTAATTTTGACCACGTGAATGCATGGGAAGTAGAAAAATTAGATATATTTACGTAGGCTTAATTACAAAGTGGGCCAATGAACTCACCTGTAGATTATTTACATGCGATGGTGGATTCATAATCTCTCTTATATATAAACTTTGCATAAATGATTTTAGATGGTCAAAAATCGCAAAGCATCTACCAGGAAGAACTGACAACGAGATAAAGAATTTCTGGAGGACAAGGATCCAAAAGCAGCTGAAGCAAGGAAACACCAATGACCACCACAGCCACCACCAACAAAACAGCTCCGGTCAGAGCTACGAGCAGCCGGCTCAGAGCACGAGCCAACTCTCCACGTCTTGCTCCACTGCTATGAGCCGTAGAGCCGCCTACGACTCCTCCTACTCTGCCTCCTCATATACCGAGCCAATGGACACCAACTTCCAGTTGGCAGGTCCCGCTGCTGGCGGCGGCGGGTACTACATGCACCCACCTCCTTCTCCTCTTCCAGCTCATCCACTGGGTCCCGAGTCGAACGACGTCCAGTACTGGAACATGGACTCCGCTGAGCTTTGGTCCATGCAGTTCTTCAATGGAGATCAAGGAAAGTTAACCTGATCAATGACTTATGCTATGATCACCCAAAAAAAAATAACCATGAAATTCTCGAGGAAATCGAGTTATCGATCGAGAGAGATTCAATGCTGCTGTACGTTCAATATATGGTTTCTTTATATACATATATGTTGAAGATGTTGTTTAATTACTAGCAGTGCAGCTTAGATCTGCGTTATGTATGTATTTTTCCAAAATATATGGAGCCCTACTTTGTAATGGAAAAAATATATAGGTTGAGTTTGTATAAGGTTGCTTGCTTGCTTGCTTGCTGGTACATACATATATATTATTTTTATCAATAAATATCATCTTGTTTACGTTAAAATACGAGTTAATACGTATAGAGTATATATAGTAAGGAGGCACCTAGAATATGGTCGATGTGGGTTTGAAGTGATAGTTTTGGATGTATAATCTGATTTAGATTAATGATGTGATGGTTTAATGTGTACTTTGGGGTGATAATAATGTACGATTGTGACTAATCATAGTCAATTATTTTGTAGTTTAGCTTGATATCGATTTCATCCATTTGCATGTAACATGGTAATCAATGTAATTAAGTTTTAAGTATTGAATTAGGATGATAAGGTAGGGTTTGTTAGACAAGTGTGAGGGTGAGAATGGAAGAGTCCCCACAAGAGAGAAACATGAATTAAACACAACACATAGCATAACGTGCAATACACAAGTGTACAAGTACCTAACTTGAATTAAAGATAGATTGACATATGGAGAGGAAGTGTTATGGACGAAGGTGGCAAATTTGATCAAAGGCTTTTGATTTTTAGCTCTTTTTGTGCATTGCCATGCAACTTATGAATTCGACTTATGCCTAACTTTGAGAGAAGCCTTGAAGCAAAGTTTTTCTTACTTGATAATTCACATGCATTCAAACACCACACTTTATGTAACATGCTTTGCTGCTTTCGTTTCTCAATGCTTCTTCCTTTTCTTTTGCTCTATCGTCTTCGTTAATTAACCTATTTTGTGGTTTAAATGCTTTGTTGAATCTAATAAGTAATAATCATCACTATTGAATATGTGATTCGGGAGGGCAACATAAACAACGATATGCTTTGTTGAATCTAATCGACATCAACATTACGAACTGCTTTGTTGAATTCGAATAACATCATTGTCGTCGGAGACTTGAACTCTTATGAAGAAGAATGATGATTTGAACTCTAGCGAATGAATTGAAGAAGCTGAAAGCTTAATCGACCCAAGGTTAGGTGATCACACTACTAGAAAACGCGGTTGTAGTCACGACATGCCCACGTAGATGACCACGAAAATACCCACAAAATGGCCTACCCTCGAATTTAACCACTACCCTCTAGTGAAATTCGAGGCTACAAAAGCCAAAGGCCGTGACTACATTTTCCCACAGTATTTACCCTCAAAAAATTTTCATGGATAATATACCCACAAAATATTATTTGAGGTTAACTTTAGGGGTATGCCCGAGGGTAATACTGAATTCGAGGGTAAATGTTAAGGGTGCATGAATTTGAGAGTACTTGTTAAGAGTAAATTCGAGGGTACAATTGGAGGGTAAGCTGGAGAGTAATGTTGAAGGGTAAATTCGAGGGTACAATTGGAGGGTAAATCTGATGGTAGATTCGAGGGTAATATTGGAGGGCAAATTCGAGGATATATTCGAGGGTAAGATTGGAGGGAAAATTCGAGAGTACCATTGGAGGGCAAATGCGAGGCTAAAAATTCGAGGGTACCAATGGAGGCAAATGCGAGGGTATATTCGAGGGTACTAGTAAGAGGTTCGGTTTTATTGATAACCTCGTTTTTTTGTCAGTGCTATATTCTTAAAGTTGCAAGATATGCAAACCACAATTATAATGGAAGACAAAATATATTAATTCAATTAAATATATCTGTAAATTTCTTAATTACAAAATCTACCAAATGAAGATTGACAAACCAAATATAACTAATATCATGCTAAACTTCACCGAACATCAATCCAAAAACTTGTAATCCCCACAAGAAAAATTCAAAATCAATGTTTCGAGAAAGATAGCATACTAAGAAGTTGGGAGAGGTGGTGTGCTCACGGAAACACCCTTTTGTAACCTTAGTAGCTCTAGTAAGAGGTTTTGTTGTTATTTCTTGCAATCTTACAATTTCTCCATTTTTCCGGTTAACTCTTTCACCTCGTTTGTTGAGGCTTCTAGCTTTTTCTTCATCTCTTTTAACTCGGTTTTCAAAGTTTTCATCTCTTGAGATGTATGGTAAGTTTGAAAATAATTTTCATAGTTGAAACAATTTGCAACCAAGCCGGTGCGAATGAGTCTCATTCCTTGTTCTCCTAATCCAAAGATTCTTCCATGTTGTGGACCCTTACATGCTTGGGCCCAAAGCTCATCATCATTAGGATGAGTGTTGGTCTCATCAATGTCGGATGAAGAATGTTGAGCACATAGGCGATCATATTCATCCTAGAAAAACAAATATTAAGAAAGAATATCACTAACAACAAACAACAAAAACACAAGCAAAAAATAACAAGAACCACCATCAATAATACAAAACAAGAAAAAAAACAACGGCTGCCAATTCAGAACCTATCTAGATAAGATATGAAATTCACACTCAACTAAGCCACCAAAATGAAAATGAAAATGTTGTTGACACATAGATTTGTCTAGGTTTTGTTACTGACAACTAAAGCAGTCAACTATTCATGAAATGAGCAGGTAAAGTATGCACCGGAGGTAGAACACGAGAAAGATGAGCCAAAGGTAGCAACCAAAGAAGGACCATCGATCAATGAGGAGTGAGAATAGTATACAATTTGTTGAAAGAGTAACATGACATGCATATTTTATTACGAATATTTTCATATTTTTCACAACCAAAACCCTTTCGAATCTAGTTTACTAAACACCTGTTCACATTTTTTAAAAATCTAAATTAAAAAAATTTCTTCCAACACCACGATTATAACTACAAACCACAAAAAAAAAAAGATTTCTACTAAGTACGTCCTTAAACAAGATAAATATACAAGACAAAGGCTAGTGTTGCTTCTAAAGAAAGACAACAACACAACAAAAGGAAAGGAAAGAGAATACACAAGAAAGAAAGTGAGTCAACAAGAGGTTAATAAAGGAGAAAAAGAACTCGATGAGAAAAGAAGATATAATTGAAAGAGAGAAGGAGGCCGGTCACGAGGAGATTTCAGAAGATTAGAGTCATCGATGCGAGATTAATCTAGATCCATTAACATTTGGTTGTGAAATCGGAATACTCTCACATTAATTTTGACCTACAATCAAATAATATAGTGGTGCTAGAGCATTTGTTTCGAACTTGTGATAGATTTGTGATTTTTCTCGGGTATGTTCAGCTTATGTCGATCAAGTGTAGAAGCTGAAGTGTAATCGTTCGAAGGCTTGGTGAACTAAGTAGGTGAAGTTTGCACCGGAAGTGGAACAAGATAGAGATACTCCGAAGGGTGCGACCAAAGAAGGACCAGACAAATCCACTACTAGAAAAACGGTTCTTTATCGATGTTTTGGCCTCGACACTTACCTATTACGTCGAACAATAATTCAAGGCCCCAGAAAAGTATTTTAATATTTGACGCTAAAAAGCGTAAAAACAAAACGACACTTATTAGCATCGATATTACTTACAAAGCATCGATACATGGTAAGGCCAACCTATTAATACTATTTTAAATAAATTTGAAAAAATATAAACAAAAACAAAATGACCGATTTTCATTACCTGAGGAAGAGAAAACCTAAAACTGCCTTTTTTTTTTGTAAGACTAAACCCACCTCTACATATTTGATTTCTCACTATTCACTCAAACCTAATTACTCCTACAACTCGCACCTCCTCTCACCGTTCTCAATTTTTTCTAGAGGTCTCCACCACATCTTTTTTAACCCTCTACAACGACACCGACGGAGCCACAAAGCTCAACGGCTGGTTATCCACAATTATGGCCACCGGGTTGGTCACTTCCTCACCTTCTCCAATCATATCGAGCTGCATGTTGTCAGGGTGAGGTTCTCGATGATGTCGCTTGGGCTGTCGTGATTATTCGTCAAGGTGGAGCCGGGAAGGACGAGGGCGTTGAACCACGGCTGATAGTGATGAAATTCTTGGAGGAGTTGGTGGTGTCCCTAACTGTTGATATGTGGCTGCTTCTTTCCCAGGCGTGACTACGTGGACTGCAGGGATTGGATGGCGGGGTGAGGGCGTGGATGTCTCTAAATTGCATATTTATCCCTCCCTATCCAATGTTAAGACTCATTTAATAATGAGGGTTTTATTGGTGATCACTTGGTTTCGGTCTATGCTAGGTTGTGTTTGGAAGAAGATGCCTTCTTCAAGTTGTTCGATGAAATGTCTCACAAAGATTTGGTCTATGTTAGGTTGTGTTTGGAAAATTGGTCTATTCTTGGTGGAAAAAATCGTGGCTAATATACCCACGAAATATTATTCGAGGTTAACTTTGGGGGTATGTCGGAGGGTAATGCGAGGGTAACATCTAGTGTAATTGGAGGGTAAAGTCGAGGGTGAATTCGAGAGTATATGTTAAGGGTAAGTTCGAGGGTACAACTGGAAGGTAAATTCGAGGGTACCGTTGGAGGGTAGATTCGAGGGTGCAATTGGAGGGCAAATTTGAGGGTAAATTCAAGGGTAGTATTGGAGGGCAAGTTCGAGGGTATATTCGAGGGTAAGATTGGAGGGCAAATTCGAGGGTATTTTTGAGGGTACCATTGGACAACAAATGTAAGGGTAAATATTCGAGGGTACCATTGGAGGACAAATGTGAGGGTAATTAGTCGAGGGTACCATTGGAGGCAAATGTGACGGTATATTCGTGGGTAAATATTCGAGGGTACGCACTAGTAAGAGGTTCGATTTTATTGATAACCTCGTTTTTTTTGTCAATTTTATATTCTTAAAGTTGCAAGATATACAAACCACATTTATAATGGAAGACAAAATATATTAATTTAATTGCATATATCTGTCAATTTCTTAGATACAAAACATACCAAATCAAGATTGACATACCACATATATAATGTCATGCTAAACTTCATTGAACATCAATCCAAAATTTGGAACCCCCACAAGGAAATTCAAAGTCAATGTTTCAAGAAAGGTAACATACTGAGAAGTTGGGAGAGGTGGTGTGCTCACGGAAACAGCCTTTTGTAACTTTAGTAGCTCTAGTAAGAGGTTTTGTTGTTATTTTATGCAATCTTGAAATTTTCCCATTTTTCCGGTTAACTCTTTCACCTCGTTTGTTGAGGCTTCTAGCTTTTTCTTCATCTCTTTTACCTCGATTTTCAAAGGTTTTATCCCTTGAGATGTATGGTAACATTGAAAAAAATTTTATAGTTGAAACAATTTGTAACAAAGCCGGTACAAATGATTCTCATTCCTTGTTCTCCTAATCCAAAGATCATTCCATGTTGTGAACCCTTCCATGCTTGGACCCAATACTCATCATCATTACGATGAGTGTTGGTCTCATCAACGTCGGATGAAGAATGTTGATCACATAGGTGATCATATTCATCCTAGGAAAACAAATATTAAGAAAGAATATCATCAACAACAAAAAACAAAAACACAAGCAAAAAATAACAAGAACCACCATCAATTATACAAAACAAGCAAATAACAACGGCTGCCAATTCAGAACATGTGTAGATAAGATATGAAATGTAACACCCCAAATTTTACAACTTAGGGAGTTACTGGTTAGGACCGCACAGTGGGTCCCGACCTTAGTTTGACAACAACTTAACATGATCTTACAACAAGGCACAGATAAGGAAAAACCAAAAATCATAAAATAGTTTTTAACAATGCATGAATGTGACCAGATCAACTACAGCCGGAAAAGTAATATAACAAAGTACGAAAGGAAACAATGTTCAACTGTAAAACCCACAAATGCAAAAACTGCAAAAGTCCTAAAGTACGACACCCCGGCTGACCACTACCATCTGGATCACTCGGCATCTGCTCTAACCTGTGTCAAATCTAAACAACATATCAATAGTTAGCTAACTATCCAAATATAAGCAAAATGATAACAGCACAAACACAAGCAGAAACAAAAATAAACAAACATCATGCGGGCACTCAACCAATTCTTATCTATTATTTAAGTGATTCACATTATTCAATTTAAGTTGTGGCACGAGAACTATTATTAGTTCTCGCCTCCGTTCCTTATCCAACTGGTGTAGGTCTAGCTGACTTCCTTTGGTAGCATCACTACAAACCATGTGTGGACTAGTCCCGAAAGAAACCCCCAGCGCCCCGCGAGCTACTGAGCAGAATGCCACCGCCCGTTACTCTTAGGCCAAAATATAGGTCGGTAATTATATATCACAACCTATCTCTCTAACATGTCAATCACACACCACCATCATCATTTATACTCATATTTAGTAGTCAGCTAAGTAAGCCCAAAGGACTTACCTATTATAACGCTCGACTCTTTATAAACCACTCGCTCTGTAAACTGTAATCACTCAGTTGCCTGTCAAAGGCGATAAGTGTATTAGCACACTTTCACGTAGATAGAAGTCTAAGACTTCTAAGATCAAATAAGGTATTAAGACGTACTAGTTACAGTATTAGTTTTAGGGTAAAATGACCATTTTACCCTTGGTCCCGATTTTCTCAAAAACCTTAAATTTCATGTCCAAACTCCTATTTGAGGTTCTAAAAATATTTTCTAACTCCTAACATTTTATTTGGTTCCAAACTGACGTTTTTCCTATGTTTCTATTTTTCCGGAAGAATCGAAAAGGTTTAACTTCGGCTCTAGATATAAAATTCTTAACAGCTTATAAAATTTCCGAATTAAATCTCTAGATCATCTATGAGGTTCTATCTAACCTTAGAAGAAAGAATTTCTCCAAACTGTTCAGCCAATAATTTTATAATAATTCACAAAGTCGGTTCTTCACTCTAATTTCCTATACTTAGCCAAAATTTAAGTTTACCAAAACTGCTCAACTACCTAACTTCGGGAGCTCATAACTTTCAATCCGACCGTTCATTTCTCCCCAAATTTTAATATGCTAAACTACATATATCCGTCTACGACATATCCAAAATTCAACGGTGGATCTTTATCCCAACGTTTTATAATTGATCGACAAGATGGGCTGTTGGTAACCTAGAAGCTGAAGGAAATAAAATGAATTACAGCAGCCCCTTTATTTCTATTTTTTCATACTTACAGCAGTCCTTTGTTCCTATCCTTCGGTCTATATACTCAGCAGCTACACAAGGTCAACCTAACCTATGTTCAAGTCCGACTACAGCAGTTCATCATTCTAGCATTACGGAAATAGTATACATACATAAGGTTATATACTAACTTCTAGAGGCAAGGATTTGGACTGCAGAAACGATGACTCACCTCTTCAACTTCTACTGGCTGAGGCGTCTTCAACACAGTTCCGGATGCCCTTCTGACTCCCTTGGCGTGACGGTTCAGAAGGAGGGAAGTCAGGGCTTGGCTCGGCTCTACTGCTGCAGTGATTGGACGATTCTTTCCAGCCTTACTACTGTCATGGAGTGGCCGAGATGGGAGTTGTCCGGGCACAGAAGAAGAGTTACGTGAGTCCTTATGGTGGGTACAAGAAGGAGATGAAGATAGGAAGGTAGATAGGCTCTTACCGGATGGACAGAAATAGTTTGAAGCTCGTGAGATCCAGGGGCAGCAACTCGCGTGAATGAAGTTGTAAGAGAGGATTGTCGATATGCAGTCTTCACTCTGTTCAGACAAGTCGGGTGCAGGAGGCAAGGAACGCAGAAACGTTGTGTGCACCGGCTGGGACGTGAGGCAGCTGTAACGTTGGAGATTTCGATCAGTAAAAGAGGGTAGAGTGGCTTCTGAATGTGGACGTGAAATGGGAGGAAGGTGAGAGATTCTACAGCGTGATTTTAGGAGCCTTTTATGGCAACTGCATCAGCTCTCTCCCAGCATTAAATCACACGTTGAAACTGTTATAATACAGCTGGGCTTGCTTCTCCTTTTGCTTCCGGTTGGGCCTGAGGAGTGGGCTGGAGTGTGCTGCTGGATTGGCGCTGGCTAGAGTGACGCTGGGCTGAAGCAGGCGGAACTCCCTTGGGCTAGCGATGGCACTGCTGCTGCTGGGCTGGAAGCGACGCTGCTGAGGCTGCAGAAGGTTGGACTGGGCGGACAAGCAGCTGGGCGGCTGGGCTTCTGGGCTGGAGGCAACGCTGCTGAGGCTGCAGAAGGTTGGGCTGCGCATAGAACTGGCGGACAAGCAGCGGCTGGACAAGCAGCTCCCGGACTGGGCTGTTGGACGAAGGGGATCGTAGCCCGGTACTAATTGTAGTTCGGAATCGAGAACCCGAAATTAATGTACGGAATAACCGGATACGGAATATTTTACAGTTTAGATTTGGTTACAAACTCTATCATTTTATGTGAAGGTAAGTCACATAAAATGATAAACTTATAAAAAAGTTCTATCATTTTATGTGAAAGAGGTCTACATAAAATGATAATTTTTATCTTTAAATGTCTAACTAAGTAGACGGATATGAGTTGATAGATCGAGATCTATTTTATAACGTAAATAGACGGAATAAAAATTCCGGATTTTACATCAGTACCCCCTTAAAATAAGTTTCGTCCCGAAACTTGGAATAAGATACCTACCCCATACATTTCCCCCCGAGAAATATATTCTAGCAAGCAACTACTCACGTCATCAAGCACATAGACATAAACAATTAGGAAAACATATAATCACAGAAGTCATATAAGGTCTCGTCTTAGTACTAACCCGTCGGTACTGAGGTAGCGGCTAACTCCGTAAAGAACTCAGGGTAATTACGTTTAATGCTCTCCTCTGTCTCCCAGGTAGCCTCATCAACTCCTCGTCTAGACCACTGAATCCTCAGCATCGGTATCTCCTTAGAACGCAGGCGCCTAACGCTACGCTCTAGGACGGCTACTGGATACTCCACAAAAGTGTGGTCTGGCTCAACTATCAAATCCTCATGACTGATGATGTGTCTAGGGTCCGGTATGTACTCTCGCAGCTGAGATACATGAAAAACTGGGTGTACCCCCTCTAATCTCGGTGGCAGTGCTAGTCGGTAGGCAACCTCTCCGACTCTCTCTACGATCTCAAATGGACCGACATACCGGGGACTCAGCTTCCCCTTAATGCCGAAACGTCTAACTCCTCTCGTAGGTGACACTCTCAACCACACCTGTGTACCTACTCTAAACTCCAAAGGTCGACGCCTTTTGTCGGCGTAGGACTTCTGACGACTCTGAGCTGCTAACATCCTCTCCCGGACTAAGGCAATCCGGGCAATGTCGTCCTGTATCTGATCTGGTACTACTCCATCAGCCTTGCTAGGCTCATCCCAACATAGCGGTGTACGACATCTCCGCCCGTACAAAGCCTCATAAGGTGCCATTCCAATAGACGCATGCCAGCTGTTATTATATGAAAACTCTACTAGTGGGAGGTGATCTGGCCATACCTGTCCCCAATCTAGCACACATGCCCGCAACATGTCCTCTAGGGTCTGGATGGTCCTCTCTGATTGACCGTCTGTCTGTGGGTGGTAGGCAGTGGTAAAGTGGAGACTCGTACCCAGAGCAGTATGTACCTGCTGCCAGAACCTCGAGGTAAAATGTCCATCCCTGTCGGAGACGATAGTCCTCGGTACTCCATGGAGTCTCACAATATGCCTGGTGAACTCCTCTGCTAGACGACTTACCGGCCACGTTTCCTTAATCGGAATGAAACGTGCGGTCTTCGTCAGACGGTCTACTACTACCCAAATGGCATCAAAACCTCTGCTGAGCCTCAATCCGGTGACGAAATCCATAGAAATGTCTTCCCACTTCCAATGTGGTACTGGAAGTGGGTGTAGCTCTCCTCCGGATCTACGATGCTCAATCTTGACCTGCTGACAGGTCGCACACTGGGCTACATATCGGGCAACATCAGGCTTCAAACCACCCCACCAGAAGGAACGTCTGACGTCCTTATACATCTTACTCGCTCCGGGATGTACGGAGTAAGGGGTAGCGTGAGCCTCACCTAGTATCCTCTGTCTCAGCTCGCTGTCTGATGGCACACAGATACGGTCCTGTCGTCTCATCACTCCATCGGCACCGACAGTGAACTGAGGTGCCTCATCTCGTGACATCCGGTCTCGGATCCGGGTCAAAGTCGGACAGGTCTCCTGCTTCTGTCGGATCTCACCCAACAGGTCAGGAAGTAACTCTAAGGTGGCTAACTGATGAGCTGTATCGGGGAACTGGATCTCTACCTCCAACCAAGCTAAGTCTCTCTGTAACTGTGGCTGTACTGTCAACCGAGCTATCGCCTTCTCCTGAGGCGTCTTCCGACTCAAAGCGTCAACAACTACATTCGCCTTTCCGGGGTGGTAAAGTATCTCAAGGTCAAAATCCTTGATCAACTCTAGCCACCGTCTCTAGCGGTTATTCAACTCCCGCTGAGTGAATATGTACTTCAGACTCTTGTGGTCTGTGAAGATCTGACAGGTCGCTCCATAGAGATAATGACGGCAGATCTTAAGAGCGTGCACTACTGCTGCTAACTCTAGGTCATGAGTGGGGTAGTTCTCTTCATACGTCTTCAGCTGTCGAGACGCATATGCTATAACCTTACCCCTCTGCATCAAGACACACCCCAAGCCCAGCTTGGATGCGTCACCGTACACTACGAAGTCCTCTGTACCCTCAGGTTGTGCTAAGATCGGAGCAGACGTCAATCTCCTCTTCAGCTCATCAAAACTCTGCTGACACGGCTCAGACCATACGAACCGAGTAGTCTTCCTTAGGAGGGAAGTAAGTGGTCGGGCGATCAGAGAAAACCCTTCCACAAACCGACGGTAATAACCTGCCAATCCTAGGAAGCTGCGAACCTCCTTAACATTCTTCGGAGGTTGCCAAGATGACACTGACTCAATCTTCGCTGGGTCGACCTTAATCCCCTCAGCAGTCACTACATGGCCTAGGAAAGCCACCTTTGACATCTAAAACTCACACTTGGATAGCTTAGCATATAACTGGCTATCCTGTAGAATCTGCAACACTGTCCTCAAGTGTCCGGCATGCTCCTCTCGACTTCTAGAGTAAACTAGATTGTCGTCAATGAAGACCACTACAAACTGGTCTAAGAAGTCGATGAAAATCCCATTCATCAACTCCATAAATACTGCTGGCGCATTAGTGAGCCCGAATGGCATCACTACAAACTCATAATGACCATACCTAGTCCGGAATGCCGTCTTAGGTATGTCCTGATCTCTCACCCTCAGCTGGTGATAACCCGATCTCAAATCTATCCTCGAGAACACTGACGCTCCATGCAGCTGGTCCAGCAGATCATCTATGAGAGGCAATGGGTACTTATTCTTGATGGTGACCTTGTTCAGCTCCCTGTAGTCGATACACAGCCTCATCGAACCATCTTTCTTCCTCACAAATAACACTGGTGCGCCCCAGGGAGAAACATTAGGGCGTATGAAGCCCTTCTCTGCTAACTCCTCTAACTGCTTCTTCAGCTCAAGCAGCTCTATCGGGGCCATGCGGTACGGGGCCTTCGAGATCGGTCTCGTGCCCGGCTCTAACTCGATGCTAAAATCCACACTCCTCTGTGGAGGTAGCCCTGGTAAGTCGTCCCTGAAGACCTCTGCAAACTCGCATGCGACTAGTATCTCCTCTACTGTCAGGCTCTTGCGCTCCTTCATGGCATAATACCAGAAGGCCTCGCAACCCTGTGCTATCAATCTGGCTGCCCTCACTGCACTGATAACTGTGCCGGACTTTCCGAGGTCCCAACCTCGGAATATAACTCTGTGGCCCTCCTCCGTGGCAACAGTCACAATCCTCCTACCAATATCCAGAACGGCTCCATGTCTAGTCATCCAATCTATCCCTAATATCACGTCCTCATGTGCTAAGGGCATGACTAGAAAATTTACTAACCAAATCCGGCCTCCCAGGTGAATAGGGCAGTCATAAATCTCTCGAGATCCTCTAACCTTACCCCCATCCGGTAATCCAACCACAAAAGGTACACTCTCTACTGTAGCTAAGGACAACCTATCTACACATGCATCTGATATAAATGAGTGCGTAGCACCCGTATCAAATAAAACTCTCACAGGTAAGTCATGGATCCAAATAGTAACTGTGGTCGCAGGTGCTGCAGGCTGCTCAGTGTTCCTCAGCTCGAACACTCTCGATGGTCCTCCTCTGGTGTCAATGGTACTACCACGTCCTCTGCCACGACCTGATCCTTGTGCAGTACTGTATGAAGCAGGATGTCCTGGAGCCCGGTACTGCTGCTGCTGCTGACTCGGAGCTCGGTATTGAGGGGGTCTCTGTACACTCTTCTCAGCACCTGCAGGAGAAGATCCCTACTGAGAAGAAGCCTTGCCCTGACGGCAGAAAGTAGCCCTGTGTCCCGGCTTCCCACAAGTGAAGCAAGTGACCGGTGGTTTCGGGCAGTCCGGCTTAATGTGATCACGGCCACCACAGTTAAAGCAATGTCGATCTCCACTGGGAGTCCGAACTGTAGAGTGGTAGCTGGACCTCCCCTGAGTCTGTCCTCTACCATAACCTGCTACTGCTGCACTGCTACCAGCATGTCCTGTCCTCTGCCGCTTATCCGGCCCACTAGACTGAGCTGCTTTCCTAGAAGCTGGCCTATCTCTCTCATAAGCAGAAGCCCTATCCTGATAATCAGACAAGGTCTCACAGCGGAATCCAGCTAGGTAGGATCGGGTACTCTCTCTCAACCTCCTGGAGAAAAGGTATACATGCTGCTCTTCTGGAGGGGCAAATGGTCCAAGCAAGGTCAATTCCTTCTGAAATTTCTTTATAGCTGCAGCAATCGGGATATCCTCAAATCCCGCCTCAATGAAATCCTGGAATCTCTCTCTCCTCAGCGAAACTGGACAGTACCTGTCTCTAACAATGTTCCTCATCTGTTCCCAGCTGGTGACTCGGCCACGAATGGTACGCCACCATGAATGACCATCATCTGTGAAACAGGTCTGTATCAGATCTACCTGTCGATCCACGGGGCAACGTATTGCCTCCAAAGCAGTCTCAATCTTCCCTATCCAGTGCTCTACCTCTAGCCCTATCTCTCCGCTGAATGAGGGGACCTTCTGAGAGTTGAAAGCCTTCAACCACTCATCCGGTCTCGGTGCTCTGGCCCCAGTAGGTGCTCTATCAACATCAGCCCTCCTCTCAGATACAGCCGGCACCTGAGACACTCCTTGTGTCACCTGAGCTGACCTAGCCGGTACCACTGGTGGTACCTGAGTAAGCCTCTCCACTCTGGCAGCTTCTTCCCTGCGCTCAACATAGGCTCTGAACTCCCTGTACTCAGACGCTCCAATAGAAACACGTCCCGACTCAGTAGAACAAGCTCCTTGCGCTCCAGACCTAGCGGCGGTCTCAGGCCTGACATCGGGGCCTACACTCTCAGCTACTTCTTCTACAGCAACCTCTGGTACGCTTGCTGCAGGTGGGTCATCTCGAGGAACTCGTCCTCGACCTCTCCCTAGTGGAGGTCTACCCCCACGACCACGCCCTCTAACAGTAGGGGTGCTATCAGCTCGATCCTGTCTGACTGGGGGAAGGGGGGACGACCCCTACCTCGGCCAGTCACTTGTGCAGCCCTAGTACGTGCCATCTGCACGAATAGTAATAACTACAGTTATAAACTAGCTAATCTATCATAACAGTACAAGTCTATAAATATTCTAAGATTACCGAGATCCGCAGAGGTAGTGGTGGTCGTCCGTACTTTCTATCCCAACCCGACTCTGTATGCATTTTAAAACCAAAACTTTTCATTGGAAAACTCAGACCCTTTTCGGGTTCTGTTTATTTACTTATATGACCTTTTTAGAAGATTCAAGTGCCATTGTTGCCAACCTAGAGCTCTAATACCATGTTGTAACACCCCAAATTTTACAACTTAGGGAGTTACTGGTTAGGACCGCACAGTGGGTCCCGACCTTAGTTTGACAACAACTTAACATGATCTTACAACAAGGCACAAATAAGGAAAAACCAGAAATCATAAAATAGTTTTTAACAATGCATGAATGTGACCAGATCAACTACAGCCGGAAAAGTAATATAACAAAGTACGAAAGGAAACAATGTTCAACTGTAAAACCCACAAATGCAAAAACTGCAAAACGTCCTAAAGTACGACACCCTGGCTGACCACTACCATCTGGATCACTCGACATCTGCTCTAACCTGTGTCAAATCTAAACAACATATCAATAGTTAGCTAACTATCCAAATATAAGCAAAATGATAACAGCACAAACACAAGCAGAAACAAAAATAAACAAACATCATGCTGGCACTCAACCAATTATTATCTATTATTTAAGTGATTCACATTATTCAATTTAAGTTGTGGCACGAGAACTATTATTAGTTCTCGCCTCCGTTCCTTATCCAACTGGTGTAGGTCTAGCTGACTTCCTTTGGTAGCATCACTACAAACCATGTGTGGACTAGTCCCGAAAGAAACCCCCAGCGCCCCGCGAGCTACTGAGCAGAATGCCACCGCCCGTTACTCTTAGGCCAAAATATAGGTCGGTAATTATATATCACAACCTATCTCTCTAACATGTCAATCACACACCACCATCATCATTTATACTCATATTTAGTAGTCAGCTAAGTAAGCCCAAAGGACTTACCTGTTATAACGCTCGACTCTTTATAAACCACTCGCTTTGTAAACTGTAATCACTCAGTTGCCTGTCAAAGGCGATAAGTGTATTAGCACACTTTCACGTAGATAGAAGTCTAAGACTTCTAAGATCAAATAAGGTATTAAGACGTACTAGTTACAGTATTAGTTTTAGGGTAAAATGACCATTTTACCCTTGGTCCCGATTTTCTCAAAAACCTTAAATTTCATGTCCAAACTCCTATTTGAGGTTCTAAAAATATTTTCTAACTCCTAACATTTTATTTGGTTCCAAACTGACGTTTTTCCTATGTTTCTATTTTTCCGGAAGAATCGAAAAGGTTTAACTTCGGCTCTAGATATAAAATTCTTAACAGCTTATAAAATTTCCGAATTAAATCTCTAGATCATCTATGAGGTTCTATCTAACCTTAGAAGAAAGAATTTCTCCAAACTGTTCAGCCAATAATTTTATAATAATTCACAAAGTCGGTTCTTCACTCTAATTTCCTATACTTAGCCAAAATTTAAGTTTACCAAAACTGCTCAACTACCTAACTTCGGGAGCTCATAACTTTCAATCCGACCGTTCATTTCTCCCCAAATTTTAATATGCTAAACTACATATATCCGTCTACGACATATCCAAAATTCAACGGTGGATCTTTATCCCAACGTTTTATAATTGATCGACAAGATGGGCTGTTGGTAACCTAGAAGCTGAAGGAAATAAAATGAATTACAGCAGCCCTTTATTTCTATTTTTTCATACTTACAGCAGTCCTTTGTTCCTATCCTTCGGTCTATATACTCAGCAGCTACACAAGGTCAACCTAACCTATGTTCAAGTCCGACTACAGCAGTTCATCATTCTAGCATTACGGAAATAGTATACATACATAAGGTTATATACTAACTTCTAGAGGCAAGGATTTGGACTGCAGAAACGATGACTCACCTCTTCAACTTCTACTGGCTGAGGCGTCTTCAACACAGTTCCGGATGCCCTTCTGACTCCCTTGGCGTGACGGTTCAGAAGGAGGGAAGTCAGGGCTTGGCTCGGCTCTACTGCTGCAGTGATTGGACGATTCTTTCCAGCCTCACTGCTGTCATGGAGTGGCCGAGATGGGAGTTGTCCGGGCACAGAAGAAGAGTTACGTGAGTCCTTATGGTGGGTACAAGAAGGAGATGAAGATAGGAAGGTAGATAGGCTCTTACCGGATGGACAGAAATAGTTTGAAGCTCGTGAGATCCAGGGGCAGCAACTCGCGTGAATGAAGTTGTAAGAGAGGATTGTCGATATGCAGTCTTCACTCTGTTCAGACAAGTCGGGTGCAGGAGGCAAGGAACGCAGAAACGTTGTGTGCACCGGCTGGGACGTGAGGCAGCTGTAACGTTGGAGATTTCGATCAGTAAAAGAGGGTAGAGTGGCTTCTGAATGTGGACGTGAAATGGGAGGAAGGTGAGAGATTCTACAGCGTGATTTTAGGAGCCTTTTATGGCAACTGCATCAGCTCTCTCCCAGCATTAAATCACACGTTGAAACTGTTATAATACAGCTGGGCTTGCTTCTCCTTTTGCTTCCGGTTGGGCCTGAGGAGTGGGCTGGAGTGTGCTGCTGGATTGGCGCTGGCTAGAGTGACGCTGGGCTGAAGCAGGCGGAACTCCCTTGGGCTAGCGATGGCACTGCTGCTGCTGGGCTGGAAGCGACGCTGCTGAGGTTGCAGAAGGTTGGACTGGGCGGACAAGCAGCTGGGCGGCTGGGCTTCTGGGCTGGAGGCAACGCTGCTGAGGCTGCAGAAGGTTGGGCTGCGCATAGAACTGGCGGACAAGCAGCGGCTGGACAAGCAGCTCCCGGACTGGGCTGTTGGACGAAGGGGATCGTAGCCCGGTACTAATTGTAGTTCGGAATCGAGAACCCGAAATTAATGTACGGAATAACCGGATACGGAATATTTTACAGTTTAGGTTTGGTTACAAACTCTATCATTTTATGTGAAGGTAAGTCACATAAAATGATAAACTTATAAAAAGTTCTATCATTTTATGTGAAGGAGGTCTACATAAAATGATAATTTTTATCTTTAAATGTCTAACTAAGTAGACGGATATGAGTTGATAGATCGAGATCTATTTTATAACGTAAATAGACGGAATAAAAATTCCGGATTTTACATGAAATTTGCAGTCAACTAAAGAAGTCAACTAATCAACCAAAATACAAATGAAAATGTTGTTGACACATAGATTTGTCTAGGTTTTGTTGCTGACAACTAAAGCAGTCAACTATTCATGAAATGAGTAGGTAAAGTATGCACCGGAGGTAGAACACGAGAAAGATGAGACGAAGGTAGCAACCAAAGAAGGACCATCGATGAATGAGGAGTGAGGAATAGTGTAAAGATTTATTGAAAGAATAACGTTACATGCATATTTTATTAGGGATATTTTCAAATTTTTCATAACCGAAATCCTTTCGAATCTAGTTTACTAAACACCTATTCACATTTTTTTAAATCTAAATAAAAAAATCTCTTCCAAAACCACAATTATAACTACAAACCACAACAAAAAAAATTTTGATTTTACTAAACACGCCCTTAAACAAGCCCAAAAACAAGACAAAGGCTAGTGTTGCTCTAAAGAAAGACATCAACGCAAGAAAAGGAAAGGAAAAGAAAGGAAAGAGAGTACACAAGAAAGAAAATGAGTAAACAAGAGGTTAACAAAGGAGAAAAAGAACTCGACAAGAAAAGAAGACATAATTAAAAAAGAGAAAGAGGCCGGTCACGAGGAGATTTCAAAAGATTGAGAGTCATCGATGCGAGATTGATCTAGATCCACTAACATTTGGTTGTGAAAGTGGAAGACTCTACATTAATTTTGACCTAAAATCGAATTATAGAGTGGTGCTAGAGCATTTGTTTTAATCTTGTGATAGATTTGTGATTTCCTCTTATATGTTCAGCTTATATCGATTAAGTGTAGAAGCCAATCGGCCAAAGGGTTGGTGAACTAAGTAGGTGAAGTTTGCACCGAAAGTGGAACAAGATAGAGATACGCCGAAGGGTGCGACCAAAGAAGGACCATCAATTAACGATGGGTGAGGAATAATGCACAAATCCACTACTAGAAAAACGGGTCTTTATCGATGCTTTGAACTCGACTCTTACCTATTGCGTCGAACAATAATTCAAGGCGAAAAACAAGTGTTTAAATATTTGACGCTAAAAAGCGTAAAACAAAACGACACTTATGAAAATCGATATTGGTTACAAAGCATTGATACATAGTAAGGCCAACCTATTAATACTATTTTAAATAAATTTGAAAAAACATAAACAAAAACAAAATGACCGATTTTCATTACGTGCGGAGTTGTATATGGGCTGAGAGTTGCTTGGGAAAGGGGATTAAATCCATTATCATCGAAACAGATTCTAAGTTGGTTACCACTCTTCTCAACAAGCAACTCAAACGACACCATCCACTTTCGAGTCTGGTATCACGTTGCCAAGACTATCTTAGTAGAGACGGGAACATCCAGTTTTGACACGTCTTTAGGGAAGCTAATAGAGTCGCATACACTATTGCTAGTGTTGCCTTTGATTTCCCGCTTGGTCTTAATGTATTGTGTAACCATTTTGAGGGTATTAAAGATATTATTGCGGATGATATTAGGGGTCGGACTATCCCTATTTGCGAAATACTTAGTCATTTTCTTATTTATATAAAGCACGGCTAGATGCGCTGGAGACCGCTGCCTCTTCTTTGCCTAAAAAAAATACTCCTACAACTCGCAGCTTCTCTCACCGTTCTCACCTTTTTCTAGAGGCCTCCACAACTTCCTTTTTAACCCTCTACAACGACACTGATGGAGCCGCAAAGTTCAACGGCTGGTTATCCACGATTATGGCCAATGGGTTGGTCTCCTATTCGCCTTTTCCAATCATATCGATTTGCCTGTTGCATGTCAAATGTGGGGTCTCGACGATGTTACTTGGGTTTTCATGATTTTTGGTCAAGGTGGAGTCGAGGAGGACGAGGACGTTGAACTGACGGCTGACAGTGGTGAAATTCCCGGAGGAGTTGGTGGTGTCCCTAACTGTTGATATGTGGCTACTTCTTTCCCAGGTATGGCTACGTGGACGGCAGGAATTGGATGGCAGGGTGAGGGAGTGGATGTCTCTGAACTTCTCATTTGTCCCTCCCCATCCAATGTTAAGACTCGTTTTACCAATGAGGGTTTTATTGGTAACCACTTGGTTTCGGTCTATGTTAGGTTGTGTTTGGAAGAAGATGCCTTCAAGTTGTTCGATGAAATGTCCCACAAAGATTTGGTATGAAGAGCTAGTTATTCCATCATATAGACAAGACAAGAAGATGCCTTCAATTTGTTGAAGAATAGGGAGAAGAGATTGACTTCAGTAGATGGAAACGAAGAAACGGTTCTCATCAAGAATCAGTCGCATGAACTAGAGATGTCAATTATGCTACCCATATTGAATTGGAAAAGCTACTTTCACACGACGTCTTCATCTCAAAGTGGTAATTCGGTTTCATTGATTTTTAATAAGCTTATCAGCGTTGTTGTAGTACATTCATGTTAATTGTTGGTATTCATGTCCCTTGCGCTCATTATTTCACATTCAGATACCACAATGTTGAACTATGATTATGAATTACTTTTACAAGATTTTTTATACTTCAATATTAGGAGCCTGATAATAACAAATTTTTGTTAAAATATGTTAAATTTTAGTATTCAGGTGCTTGTCTCTATGCCAAAACATTCATTGTGTTCTCTAGTGATGGTTCCCATCAACATATGAGAAGACTTTGTCCTTGTGCTTAGTGTATATCCTACAAGTTTCTGCAAATAATATTTTTACTTTGAGTGATGTTATCCGGCGCCGGCGTAGAGGCCGGCGCCGGCGCCTTGCAAGTGCGCGCAAGGGCTCGCGCACTCGCAAGGCGAATGCGCGCGAGGCAGGCACGCAAGCGCAGCGCGCCTGCCCAGCCCGCCTCCGCGCCTATTTAAGGTGGCGCGGAGAGGCCAGCCTCCCTTGCCCTATTCGTCCTCGCTTCCGCTCCGCGTCCTTTGCTCTCGCGTTTCGCAGCCGTCGCGCACTTCCCTTGCCCTCGATTTTTTTTTTCGCTTGTTTTCATCCATTTCTTCTTTTTTTCGATACGTCCAACAATGGAGGGAGATTCAGATATCGAGAGATCTAGGAGTAGACCACTTGTGAATCGATTCCAGGTTAGTTAATATTGTTTTTTTATCGTTTATTTATTTTTTGCATTATACTTGAAACTAGTTAGTTTAGTTAGGTTCGGTTAGTTAGGAATAATTGAAATTGGATTAATTTCGATAGTTAGTAGTATTGAAACTATTTAGTTTAGTTAGGTTTGGCTAGTTTGGAATAATTGTAATTGGACTATTATCGATAGTTAGTATTATTGAAACTACTTAGTTTAGTTAGGTTCGGCTAGTTAGGAATAATTGTATGATAGTTAATGTAATATATATATATATATATATATATATATATATATATATATATATATTTATATATATATATTTATAATATATATGTATATGATGATAATAATAACACAATTTTATATATAAATATATATATACATTTATAATATATATGTATATAATAGAAAAATAAAAATTTGAGTTAAAAAAATATACAGCATATGTTGAGGACTGTCAGTGAGAAGAGGAAGAGGGCGAGTAGATTAGTCACAGCTTCCGCCCGTCGAGAGGCTGTAGCTCGACGAGTTAGACTTGCATCGGCATCCGTTCAGGCACCTGTAGATGCAGCTGTAGAGGCATCCGTTGAGGCACCTGTGGATGCACCTACAGATGCAGAGGTTCATGCACCCAGATTGGCTTCTGGCGAGGAGGATGTCGTACCTATTTCACTTACTGCTGATTACGACACGGAGGATTCTGCGCACGATATGTCTAATTTAGATGATATACTAGAGGATGAGCATGAGGAGATACGAGTTGAGGTAGAGCAGCAACAGCAGGACATACCACAGCCGAGGGAGCCGGACGACTTACTTGAGCATGTACGTGATGAGGAGCAGGTAGAGGAGGACGTACCTCCTCCTTTATTGACATGCTATGCTGACCACAGAGCTAGCGTTATATGGGCCGGTATGGCTTCCCCCGTGATTAGAGTTGTTCGAAGGCTCGACGCATTCAGTAGATTACGTGAGTGGCGACGAGATGTAGATGACGCATTTTCATGGTTTGGATTAGCTAGACGCAACGGACTGACGGATTTGGAGGACATACAGTTTGGCGGCGTCGATCATTGTCTAATTACGGCGTTTGTCGAGAGGTGGCACCCAGAGACAAACACATTTCACATGCCATGGGTGGAGATGGGAATAGCGCTACACGATGTTCAGATCATTATGGGACTACCAGTTGATGGAGATGCATTGGTGACTTCCGTTGATGATAGTGTACGACTTGATTGGCTAGTTCAGCGTCTTGGCTTATCACCAGCAGAGGCTAGACGTCAGACTTCACAGCTATTCTACGATACTATTAGGCGTAGAGCCGCTGAGATGTTGGCCCTTCCAGAGCCTCCTGTTGACACTATTGCATCTGCATATCTGTTATTGTCCATATCGTCGACTTTGGTAGTCGACAAGTCTACCAACAAGATGCGAGGATGGCTTATTGATCTAGTACGAGATCATTTGAGGACAGACGCGTATGCTTGGGGCACCGGGACCCTTGCTTATCTTTACAGATGTTTGGGGGACGCCACCAGGAAGAAGGTGACGACGATGGCAGGATGTACTTCCCTGTTACAGGTGTGTTGTCGTAAATATTTTTCTTTATATAACGTCACTTTATTAATACGGTTGAAATTAATAAAAGAATTTGTACAGTTTTGGATTTACACACATTTCCCGTCATTGGGATGTGCCGCTGTGGAGGATCCGGATATGCTTGGTCATGCACGGTGGTGTTCGAGACTTTCTGTCCCGAAGACTCCGTCTATTACCGTAGAGGGGTTACACTCCTTACGAGCTCAGTTGGACCAGATGAGGGCGGAGGATGTGTGCTTTACCCCGTATGATGAGCGGGTGCTTGATTTTGGCGTAGAGCATGGTGTTTCTCGGTATCGGGGTATCATACGGATATCCGACATAGAGGAGGCGTATATGCCGGACCGTTTCTTGCGATAGTTTGGATACGTACAGACAATGCCTCTACCCCGTATTCCTCCCCTTCATGAGATTCGTCCGGCGACCGGATGTTAGCATGAAATATTGTGATATTTTAGGCACGTTTTCTAATCGTAATTGATTCATATTGATAGTCTTTGATTGAGCTTTGTGCATATGTGAGCTAGTATTACCTATATTGTCAATATGGATGTCTACACGAGTTCTATGTTGATTATAGGTGATTTGGAGCTATTTCCGAACGAAATCGAGCAAAAGAAAGTTGAGTTGAAATATCCATAGATCGAGGACACTTTTTGGAAGCAAATTGGAGTATTAGATTGAGGAATGCACGGATGAAAGCAAGAACCACGCTCTCACCCTAGATTACGGCCGTGGATTTTGAGTCAGAATTCGATGTCCATTCCAGGGAATTCTACGGCCGTGGAACTAACCGTAGTAGTTTCCACGCCCAAAATTACGGTCGTGGAAGATTCCACGACCGTGATCTTGGCGAATCTTTTCGCCATGTTTCGAAGCCATGATCTTTTAAAGATTGGGCCGGGCCGACACTTTGCCCTGCATTATAAAAAGACGGAAGAAAGGAGATTCCGTGAGGATCGCTTACATTTCCGTTCTAGGTTTATACTTGCGACATCACCGTCTAGACAAGCACGTTTTGCCTAGCTTGCTTGGAAGCAATTGAGATCTCTTTGAAGAGATCGAAGTTCGTGTTTGGAATTCCTGGAATCTCGTACTTTTGGTGGAGATTGCCGTAGAGATTCCCAGGAATTGCGGAAGATCGAAGTTCTTGGAGGATTTTGCAAGAAGATTCCTCTTCTTGCTTAGGTTTGATTTAGGATCGGATTGACATCCCGTTTCCTTTCTTTCCTAAGATCGTGATTGCTTATTCCGTTTTGAATCTTTTGATAAACACTTGTTCTTGACTGTGATTCTGAGATTCATTTGAAGATTATTGATAGTTCTTGAAAGTTCCCATCTTTTGTCTTTTAATTCTTGAATTAATATCAATATGACTGTTATTGGCTAAAAACCCTTAACAATTCTAAGGTGAAGGGTTGATAGTTGTGGCTTAGATGATGATAGATCGATCACAAACAGATTAGACCCTGAGAGTTAGAGAATTATCGCCGACAACCCTAAATTACGGGCTGTTCTTGAGTTCCACGACCGTGGAATCTCAAGATCCAACCGTAATTTCCTTAAGTTTACGAGCTTGCTTTTACCTTAATCCAAAGTTAAAGATCTGCTTTAGCTTAGTTTAGACTTGTCTTTTCTAGGTGGTAGTGAAGCCTCAACAACCTCTACCTCGATTGTGAGCCTCAACAACCTCAATCGGATAAGTTAGTCTTGATCTTTAGATTATAGGTTTGGGTATTTGATGCTAATCCTTGTCTTTAGAACCTTTCTATATTGAGCCTCAACAACCTATATAGGGAGTGTCTTTTAGGTGAGTTACATAAGGTTTTTGGAACCTCAACCGTACGATTACCTTACATTAGTATACCTTTGCATATCTCAACTCTGTCTTTATATCATTTAGTATATCTTGAATCGATTGCCACAGCTGGATACCTGGATCTTTAGGATTGTTGTTTTCCCAATAATTTGCAAAGCTCCACATATTTACTTGCTTGATAACCTGCAACTGAGTTCGTTCCACCCAAATCCCTGTGTTCGATACTCTGGAATTCTTGCTTAACTACGTCGATCCGTACACTGTGGGTTCGCTTGCTTGATTCTAGTTTTATAAATTTAAAGCTTATTTGCACACACCTCTAGGGGCGAACAAGTTTTTGGCGCCGTTGCCGGGGATTTGGCTTCGTCCGAATCCGGTAGCCGGTTGTCAAGCTTGGGAGCTTGCTCTCGTTATTTGATTTTTCTTTGAGTGCATGCGCAGGTCTAGAAACACCGAAGACCTCTTACCTCTTGATCAAGAGCTAGAGAAAACCTTGAGACAAAGACGCAAGGAAAAGAGGATGGCTCAAGAGAACGAACGCGATCTTCAAACTGAGTTGGCGGAGAAGGAAGCTCAACTCCGATGGAATGAGACTCTCCTCCAGGATGAGATGGATCGTCATCAATCTCAAGTTAACGGTCTACAAGACATGATCGCCCAAATGAAGATAAAGATGAGCGATCTTGAAAATAAGGTGGGCAAGAAGTCCTCGAGAAGGAGAACAAGGTCTAGAAGAAGAAACCACTCATCCACCGATGATAGTGATTCTTCCATGCCTCCGTTAGAAGAGATTGATCCCACGATCAACATAAATCCTTTCAATCCACAAGGAGCTGCTAACCGCCGCATTCCACCTAGGAATGCAAGGGTCGAACGTGTGGATAATGAGCCGAGAACTCTTGGCCAGCGGATGGATCCAACACAACAACCACGCCGCTTAGGTGTGAACTTTGATGCTGAAGATGGACAAGGGTTTAGCTTCAACCCTCAAGTTATCACTCTTGTTCGCCAAAGCCAGTTTGGCGGTACAAGCGCTGAATCTCCACACCAACACTTGCAAAACTTTGAGTGTATGATGGAGACGATGAGACCAAAGAGCGCTACTACCAACAGCTATAAGCTCAAACCTTTCTTTTTCTCTTTGAAAGGGAAAGCGCTATCTTGGTACCAAGCTCTTCCTAGTGGGAAACTAGAAACGTGGGAAGACCTCTCCGCAGAGTTTCTCACCAAGTTCTTTCCGCCCTCCAAAACGGCGGAACTTAGAGGTAAGATTAATGCTTTTTCTATGAGACCTAACGAAAGTTTGTTTCAATCTTGGGAAAGGTTTCAGGATTTGCTCTTGGATTGCCCTCATCATGGCATATCCAAGCTTGCCTTGCTGGAAATTTACTACAAGGGGCTGGATGCGGGAACGCAATTCAACCTCCAATCCCTCTCATGCGGAACGTTCATGGACATGAGAGAAGATGACGCTTGGGACTTCATTGAGAAGCAAGCAAGAGTCATAGAGAAGTATTCCCACCGGAAAGTGGAGGGAAATCGTGTGGAGCAAGGAGCAAAGCTCACACATGAAGCTCAAAATCAGATTTTCTCCCTCAACAATGAGATTAAAGAGTTGAAGGAGACTATCAAAACCAACTTCCCAAAGCAACAAGAGAAGGATGTTGGCTATTTGGGCAACAACAACGGCGGTGATAACACCAACCGCAACAACAATAACCGGAACAACAATTGGAATGGAAACAACAACAACCGGAATAACAACAATTGGAACAACAATCGGGGTTCGAACAACAACAATTGGCGCTCCAATCAACAAAATTCCGGTAACTCCTATCCTTCCAATTCCAATTCACTAACTCCACCCTCTTCTTCCTCTACTCCTTTGAAAAGCCAGGGGCAATCATCAAATGGAGGAAACAATACGGGAAAGGAGAAGCCGGATCCCATGTTGGAAACAATCTTGGGAAAGCTTCAAGGGTTAGAGAACCGCATCATCAAGGTTGATGATCAAATTTCTAAGGTTGACAAAGCTCAAAAGGTTTTGGAAAATCAAATGTTCAACCATGCGGAGGAAGTTCCTAGAAATCAAGGGAAACTTCCAGGAAAGACGGAGGACAACCCTAAGGGAAGGGTAATGGCGATTACAACTAGGAGCGGAGTGACTACCACCGATCCGCAACCTACGTTCGTTGAAGTCCCCGTAGAGAAAGGCAAAGAAAAGGGGAAGGAGAAGGAGGACGTCTATGTTCCCCCTCCAGCTTTCAAACCTCCCCTACCGTTCCCTCAATCTAGAGCGCGAGCGCGCCTAGACAAGCAATTCGGTAAGTTCATAGAACTCATGAGCAAACTGCATATTAATATACCTTTCATTGATGCTATTGTAGGTATGCCGGCTTATGGCAAGTTCTTGAAGGAGCTCCTCTCTAACAAGAGGAAACTAGAAGATTTTGGAGAGGTCAAGATGAGTTCGGATTCTTCGGATCTCATCAAGACTATGAAGGAGAAAATGCCCCCAAAGCTGAAAGATCCGGGGTCATTTTGCATTCCCATTGGAGTGGGAGAGGTCACATATGACGCTTTATGTGACTTGGGAGCAAGTGTGAGCATCATACCACTTGCATTGTGCAGGAAGATCGGTTTAGGCGACCCTAAACCAGTGAAGATGACGTTATACATGGCGGATCGATCCATTACTCGTCCCGTCGGCATTGTAGAAGACGTCCCAGTCAAGCTAGGCAAGTTCTTTGTCCCCATTGATTTTGTCGTACTTGACATTCCTGCAGATAGTCCGGTCCCGATCATACTCGGAAGGCCGTTTCTTGCAACTTCCGGCTGCATGGTCGATTGCAAGAATGGGAGACTCGCTTTTGATATTGGAGAAGAGAAAGTAGAGTTCGTTCTTTCCACTCTAGTGAAGGAGCCAATCTTTGATGAGGATATTGTTAGCATGAAATATTGTGATATTTTAGGCACGTTTATAATCGTATTTGATTCATATTGATAGTCTTCGATGGAGCTTTATGCATATATGAGCTAGTATTACCTATATTGTCGATATGGATGTCTACACGAGTTCTATGTTGATTATAGGTGATTTGGAGCTATTTCCGAACGAAATCGAGCAAGGGAGAGTTGAGTTGAAGTACTTCCAGATTTAGAACACCTTTTGGAAGCAATTTGGAGTATTAGATTGAGGAATGCACGAATGAAGGCAAAAATCACGGTTTGACCCTAGATTACGGCCGTGGATTATGATGCAGAATTCGATGTTCATTCCAGGGGATATTACGGCCGTGGAACACAACCGTATTCCTCTTCACGCCCTAAATTACGGTCGTGGAATCTTCCACGACCGTGATCTTGGCGAATCCTTTCGCCACGTTTCGAAGCCACGATCTTTTGAAGATCGGGCCGGGCCGACGTTTTACCCTGCATTATAAAAAGGACGGATGAGGCAAGATTCCGTCACCTCGCCTTACCTTGCTACCTAGCTTACGACAATTCAAACCCTAAGTTTAGCGGCAAGAACGCAAGCTTAGCAAGACACAAACCTTCATTCTTGGAGGTGATTTTTGGGAGATCTCATTGAAGATCAAAGTTCGTGATTGGAGAATTACTGTGAGCGATCTTCGCGTTGAGGAAGATCGAAGTTCTTGGAGGATTTTGCAAGAAATCTCCTCTTCTTGCTTAGGTTCGATTTAGGATCGGATTGACATCCCGTTTCCTTTCTTTCCTAAGATTGTGATTGATTGTTCTGATTTGAATCTCTTGATAAACGCTTGTTCTTGATTGTGATTCGGAGATTCGTTTGAAGATTATTGAAAGTTCTTGAAAGTTTCCATCTTTTATCCTATAAATCTTGAATTGATATCAAATGGCTGTTATTGGCTAAAAACCCTTAACAATTCTAAGGTGAAGGGTTGATAGTTGTGGCATAGATGATGATAGATCGATCGCAGACAGATTAGACCCTGAGAGTTAGAGAATTGTCGCCGACAACCCTAAATTACGGGCTGTTCTTGAGTTCCACGGCCGTGGAACCTCAAGATCCAACCGTAATTTCCATGAGTTTACGAGCTTGCTTTTACCTTAATCCAAAGTTAAAGATTTGCTTTAGCTTAGTTTAGACTTGTCTTTTCTAGGTGGTAGTGAAGCCTCAACAACCTCTACCTCGATTGTGAGCCTCAATAACCTCAATCGGATAAGTTAGTCTTGACCTTTAGATTATAGGTTTGGGTATTTGATACTAATCCTTGCTTTTAGAATCTCCCTATATTGAGCCTCAACAACCTGTATAAGGAGTATCTTTTAGGTGAGTTACATAAGGTTTTTGGAATCTCAACCGTACGATTACCTTACATTAGTATACCTTTGCATATCTCTACTCTGTCTTTATATCATTAGTATATCTTGAATCTGTTGCCACAACTGAATACCCGGATCTTTAGGATTGTTGTTTTCCCAATATTTGCAAAACTCTCATATTTATTGCTTGATAACCTGAAATCGAATTTGTTCCCACCCAAATCCCTGTGTTCGATACTCTGGAATTCTTGCTTAGCTACCTCGATCCGTACACTGCGGGTTCGCTGCTTGATTCTAGTTTTATAAATTTAAAGCTTATTTGCACACACCTCTAGGGGCGAACAAGTTTTTGGCGCCGTTGCCGGGGATTTGGTTTCGGCCGAATTCGGTAGCCGGTTGTCAAGCTTGGGAGCTTGCTCTCGTTATTTGATTTTTCTTTGAGTGCATGCGCAGGTCTAGGAACACCGAAGATCTCTTACCTCTTGATCAAGAGCTAGAGAAAACCTTGAGACAAAGACGCAAGGAAAAGAGGATGGCTCAAGAGAACGAACGCGATCTTCAAACTGAGTTGGCGGAGAAGGAAGCTCAACTCCGATGGAATGAGACTCTCCTCCAGGATGAGATGGATCGTCATCAATCTCAAGTTAACGGTCTACAAGACATGATCGCCCAAATGAAGATAAAGATGAGCGATCTTGAAAATAAGGTGGGCAAGAAGTCCTCGAGAAGGAGAACAAGGTCTAGAAGAAGAAACCACTCATCCACCGATGATAGTGATTCTTCCATGCCTCCGTTAGAAGAGATTGATCCCACGATCAACATAAATCCTTTCAATCCACAAGGAGCTGCTAACCGCCGCATTCCACCTAGGAATGCAAGGGTCGAACGTGTGGATAATGAGCCGAGAACTCTTGGCCAGCGGATGGATCCAACACAACAACCACGCCGCTTAGGTGTGAACTTTGATGCTGAAGATGTACAAGGGTTTAGCTTCAACCCTCAAGTTATCACTCTTGTTCGCCAAAGCCAGTTTGGCGGTACAAGCGCTGAATCTCCACACCAACACTTGCAAAACTTTGAGTGTATGATGGAGACGATGAGACCAAAGAGCGCTACTACCAACAGCTATAAGCTCAAACCTTTCTTTTTCTCTTTGAAAGGGAAAGCGCTATCTTGGTACCAAGCTCTTCCTAGTGGAAAACTAGAAACGTGGGAAGACCTCTCCGCAGAGTTTCTCACCAAGTTCTTTCCGCCCTCCAAAAAGGCGGAACTTAGAGGTAAATTTAATGCTTTTTCTATGAGACCTAACGAAAGTTTGTTTCAATCTTGGGAAAGGTTTCAGGATTTGCTCTTGGATTGCCCTCATCATGGCATATCCAAGCTTGCCTTGCTGGAAATTTACTACAAGGGGCTGGATGCGGGAACGCAATTCAACCTCCAATCCCTCTCATGCGGAACGTTCATGGACATGAGAGAAGATGACGCTTGGGACTTCATTGAGAAGCAAGCAAGAGTCATAGAGAAGTATTCCCACCGGAAAGTGGAGGGAAATCGTGTGGAGCAAGGAGCAAAGCTCACACATGAAGCTCAAAATCAGATTTTCTCCCTCAACAATGAGATTAAAGAGTTGAAGGAGACTATCAAAACCAACTTCCCAAAGCAACAAGAGAAGGATGTTGGCTATTTGGGCAACAACAACGGCGGTGATAACACCAACCGCAACAACAATAACCGGAACAATAACCGGAACAACAATTGGAATGGAAACAACAACAACCGGAATAACAACAATTGGAACAACAATCGGGGTTCGAACAACAACAATTGGCGCTCCAATCAACAAAATTCCGGTAACTCCTATCCTTCCAATTCCAATTCACTAACTCCACCCTCTTCTTCCTCTACTCCTTTGAAAAGCCAGGGGCAATCATCAAATGGAGGAAACAATACGGGAAAGGAGAAGCCGGATCCCATGTTGGAAACAATCTTGGGAAAGCTTCAAGGGTTGGAGAACCGCATCATCAAGGTTGATGATCAAATTTCTAAGGTTGACAAAGCTCAAAAGGTTTTGGAAAATCAAATGTTCAACCATGCGGAGGAAGTTCCTAGAAATCAAGGGAAACTTCCAGGAAAGACGGAGGACAACCCTACGGGAAGGGTAATGGCGATTACAACTAGGAGCGGAGTGACTACCACCGATCCGCAGCCTATGTTCGTTGAAGTCCCCGTAGAGAAAGGCAAAGAAAAGGGGAAGGAGAAGGAGGACGTCTATGTTCCCCCTCCAGCTTTCAAACCTCCCCTACCGTTCCCTCAATCTAGAGCGCGAGCGCGCCTAGACAAGCAATTCGGTAAGTTCATAGAACTCATGAGCAAACTGCATATTAATATACCTTTCATTGATGCTATTGTAGGTATGCCGGCTTATGGCAAGTTCTTGAAGGAGCTCCTCTCTAACAAGAGGAAGCTAGAAGATTTTGGAGAGGTCAAGATGAGTTCGGATTCTTCGGATCTCATCAAGACTATGAAGGAGAAAATGCCCCCAAAGCTGAAAGATCCGGGGTCATTTTGCATTCCCATTGGAGTGGGAGAGGTCACATATGACGCTTTATGTGACTTGGGAGCAAGTGTGAGCATCATACCACTTGCATTGTGCAGGAAGATCGGTTTAGGCGACCCTAAACCAGTGAAGATGACGTTATACATGGCGGATCGATCCATTACTCGTCCCGTCGGCATTGTAGAAGACGTCCCAGTCAAGCTAGGCAAGTTCTTTGTCCCCATTGATTTTGTCGTACTTGACATTCCTGCAGATAGTCCGGTCCCGATCATACTCGGAAGGCCGTTTCTTGCAACTTCCGGCTGCATGGTCGATTGCAAGAATGGGAGACTCGCTTTTGATATTGGAGAAGAGAAAGTAGAGTTCGTTCTTTCCACTCTAGTGAAGGAGCCAATCTTTGATGAGGATATTTACAATGTCCAAGACGAAGAAGGTTTATCTAGGGAGGAGGTAAGTGCGATTCTCTTTAACGATCCCTTACAAAAGGTTATTACTATGAGTCTAACCGATGTAGGAGAAGAAGAAGAGTGCAAAGAGGAAATTGAAGCCTTAGAAGCACAAGAAGAGATGCATGAAGTAGAGTTTGAGAAACTCCACGATGAGGCTGAGAATACTCGAATCCACGGTCATACTCTGTATTCCACGACCGTGGATTCCACGACCAAAATCAACCTCCATTCCAGAGGATATTACGGCCGTGGAATACCAGAGGAAACCGTAATTTTGACCGTGGAAAAGGGCAATCGGCATACTTCTTCAACTTCTTCTAATTCTTCTCCAGACCATTCAACATCCTTAGAAACTTCTAAGGAAACATCGGAAGCTCCTCAAGAATCATTGGAAGCTCCGAAAGCAATGGAACTTAAACCACTTCCTACTCATCTAAGGTACGCTTTTCTTGGATCTAATTCCACCTTCCCGGTTATCGTTAGTTCCGAATTAAGCATAGATGAACATGAACAGCTCATGATTGTGCTTAGGAAACATAGAAAAGCCATAGGCTATACTATTGAGGACTTAGTAGGAATTAAACCCTCCCTATGCATGCACAAGATACTAATGGAGGAGGACTTTAGAACTTCAAGACAACCTCAAAGGCGGTTGAATCCGACCATGAAGGAGGTTGTCAAGAAGGAAATTCTTAAACTTCTTGATGCAGGTATCATCTATCCTATCTCCGATAGCAAATGGGTGAGCCCGGTTCAAGTAGTTCCGAAGAAGGGAGGAATGACGGTCATCACCAACAAGAACAACGAACTCATTCCTACCCGAACCGTGACTGGATGGCGAATGTGTATAGACTACCGCAAACTCAACAACGCAACGCGGAAGGATCACTTTCCATTGCCATTCATCGATCAAATGCTTGAAAGGTTAGCACAACATTCATACTTTTGCTACCTTGACGGTTATAGTGGCTTCTTTCAGATCCCGATACACCCGGATGATCAAGAGAAGACCACATTCACGTGCCCTTGGGGTACGTTCGCTTATAGGAGAATGCCGTTCGGGCTTTGCAACGCCCCAGCCACCTTTCAACGGTGCATGATGGCCATCTTCTCCGAATACGTAGAGGAAATCATGGAAGTCTTCATGGACGACTTCTCCGTTTACGGTTCCTCTTTTAACGATTGTCTTTCTAACCTTTCTCTTGTTTTGCAAAGATGTGAAGACACTAACCTAGTTCTTAATTGGGAGAAGTGTCAATTCATGGTTAAGGAAGGAATCGTGTTAGGTCACTTAGTCTCTAGTAGAGGGATAGAGGTAGACAAAGCTAAAATAGAGACCATAGAGAAACTTCCTCCCCCAATTTCGGTGAAGGGAATAAGAAGTTTCCTAGGACATGCTGGATTTTATAGACGTTTCATTCAGGACTTTTCTAAGATATCAAAACCTCTCACTAATCTATTGATGAAGGATGCAGTTTTTGAATTTTCACAGGAATGTCTAGATGCATTCAACACCATTCGGCAAGCTCTGATTTCAGCACCCATTATCCAACCCCCGGATTGGACTCTCCCTTTCGAGATTATGTGTGATGCTAGTGACGTAGCCATTGGAGCTGTTCTTGGGCAACGAAAGGAAGGACGAACCCACGCCATATACTACGCTAGCAAGACGCTAGACGAAGCTCAGCTCAACTACGCCACTACAGAAAAGGAATTTTTAGCCATTGTCTACGTTATTGACAAGTTTCGCTCTTATCTTGTAGGTGCAAAGGTGATTGTTTACACGGATCATGCTGCGATCCGGTACCTCCTTGCGAAGAAAGATGCGAAACCAAGGCTGATTAGATGGATTCTTCTCCTACAAGAATTCGATCTAGAGATCCGCGACAAGAAAGGCTCGGAAAATTCTGTTGCGGATCATTTGAGTCGTCTAACACATCTAGAGGACGACCATTTGCCCATTGATGACTCCTTTCCGGACGAACACCTACATATCATAGAGGAGTGCATCAAGGTAGTCTCCAAAGGTAACGAACCATGGTTTGCTGATTTCGTTAACTATTTAGTTTGCCAGGAGATACCACCCGGACTGTCATACGCACAAAGGAAGAAGTTCTTCAAGGACGTCCGGGAATACCATTGGAACGAGCCTCTCCTCTTTAAGAGAGGTCCGGATGGCATCATCCGGCGATGTGTGCCGGAAGATGAGATGCAAAGTGTCATCCGTCATTGTCATTCACTACCTTGTGGAGGACACGCTAGTTCGAACAAAACTAGCGCAAAGGTATTGCAATCTGGATTCTATTGGCCTACTTTATTTAAAGATGTGCAATCCTTTGTTTCTTGTTGCGATGCTTGTCAAAGAACAGGCAATATCTCTAGAAGGAACGAGATGCCCCTCAACAACATCCAAGAGGTGGAGATTTTCGACGTTTGGGGAGTCGATTTCATGGGACCATTCCCTTCTTCTTGTGGAAACCAATACATACTACTAGCGGTAGACTACGTCTCTAGATGGGTCGAAGCAATTGCCTCTCCCACGAATGATGCCATGGTGGTGGTTAAGTTCTTCAACAAGACCATCTTTCCGCGATTCGGGACGCCAAGGACGATCATTAGTGATGGAGGTTCTCACTTCATAGCCCGTCGCTTTGAAGCTCTTCTAACCAAGTATGGGGTTACTCACAAGATCGCCACCCCTTACCATCCACAAACGAGTGGACAAGTTGAGATCTCAAATAGGGAGATCAAGGGAATTCTAGAGAAGACGGTTTCAAGGACTAGGAAGGATTGGTCCTTGAAACTAGATGATGCATTATGGGCATACCGGACCGCATACAAGACTCCCATAGGAACCACACCATACAACCTTGTGTATGGGAAGTCTTGTCATTTGCCGGTAGAGCTAGAACACAAAGCGTTTTGGGCTATCAAATGGCTGAATTTCAGCATGAAGGAAGCGGGAGAGAAGCGTCTCCTAGACATCAACGAGCTGGATGAACTCCGTTTGAACGCCTATGAAAACGCTAAGATCTACAAGGAAAGAGCAAAGCGTTGGCATGATAAGCATATCATTCCAAAGGACTTCCAAGAAGGAGATCAAGTTCTCCTCTTCAACTCGAGACTTCGCCTCTTTCCAGGTAAGTTAAAATCTCGTTGGACTGGACCTTTTCTAATTAAGCGTATTTTCCCCCATGGTGCAGTTGAAGTATGGGGTGAAGCTAGCGGAAGTTTTAAGGTGAACGGCCAACGACTCAAGAAGTACTCACCGGAACTCCAAGCTGAGGAGTTTGCACCTACCGCACTCGAATAAGTGCGAGATTGGTCTAGCTACGGACCTTAAACAAAGCGCTTCTTGGGAGGCAACCCAAGGTATTGCATTTTCGTTTTTGTTTTCGATTCATAGTTTAGCTTAGAATAGAAGTTTTTTTTTCTTTGTTATGCCTCGATTTCTTCCGGTATATTCGTGTTTTTGGTTGTAGGATCGATGGAAAGGGAGAAAGGGAGGATAGTGTCAAAGAGAAGTGACGAAATTTGGACTTTGAAGCTTTACAGAAGGTTCCACGGTCTAAATTACGGTCGTCATAGCTACAGTGGCCGTAATTCTCAAAGGCCTGTGAAAAATCACCAAAACCACGGGTCCGTACACTTCCACGGCCGTGGAATGCCCCGATAGACCGTGATTTTTGAAAATTTGCCTGCGAGTATAAAAGCCACACTTCATCACAAAAACACCACAATTCCTCCCCAATTCCACGCCCTATATTTACCGAAAACCCGCAGCCTCTCCCAAATCTTCGTTCTTTAATCGTTTTCAACGATTCTTCGCTCTAATCTGCAGCAAATCCAACCAAGAACAGGATCCAAGCAACGAATCGAGTGGAAAACGATCAACAAACCCGCATTTTGGATTTTTCAATCCGAAAAAGAGGTTATTTCTTTCTCTTCGATTCTCGCGAATTTGGTACGTTTTTGCTATAGATTTCCGCCAAAGACTTTTGGGCGGAAGTGGCCATGATTTATGCCGACGAGGACCGTTGGCAACCAACTGATACCAAGGCTAGATTGATGTACCATCTAGCCTTGAAGATAGCTCACCGTGTTCTTTCGGAGTGTCTCTTTCCTAGGACGGAGACGCCCCAAAAGATTAAGACGGATGAGCTATTCCTTCTCTACGCTATGCTTTATGGATGTCGCGCAGATTGTGCTACTCTTTTGGCGGCGACGATGAGTAAACTCAAGAATAAAGCGAAGGGGAACATTGGATATGGTGGGATAGTGACCCACATAGCTAGGAGCTTTGATGTAGATTTTTCAGCCTGCACCCGCATACCCGCTGTACCTCTAGGACTACATGCATTCATGGTTAGGGGACTCATCTATCCCACACATAGAGGTCCGCCTTATGCGGGCATGCCCTGGGAGAGTAGGACAGGCAGGGGTATTGAGTGGCTGCCAGAGTATTCCATTGTGGCGGGACGCCACAATTGGAAGGAGACGTTCGCTGCGATGCATGCGAACAGGCTTGTAGCTCCCCCCTACGTTCCACCACCGGCTGAGGATGAGGAGGACATGGGAGAGCAGTACGAGAGTGGTGGAGGAGCAGAGCAGGAGTTCGGCACGTTTCCGGATCAGCCGGAGGCGGCCCCGGATGTACCTAGGCGCTCTCCACGCCCAGCTAGAGCTTCAGGCTCGTCATCTCGCCGCGCCAGTGTGAGCGAGAGGCCCACGTGGATGACTACACCTCCCACTTGGTACAGCACACCTCCTCCTTGGTCCACGACGCAGCCAGCAACACCATCGCCACCACCAGCACCAGCCGATGCCCCCACATGGTATGATCACGCCCCGGGATGGTATGAGAGGATGCCGGATTGGGCTACCGGACTTTCAGAGAGAGTCGGAGCATTAGAGATCCGGGCAGATGTTAGAGACGGACGCTTAGACGACCTTGACCACATGATGAGGGACGTCTACCGCCAACAGTTTGGGCGGTTCTATGATCCGAGTTTCTCTCCATTCCCACCTCCACCGGCGCCGCAGTGATTGATGACCGGACCGCTCGTTTTTAGACATTCCCGCCACCAATTGTGAGTTTCTTTTTCTTTTCTTTCTTTTGTTCTTTCTTGTGAACATTAGGGACAATGTTCGTCCTAAGTATGGGGTGGGATGTACTAAATGTTTGTAATAACTCTACTCTATATGTTGCTTTCATTCCGAGACTATCATTGCATGTTCATCATATGTTACACGTTTCATTCTTGCATTGCATGAAAAAGAACTTTAAAAAACCCATAAAAATTGAAAAAATTTTGAAAATTTGATGCTTCTAACGAATCGATATGATTTCCATGATAATCACTACTTGCGAATTGAGTTGATAACAATTGCATGCTTGAAAGGATGGTAGTTCGAAAAGAAATAGAATGAATAAATTTTACCTCTTTTGCAAGTTGTATAATGTGAAAATGTTACCTAAATCATGTAAGAAATTGAAGTTGAAATCACATTATAAGTTCCTATACTTCTTGTTGAAATGATTAAGGCAATTCGGTACTTTCTTTCTTCTTTCTTTGATCATCTAACTCCTCATTGAAATATTAGCCTCCCTTACCCATCCGGGAACTTGGAAAGTGAATGAGAAAAAGGCATGTTTGATGTGGGAGGGCAATGAGAGCATATATTTGCAATCAATTGAATAGAAAGAAATTATAGGTTTGGGGAAGTCAATCATGACGATGAGTAACTCGGCACCATTCACATAGCCGGGTGTTTGTGTCTTGCCAAAGTCGGATTGAGCGATATTCCTAGCGGATTATGGTATGTGCGCTAAGGGTTTGAGGCATCTCTTGCAATTTTGAGAAACGCCAATCTCCTAGGCTTCGGTTTTTGTGCACCTTTATCCATAACTCCAAAAGTAAAGTCGAAAAATGAAAAGGAGAGAGCGAAGCTCTAAGTGAAGTGTTGCGGAAACCGCAAAAGAAGAAGAAGGTAGTTGTCCGCTTTCCCGGATTTATGCACCACTCTCCCTCAAAGTTTCCCTTCCCTTCCATACTCTAGACCTTTTCTTTGAAAGTCCTTAAGATCAAAAGAATGTTATATGGCTTGGTGATCTAAATTGAAGTTCTTATGATTGATTTTGATAATATTTGAAGGTTATAATGCTTGTTTGGAAGATAAATTGATTCATGAGTTTTCTTTACCTTTTACTCTCTAATTAAGTGTGTGAAAGTTTGAAAAACGATTGAAGCAAGATTTGAGAATGATCTATTCTTTAGAAGTCACTTTCATCCAAAAGAAGGTACACATATTTCATCCTAACTCTTGTTTAAAACTTTTTGAAAGACCTTGCTTAGGGACAAGCAAGTGCTAAGTATGGGGTTATTTGTTAGCATGAAATATTGTGATATTTTAGGCACGTTTTCTAATCGTAATTGATTCATATTGATAGTCTTTGATTGAGCTTTGTGCATATGTGAGCTAGTATTACCTATATTGTCAATATGGATGTCTACACGAGTTCTATGTTGATTATAGGTGATTTGGAGCTATTTCCGAACGAAATCGAGCAAAAGAAAGTTGAGTTGAAATATCCATAGATCGAGGACACTTTTTGGAAGCAAATTGGAGTATTAGATTGAGGAATGCACGGATGAAAGCAAGAACCACGCTCTCACCCTAGATTACGGCCGTGGATTTTGAGTCAGAATTCGATGTCCATTCCAGGGAATTCTACGGCCGTGGAACTAACCATAGTAGTTTCCACGCCCAAAATTACGGTCGTGGAAGATTCCACGACCGTGATCTTGGCGAATCTTTTCGCCATGTTTCGAAGCCATGATCTTTTAAAGATTGGGACGGGCCGACACTTTGCCCTGCATTATAAAAAGACGGAAGAAAGGAGATTCCGTGAGGATCGCTTACATTTCCATTCTAGGTTTATACTTGCGACATCACCGTCTAGACAAGCACGTTTTGCCTAGCTTGCTTGGAAGCAATTGAGATCTCTTTGAAGAGATCGAAGTTCGTGTTTGGAATTCCTGGAATCTCGTACTTTTGGTGGAGATTGCCGTAGAGATTCCCAGGAATTGCGGAAGATCGAAGTTCTTGGAGGATTTTGCAAGAAGATTCCTCTTCTTGCTTAGGTTTGATTTAGGATCGGATTGACATCCCGTTTCCTTTCTTTCCTAAGATCGTGATTGCTTATTCCGTTTTGAATCTTTTGATAAACACTTGTTCTTGACTGTGATTCTGAGATTCATTTGAAGATTATTGATAGTTCTTGAAAGTTCTCATCTTTTGTCTTTTAATTCTTGAATTAATATCAATATGACTGTTATTGGCTAAAAACCCTTAACAATTCTAAGGTGAAGGGTTGATAGTTGTGGCTTAGATGATGATAGATCGATCACAAACAGATTAGACCCTGAGAGTTAGAGAATTATCGCCGACAACCCTAAATTACGGGCTGTTCTTGAGTTCCACGACCGTGGAATCTCAAGATCCAACCGTAATTTCCTTAAGTTTACGAGCTTGCTTTTACCTTAATCCAAAGTTAAAGATCTGCTTTAGCTTAGTTTAGACTTGTCTTTTCTAGGTGGTAGTGAAGCCTCAACAACCTCTACCTCGATTGTGACCCTCAACAACCTCAATCGGATAAGTTAGTCTTGATCTTTAGATTATAGGTTTGGGTATTTGATGCTAATCCTTGTCTTTAGAACCTTTCTATATTGAGCCTCAACAACCTATATAGGGAGTGTCTTTTAGGTGAGTTACATAAGGTTTTTGGAACCTCAACCGTACGATTACCTTACATTAGTATACCTTTGCATATCTCAACTCTGTCTTTATATCATTTAGTATATCTTGAATCGATTGCCACAGCTGGATACCTGGATCTTTAGGATTGTTGTTTTCCCAATAATTTGCAAAGCTCCACATATTTACTTGCTTGATAACCTGCAACTGAGTTCGTTCCACCCAAATCCCTGTGTTCGATACTCTGGAATTCTTGCTTAACTACGTCGATCCGTACACTGCGGGTTCGCTTGCTTGATTCTAGTTTTATAAATTTAAAGCTTATTTGCACACACCTCTAGGGGCGAACACCGGACGTGGATCTAGGCTTTCATATCCTCTCTCATACGATCGTTGGGCATCCCGCCATCTGGAGGAGACCAGAGTTTCACTAGTTGGATTGATACCAGCTACCTCTCCTTGGCTCGTCGATGATGCGTACATGTCTTGGTATACGGTCCATTGTCATCTGTACGTCTTGCCGACGTCCATTGCACTCCAGTTACCTATAGACCGTCCCCCACTGTTCCGGTTTCACATCAAAGAGTATGTTTGTTTTTAACATTTAAATTACTCTTTATTTTAATTTTCAATTATTTTAAAATTTATTTTCTGTATTGCAGCGTCTTCACATTCTTATAGGTCGTATACGAGAGATGCAGGCTCGCGGTCTTCCGTATTCTGCAGAGGATATAGATTACATGGTAGCGGAGGCAGTTAGACGTACGCCTCCTGTGGCTCCATCTCAGGTCCGGGCTTCACAGCATCCTCCAGCTCCAGCACATTTGTAGTTGTAGTTCGATACTCTTATATTTATTTTGGATGGATATTACACTTGAGCGTATGTTTTTTTGTTTTGATACTGTTATGTTTATTTCACATTTAACTCCATAACCATATCTCGCCGTATTATCAAATAATCCCCATCCGAGAATCCCAACACCGCGGAAATTGCTCTATATCCACAATGACCGTCTCCTGGTACATCCCTTACTCTCAATATATAAGGCTCCATGAACTTTGGAAAATCTTCTTCCCTCAAACAAAATCCGGTCTCCGCGGGTTGCTTTCCTTTACGTCGTGCTCTACTCGTAGGAGTCAACTCCGGTGTAGAATCTACATCTTTAGCTTTCTTCCCTTTCGGACGCCCAGGACCACGTGTAGTAGAATGCTCAAAAGAACTAGGCTCTCTTCTAGTTGATCTCGGGATTGGAGGTCGTCCCTTTGCATTGGCCTTCTGTGCCGGCTCCTTCATTGTCGTACCCCCGGGGTTTTCCATGTCATCCACAAAAGATGCAATCTTATCTTGCTCATCCGGGCTTAACATATTTGAGTCCATTCTTTCTCTAAACCTGTTCAGCGCCGCTTGATTCGGGTTCGAACGATCATCATCATCATCATCACCAATATCACCATCCAAAAAATCAACCGGATTCCAATGAACTTGCTTCCAATAAGGGTGTATCTGTGACAAATAGATAGGTCTACGAGCCCGGATCTCTAGTCTAAAGTCATGCACACACGGCACTCCATAAACCTCTCTCCAATAACTATCCCGACATCCTTCATCATCTCTTGTATGTCGAGCCTTGGTGTAATTATTCCACAAGAGCGTGAAACACTCATTTGTTACGTAGTCACGGAGCAAGTCAAATATCGGTATACGCACCTGCAAAAAAAGGTTTATTACATATCAAATAAATATTTAACATTATTTTCATCAATTAAACTATTGGTATACTAACCTCTCGTGGAATCCTCTCCCGTGACATCTCTAGAGAAGCTTGTAGCTTTTGGACTTGGTCCGTGACCATCAAATGTATGCTATCACAAACCAGCTGAAATCCTCCAACGCTAGAATCTAGTGTTTGCTTCAACAACTTGTGCGCGGACTCACACCTAAGAAGAAAATTTTATTACAAAAAATGAAGAAATGTTTAACAATGTAGTGAATGTTTAAATAACTTACGCATTTGTCGTTCGTGTGCCGAAATGATGATGTAGGTCAGTCCATGCTCGAACGATTGCCTCCTTGTACGGGTCAAGCCAAGTCGTCTCTAGATAGGTCATTAACCTCGGAGATGATTGCCAATAGTCTCTCATTTCCAACAAACGGCGTTGGTAGCTTCCAGGGGATCTTGACTCGAACAAGGCATGACAATGAGATATGAAGAGTGCTTCCGCTTCCTTATTGCGCAAAACAAGTGCCGCTCTGTTAACTATATTGCACTTTATGTGAAACGTGCACAATATATGCTTCACCTCGGGAAATACTACACCCAATGCGCTTATAAGACCAAGCTCACGATCAGTGGCAATCACCTCCGGCGTCTTTCCGTACAACAAATGCCGGACCCTCCTCAAAGCCCACTCGTAATGATCTCTATTCTCCTGTGCCATGAACACAAAAGCAATTGCGAATGTCCTCTTGGTGCTAGTGATGCCTACGATCTCCAACAATGGCATATTGTACCTAAAAGTAATACGAAACAACGACTGAGTTACAATTTCTAAGGAAAATAAGAATGAGTGTATGAAATAAAGTAAAAATGTGGCTTGAATTGAAGCTTACTTGTTGGTCTTATATGTCGAGTCCATCACAATAACATAGGGAAACATGTTGAGCAAATGCCTCGAGTCGGGATGTGAGATAAAGAAATCAATCACTTCATCGGAATCTTGACTTCTCCGAGTGTTTATATAGTATCCACGTTCCGTCAACGTGTGAAGTGCTTGTTGTAATGGAGATCTTCCTTCGGCTTGTTCCATTCTAATCTTCAAACCGGTGTTGTAAACTTGACGGATGGAGGTGACATTGTCGGGATCCTCTAATTGTACGGATTTTAATATATGTCTCGGTTTTAAGCCAGAATTCAATTCACGCTCCACCTTTCGGGTCTGCTTCGGAGTCATACGTCCAACATATGCATGACCTCTTAACACCGAAGGAATGATATGGTTGTGGATTCCACATACAACCCTCACCGTCCACTTTTCCTCTTCAATTTGGGTTCCTACAAGCTCAAACAAACACATACACTTCTTCGAGTTTTTTTTCCGGCTAGAACTTGGAACATGATCGGGATTTACGTCTTTTTCTTTTCTCGGTCCTCCGTGTCTATCACAACCCAATTGTAGGATACGAAAACTCCTTCTATCCAACCATGATTTTTTAATGACCAACACCATATTCATAGCGTTGGCCACATACCGAGCCCATCCTAATAAGTTCTCTCTATCCGCAAAATATCCATGAAGCTCAAATTTTGAAGAATAATTGGTACCGAGAGCACGAGAGTAATCCATAAGATCCTAAATAAAAATAACATAGAATATTATTTTAAAAAAACACATCATTTTATTCTTGCATTGCTAATTCTATGATTTCAATTCTCTATTCTAACATTGCTAATTCTATAATTCCGATTCTCTATTCTTGCATTGCTAATTCTATAATTCCGATTTCTATTCTAACATTGCTAATTCTATGATTCCGATTCTCTATTCTTGCATTGCTAATTCTATAATTCCGATCTCTATTCTAAAATTGCTAATTCTATTATTTCGATTCTCTATTCTAACATTGTTAATTCTATGATTTCGATTCTCTATTCTAACATTGCAAATTCTATAATTTCGATTCTCTATTCTAACATTGCAAATTCTATAATTCCGACAAAATAAAACGACATAACAGTAAAGTATAAAAATGAGTTTGTACACTTACTTCAAGTTTTGCGAGAATTTCTTCCGGATCACTATATTTTTCAATATCGAACGGCATCATCGAGCTTTCACCATCGGATTCTACATCAACTTCATCGGAATACGACGACATTTTAACGACTTTTTTCTTTACGTTTTCTAACTTGTGGATGAAGGTGAATGAGTCTTATATGTTATTATATAGGCTCCAAAAATCCCCAACGGCTATATTCCCCCAACGGCTAGTACGTCCAACGGTCCGATTTTTGAATGAATAACGGGCAAGTTAACGCGCATGCGCACTGCGCATGCGCGTTAACTTGCGCGCGGGCGGACTTCGCCTCTATGAAGGCGCGAGTCCGCCCGAATAGTAGCCCTGTTTACTTTTAACTTGAAATGAGGAATTGAGGATATATGTTGGACTGGATTCTATCTTTATACTTTGTTCTTGCTTACCGAGTTCCCATATCCTTAGAAAAATGATTATGACATCATCATCAGTATGAAAGGGGGAAAAGGTTTGAACAATGGTGGTTGTTGATCCTGTTTTTGGCTCATGGCAAGCTATGGAGTTAGTGATTCACCTAAAAAATTTCTTTCAAATGAACTTGTGGTTGTTAAGAGGGGTCATCAAATTATTGAGGTCAATCCACAGGTATGTAATGCTTTATGTCATGGTAAACAACATAAAATAAACCTATTAAGTATGACAATTCACAAAAACTCCTTTTATGGAACCATTCTGACACGGGGTATTCACCGGTGTAGTTGGCCCGCTCTTTCGACACCTCAAAGACTCAATAGAAAAGAAACAAAAATAAAGAGATATGGAAAAGAATATATTCCGATAGTGGAATGGATTGATAGATGGATAGACCTATTAAGTATGACAATTCATAAAAACTCCTTTTATGGAACCATTCTAGCACGGGGTATTCACCTGTGTAGTTGGTCCGCTCTTTCGACACCTCAATGACTCAATAGAAAAGAAACAAAAATAAAGAGATATGGAAAAGAATATGTTCCGATAGTGGAATGGATTGATAGATGGATAGATCAAGGTTGAACCTTAAGAAGCTACTAGAAAACACATTATGACACGATTGTACATAATACACAACCAATGAAGTCCTCTAGAACCCTTTCTGTCACCTCAAACACAATAGGCATTCAAAGAACCCTAGAGCACCTGGAGGTTTTCTTGAAGCTAGTTGAAGCACCCTACTCTGTCGTTGTCAAGTAGAACACACTCAAACAAATCCAAGCGAGTTGTGGGCAAGACGTCTATTATCAGGTTTTTCTCTTCACTATGTGAAGATGACAGTAGACACTGCAAAAAGATAACACAACGTGTTTGTTAAAATATATTTAATTTCAAGATGAGGAAAATATGGGGCACGGCCTCCCTATTTAAAGGGAAACGTTCGACCCTAGAGTTACAGGGGGCGGCCGGGCCTTTTGAATGAGCCTATAAGCCCGTGATCCATCTAAAAGAAGAAAAAATCTAACCCACACAAAACTAGAATAAGTCTAGTAAATCAAATTGTTTCTAAAATAATAAAATAAGATCAATATTCTTGAAAAACTGAATCTTCCAATAAAATAAGATCTATCTTCTAGAAAGATTAGGTCTTTTAACAAAATAAGATCCATCTTCTAGAAGGTTAAGATATATCTTTAAACTTCCCTATTATAAGACTTAACTTTATTTGCAAATAAATAAATTTAACTTGGGCTGAAAGTATAATTAAAAGCCCACAATAATTAACCCATAATTAACATGTCTTTATGAGCTAAGAAAATATAATACTTAATCTAGTTGGGCCGTGATTTTTAATCCACACGTGTAGATGGATTAATTATTTGCATGGCCGGCCTTCCGCTCTTGCATGTATACGTACGCCTTTCGTGCATGGTTGAGTTTACGTACGTATTGGTACTTGAATGTTGGGAGAAAGAATTGGGGAAATGAGCCTCTTGAAAGTTTTAATATGTAAAATGGGCTCCCACATAAAATAGGAGAAAATAGGCCTGCAAATTAAACATAGAGAAGAATGGAAATGATGGTATTGGGTCCCTTTCTTCTAATTTTTTCCTTTATTTTTCATTCCTTCACTTTTCTCTCTCCTCACTTTCTCTCACCCGTAACTCTCTCTCTTGTAATTTAATGATAGTGGTGGGCCCTAATTTCCTCATTCCTTCACTTTTCTCTCTCCTCATGAAAAAATAACTTTTTTTCTCTATTTTCTCATTACTTCACTTTTTTCTCTCCTCATTTTCTCTCACCCGGAACTCTCTCCCTCCTGTATTTTTTTTGATAGTTGGAACCAGATCTGTATTTTTTGGTAAATTGGAACCAAATCTGTATTTTTGGTTGGCTATTTCCACTACATTTTGGGTATGCATTTGATTCGTTTTGTTAAGTAGTATTGAGTATGTTTTGATGAATTGAGTATACTGTTTAGGGGTATGATTACCCAATTTATGGGTAATATTATTTTATGTTGTAAAATGTTACCCAAATTATTGGTACGGTTGCGCATTATATGTTTATTGTTGGGTATGATTTATGGTATGTTTCTTATAGTTGAGTATGTTTAAAGTCAAATGTTGGGTATGTTTTATGGTTATCCAAACTGTGTTATAATGACCAAATGTCATTTGGTATTGATGTTTGTGTACAATATCGATTTGTGTAAAATTTGGGTATGATAAATTCTCCCAGTTTATGCATGCATTGTGTATGAATATTTTATAAAATAAAATACTACCCAATTTATGGGTATGATATTTTTTGATATTTTAGTTTTTTGGGTATGTTTGGATTTTGGGTATGTGTGTTTTCTAGTATATTTGTGTAGTTTGACAAAATTATTTTGGGTATGACAATGGCGTTTTTGGGTAAATGAATTTTTGGGTAGAAGGTGAAAAAGTGTGCATGTTGAGAATTGTGCATTTGTATAGTAGGTGAAGATAAATATCCAATGTCAAATCAAGTGGGATTGACAAGCTGATAGCTTTTGTACTATATTTCTTCCAACCTATATTCTAGGGGGCCAATTTCTCAATTAAAAAAGGGAGAAGCCCTAAATATCAACTCATTGACCTAAAAAACCCAATTCACCAATTTATCCATGTTGGGATGATCTTGGATGTGGGCCCCAGTTCTTCTATGTTGAGAAGCAAGGGTTCTTCTTGTAAGATCTTCTCCTCTTCACTACTAGTGAGTGTATTCTCATGTTTTGATACACTCGAGACCTCCTTATTTGATGAGCTTTATGATGCGTCATCCTCCTCTTTGTCCGGATGGCATGTAGATCCTTCCTCCTTTTACTTGAGTTCATTTGAACATGTCATCTCTCTTCTTTGGCACCCTCCTCTTCCTTGCAGATCTTAGGGATCCTCATTCCTTAGCCGCTTCTGAGATGCGTTCAACTCATGTGGTGATCCTACAAATGCCTCTGCATTAGTCAGCTCCGTTAGTTGCTCCTATGTTGCGCCCGCCTAGTTGTTGAGCTGATCCTATGCCATGTTCAAATTCTGGAGGTGTTTTTAAAGATACCCATGCATCACATTCCTAAAGAGGTCTTGGATCTGAAGGAATTAGAAGTGTTAGACATAGGGAAAAATGACATTGTAAGGTTTGCCTTTCAAGGGACCAATGTTTATGTGTTGTAATTGTAATTTTGCTTTGGTGTCTAGTGTAATCATCTACTTTTTATGCAGTTTATTTGAATGTAACAAGTTCCTTGATGAAGCAGGTCTTGAATATTATAAGACCATGCAACTTGAGGAACTGGTACATAACAACCAGTTGTCTACCACTGCTACAACAACCTCTCATGACATATTATTTCCTCGGACTATGGAACTTGTTCCGTTGCTTTGAACCAACTCTTGGAACAAGTTTCACATTCCGAGTTGGAAAATGTGCATTAATTTAATTGGTGTGTATTAAATATTTTCAAATGACCTTAAATGAGTTTGGTATTTTGTTTCTTGATAAAAATGTTCTTTAACTAGCTCTTGTTCCATTCATGTGCAATATAACTAAAAGATTGTCATCGTAAGTTGATTCATCATTCTCTACTTTCTTCTCAAGCATGAACATTAACCAACCTCAAAACACAATCTTAAGATGGTAAATTATTTTTTGGATGCTTAGAATTCTGTATTGTTGAACTATAACTTCCAGTGCTAAAAGATATTCTCGACAATGAGTGTAGCTGACTAGCTTTTCACTAATATCATATTGATCGAGTGTAGTTTTAGCTAATCAGATGTAGTTGTAGTTCTTGATCATGGAAGGAAAAGGACGCTCTAGATTAAAAAAAAACAAGGACTTCTTGATGTAGGTGAGTTTGTTATTCTTTAGCATCATGCCACATAAACTTTAGCACCATGCCACAAAACCTTACACCTTCTAATTTGGATTGCAACATTAAATGTAAACACTCTTATTGTACATCTATTATGTTTTTGCTCGGTATCTTTTGGAGAAGTAGTGAATTTCGAGGTAGTTTTCTACTTAAACACTTGGTGCTAATGTTTACATTATCCCCCGGACAACATGAGATTTAGTTGAAGGTTTAGGAGGTTTCTGGACAATCGGATTTGACACATAGAAATGTTCTCATATCTAATTTGACACATAGAAATGTTCTCATATCTAATTTTCAGGAAAAAAACTATTGCTCCTTTTTTGAATCATTTACAAGTTTGAATTTATTCAAATATGCAAACTATGAATGCGCTTCTCTTCTCTTCGGTCTTGTATGATATTTTGACCAAGGCTAGCATTGTAAAGAAGAAGGTCCTATTCTCATTGTCTACAACAAAATAGAGAAAGTGAGTGCACACTCCAAAGATTTCATCCACAAATAATTTATTTTTGTAATGAGTACATTATATGTAACATTTGTTTGATTTAAGGAGGCTAGTTTGTATGTACGATGTGTAGCATAAATACTTGTTTTTGTAAGGAACTTTTGTAGCATGGTGTTTATAACGGCGCATAAAAATGTCAATAATGTTTAGCGTCAACCCCTATAAGGGATTGACGCTAAACATTATTTACCCACAACTCATTTCTTGACGCCTTAACCACCCGGATATTTTCAGTTAAATCATTTATCGATACTTTTTAGTGTTCATAAAAATAATGGGCGCCAAACAATATCGACACTTTTAAATGTCAATACATATTGGCGGGAACTTGACGGGCTAAAATCTCGACGCATTTGACCGTGAAAACTAGTAAAAGTTGACATATCTCGATGTTTTCTTGCGTCCATTTTCTTTGAATTTTTTTAAAAAGCTTAGTGAAACAAGCGTTGAGATTGTGAATCCGACAACTTTAAGCGTCGAAAACATCGACACATAAAAGCGTTGACCATTCTCGTCGGCGTGAATGATGACGATTGAACAAGCGTCGAATAGTTTTTATGGATGTTTTAAAGCGTCGCAAAACACTTAAAAAATTGTTGAGAAGGACCCGTTTTAGTACAAACTCTAAATCTTGCGTCCATTTTCTTTGAATTTTATTAGGGATATTTTCGTATTTTTCATAACCAATGTCCTTTCTAATCTAAGCTACTAAAAACCTATTTAGATTTTTAGTACAAACTCTAAATCTAAAATAATATCTTCCGAAACAACAATTCTAACTACAAACCACAACAACAAATATGTGTTTACTAAACATGCTCTTAAACAAGCCAAAAAAAGACACGAGTTAGTGTTGTTTTTGAAGAAAGTAAACTACACAATAAGAAGAAAGGAAAGAGAGCGCACAAGAAGAAAGTGAGAAAACAAGAGGATGAAAATATCGATATGGTTGATCAACCACACACACTAGAAGCAAGGATCAATCCTAAACAATTTGTTCTCTTTCATGCTTGGATGCTTCCAAACAACAAAGCGGAATACTTTGCTTTGAGTGTTGGATTTATAGAATTGATTCAGAAAGGCATGTTCAGTAGCGAGACAAATGAAAGTCCTCACTAAAACTTGGGGATTTTCATATATAATGAATACCATCAAAATCCGTAATGTGTCAGACGACACCATAAGGATGCGAGCGTCCGTATTCTCTCTAGACGGCAAAACTCACATTAGGTTAAACAAAGAACCAACAGGTAAGGACACTACATGGGACCAATTCACTTCAGAATTTCTAAGAGTTTTCTTTCATTCAAGCAGAACTCAAGAATGCTGAAATAGCCTTCTTAACTTTAGAATGGAAGATAACGAAGATATCTACCAAGCTTGGAAAAGATTCACAAGGTTGGTATATATTTGTCCACATCATGGTGTCGACAAGAGCACTTTACTAGAATTATTGTAAAACGGCTGAAATGATGTGAAAAGAGATATGGCTGATATGGTTAATCATCACACGTTCCAAAGTTAGATGTAGATGACGTTTGGAACTATCTCGTTGATGCAACTGAACATGTTGAAAGATACACTTCGAGAAGAAAAACTCAAGAGATGAAAACACACGAAGAAAAAGAAAATTTTGATAATCTTGACCTTGATGTAGTTGAACTAACTAGCTTGTGTCAATTATGCAAAGAAGCAGGACACGTATCCCCTCATTGCCCCACTTTCACTTACTGAAACAACGTGTTTCCACAAACTAAGACTTCCATGGAGATAATGATAGAAACCATCCTGCTAGAAATAAAAAAGAGAAAGATCGGAACACTAGTCACTTATAGCTGAAGTGAGGATAAAATAAAAAAGAGTTAACTGAGCAAGTGGTGTAGCCCTCTACTATAGTGAATCCAAGAGAAGTTGAAGCAATCACCTTGAGGAGCGGCAAAGTGATGAAAGATCAAAAAGCTATCTAGCTATGTCGGTCCTCCTATTTCTCAGAAGCCACTAAAGGAAGAAAATACTAAAGAGGAAATAACAATCTAGTTGAGGAAGAAGCACCTTACATCCCTCCTCCACCATACAAGCCTCTTCTACCCTTCCCACAACGAAGAAATAAAGCTACACGGGATGAACAGTTTGAGAAGTATCTTGAGCTAATCAACAAGAATTATGTGAATATTTCATTGACCCACACCTAAGAGTAGATGCCGATTTACACAAAATTCATAAAAGATATCCTATCAAACAAGAGACTTTTTAATTACCAAGAAGCAATACCGATGACCAAGGAATGTAGCACATTATCAAAAAACCAATTGTCCGATAAGCGGAAGATCATGTGACATCTTTAAACCTTTACAAACATTCAAAGTATTCGCGGTTGATATTAGAGAATATTCAAACACCTTAGAGGATGTTTTTGCATGTGAAGATAGGTTGAAAGAATCCACCATCTCGAAGCAACCAAGTCTAATGGAGGATGCAATTGAGAAGATGGATACTTCAACATGTGTCCCTACAAAAGCTGAAAAGGCATGAATTTAAATAATTAGCGGAATTAATTCGAAAAATATGTTAGATAAAACAATCACCTTACGCCCAACTTACGGTCATCCAACCACCTGCCTATGGTCAAGCTTAAATCCGTAAGGAGGCCATTTCATTTCCGGACGAGAATGTTTTTAAATTAATTCGAAAAGTTGGAGTCAAAGTTTTAATTCAAACCACCAGCCTACAATCACCTTACGGCCACATACGGCCAAGCCTATGGCCGTTGGGTACCCATATGGTAACCATATTGATGACATGAATTATAACCTATTTTTAGGCATGTATTTATATAGATTTTCCCTTTATTTTGCATGCATAGACATACATTCATGGCATTTATGGTTATATTCACCTACTTTGCAAGAATAGAGGTCTACACAGAGTTTTATTGCATTTGTAGGTAATTTGGCGAATTATGAAGCGAAATAGCATATTTAAGGATTAAGCCTTGAAGCGGGACAAAAAGGAGCAATAAAAGAAAGTTAGTACGCGCCAAAGTATCTTCTGATACCATCTGACGCGGCCCAAAGTATCTTCTGATACCGTCTGACGCGCCAAAGTATTCTCTGATACCGTCTGACGCGACCCAGAGTATTTTCTGATACCAACGGCTCGACTTCTTTTCAGCCTAAATATTTAGGGTTTCATCGTTAAACCCTAGATTTATCCCTACATATATCCGAGAGCCTTCAACATTGAAAGGAGGACGGTGACAACCCCGGGACTTGGAGTCAAATTCTCCAAAGGGAGATTAGAGGAGGCCGCAGCGGGAAATCTTTACACGTTTGAGAGAGATTGGAGATTCTTGGAGAAGGATTGAAGGACTTTTTGCCGGGAAGCCAATCTTGATTCTTGTTTGTGAGATTTCTTTATCCATTGAAGAAATTGTGCTTTTTGAACACGTAATTCATTTACTTAAGAGATACATTGATCGGTTTTGACGATTGTTTACAGATTTGAAGGTTATTGAATTTTTATTCAAGATTCGGTTTTCTTTGCGATATTTCATTCAATCTTTAATTTGATTCGATTTTGAAAATGGTTGGCTAAAACCCTTGTGATTCTGGGGAGAATAGTTGATGATTAAGGCTTTGATGATGATAGACTGAACTCATTCAAACATTAGGACCCTGAGAGTTTAGATTTTAGTTTTGCGACAACAGGAAAATCGGTGTGTTCTTGAAGTAAATCGGCCGATTTTCATATGAACAGCCCGATTTATTCTTCTGACGAACTTTAATTGAATCAATCTTTAACCAAAACTAATCCTTGCCTAAATCCCAACATTGATTAACCTTCTTAACCTCTAATAGAGTGTATGAAGAGATTTCAAACTTGATTCTACATTTAATAGATTAAGGTTATAAGATTTGGGTAATAAAGAGACTCAACATCCTTTATTAAGATTCTAAGTGTGCTTTCTAATCTTTACTTTGGAGAGTCATATCCTAGAGTTTTAGATAGTCAGTTTGAACATAATTCTTGTCTTTAGATCTTTCTATATTGCAGCCTCAACAACCCTTATAGAGAGAACCTTTAGATTAGTTATATAGGTTTCGGAACTTCACCGTACGATCTCTACCTTTGAACATTTAATCTTGGCAATATAAACTCTGTCCTATATCTATAGAAGTGTCTTTAATCGAAAGCCGAAATCGGATACTTGAATCCTTGGAATCATTTTACCCTTATTTGATCACAAAAGCTTTTCGCATTTTTCGCTAGATAACTGAGATTGAATTTATTCTCACCAAATCCTTGAGTTCGACTCTGGAATTCTTACCTCGCTACAGCCGATCCGTACACTGCGGATTCGCTTTGCTTTGAGTTCTAGATATAAATTTAAGACTTTGACGCACACCTTTTTGGGCGAACAAGTTTTTGGCGCCGTTGCCGGGGATTTGGTCTAGACCAATTTCGGTTTTCGGTTGTCTGGCTTGGGAGCTTTTGTTTTTGCTTTTAATCTTTTCGGTATGAGTTTTTGAGTTTTTAGGTTCACCAATGGCTGCATGTAGCTATGAACCTGCATTTGATCCAGCCTGGTTTGCATGGCAAGGTGCTAGGGCGGACCATTATGAATATTTGGAAGAGAAATACGCCTTCTATTGGTTTGATAGCGAAAGAGAACGTGAACAAACCATTGAATATGAATTTGCAAAATGGGAAAAGTTGCACTACCCAAAGAAGGTTAAGAAGAAACCTCCCAAAGATGCGGAGGACTCGAAATTTGAAGAATTGATGAAGAAATTTGAGATGCTCGAAGAAAGATTCAAAGCCTATGATGAATATAATCTAAAAGTGAAAGAAGACGCAAAAAAATAATATTTCTAAGGTTGAAAAAGCCTTGGAAAATCATACATCTAGCAAGGAAGAATTACAAGTTTCGAGCGTTCCTCCGCTCGAATCTGAAGCTCCTCTAGAAGTTCTCAATGAAGAAGAGGAAGAAGTGGAGAACCTTGACCAAATTACTGAAACTGTGGCCAATGTTGAAGAGGATCCGGCTGAGTTGGGAGATATTTCATGTGTGGATCATCATCCCAACATGAAACTTGTCCCAAACCTTGATGAACTTTACAAGGTACATTCTCTTACTTCTTTTGAAATTCCTATTAAAATTTCTAATTTTTTCAGGAATGCACTGGAGAGTTGGAGGTCTCTTCCAAAAGAACCTCCTAAGGTGAAGATGAAACCTCCATTAAAACTGCTAGAAGTAGATGCTCCTTGGACTACAAGGAGTGGAGTTAGCAAGCACTTCACCGTTAAGGCGATGAAGTGTCTTTTGTTCAAGTATGGGGTCATTCACATGACGAACACTATACATCATCCCCAATCTGGAGATGGGGAAGCTAGGAGGATTTTCGAGAAACTGATTTCTCGATCCAGGAAAGGATGGGACGTAAGGCTGAATAATGTCCCATTAGAGCATAGGAAAGCTAGGAGAATCCCGGTGAGAATCAAACCGTACAAGCTTGTACGTGGGAGATCTTACCATTTGCCGGTGAAATTAGGAACCGGAATCTTTTTTGAGGAATTTTATGATGAGTTTGATGAGCAATCCAAGATGTTCAAGGTGCATTGAATCATCTATGGAGATAGGTCCAGCTAACGACCTTAAACAAAGCGCTTCTTGGAAGGCAACCCAAGGTAATGTATTCATGTTTTTCTTTTTCTTTTTCTTAGGATAGTTTAGTGTAGTTTGCTTTGTTTTTATTTTTCTCGATGCGCTCTCGGTTTGTTTGTGTCATGGATCGCATGAACTAGGTATAATCTTGAGGAATTGATGGAAAAAGGTAATACAAATGTGCCTAAGGACGTTTTCAAGGAACAAAAGGCAAGAAATCGACTTACCAAAAGAAGATCGGTCGATTTAGGCTTCAGAACAAGTCGATTTTTGACAACAGAAAGAAAAATTGACCCAGAGATCGACCCCCTCAGGAAAAATCGGGCCGACGAAAAAATCGGGCAGAAAACTCGGCCGATTTTTTAAAAAATAGGTCGATTTTTTTCAAAAAAAAAAAAAAAAAAATTTTTTTTTTTTTCGGAAAATTTTTGTTCGGCCAAAAGACGTTCCCCTTCTTCATTCTTCGACACCGATTGGAATATCCGGAGTTCCCTATTGAGCTTATATAGACTCCCACCATCACCACTCAATGAATGATTCGCCATGCCTGATTCGCCATCTTACATTGTGAGTATCCTTTTCTTCATTATCTTTTCTTCACATTGGGGACAATGTGAGTTTTAAGTATGGGGTGGAGGTATTTGCAATACCATTTGCATGTTTTATGTCTTGCATCATATGATTTAAAAATTTTGGAAAATTTTGAAAATTTTAAAAAAAAATTTGTGCTTCTAGGATGGATATGATCTCTATGATGAACATTGTTTTGTGGAATAGGTATGATGATTTTGATATGCTTGAATTGATTTATGACATATGTGGGATTTGAATACTTTGTTAGAATTTCATGCATCTTTTATAATTTGCTTTCATTCTAAATCATGTTGAGTATTGAAGGTTGAAACCGCATGATAAGTTCTTACACTTCTTATTGATATGATTAAGGCACCTCGATTTTTCTTGCTTCTTTCCTTATTCATTTAGCCCCTCAATAAAATAATCGTCTTCCCTACCTATCCGGGAACTAGGAAGAGTTGAGTTTTGGCATGTTTGATGTGGGAGGGCCATGAAAGCAAATGATTGCATTCACAAGTATAGAAAATTGTAGGTTTGGGGAAGTCAATCTTGATGATAAGTAACTCGGCACCATTCACATAGCCGGGTGTTTGTGTCTTGTCAAAGTCGTATTGAGCGATATTCCTAACGGATTATGGTATGTGCATCAAGGGTTTGAGGCATCTCGAAATTGAGAAACGCCGATCTCCTAGGCTTCGGTTTTTGTGCACTGCTGTCCATATTTCCAAAAAGTAAAGTCGAAAAAGAATTTTGTGTTGAAAAGGGAGAGCAAAGCTCTCAATGGTGGTTAGTTCAAATAGTAAAAAGAAAAAGAGTTTGTGTTGTTCCTTTTTCCCGGATTCATACACCACATTCCTTTATAAGTTTCCCACCTATTCACGTTTCTTGACCTTTGCTTGAAAGACCTTAAGATCTTTGAGTATGTTGTTTGGCTTTGTGGTCTAAACTGGATTTCTCATGATTGATTTTGATATATTGCAAGTTATGATGCATGTTATGATTTTCTTTCAAAGTGTGATTATCTTTTTCATGATATAATTCCTTTTGATCATATGATGATTTTCATTAGCTATGAAGCAACCATTTGAGAGTGATCTATGAATAGAAGCACAACCAAAATATTGTGGTTTTTCTTTATTTTTGCATATTCATAATTCATATCATCTTTAATTTTAAGTTTGAACCTTGCTTGGGGACAAGCAAGAGGCAAGTATGGGGTATTTTGATGTCATGAATTATGACCTATTTTTAGCCATGTATTTATATAAATTTTCCCTTTATTTTGCATGCATAGACATACATTCATGGCATTTATGGTTATATTCACCTACTTTGCAAGAATAGAGGTCTACACAGAGTTTTATTGCATTTGTAGGTAATTTGGCGAATTATGAAGCGAAATAGCATATTTAAGGATTAAGCCTTGAAGCGGGACAAAAGGAGCAATAAAAGGAAGTTAGGACGCGCCAAAGTATCTTCTGATACCATCTGACGCGGCCCAAAGTATCTTCTGATACCGTCTGGCGCGCCAAAGTATTCTCTGATACCGTCTGACGCGACCCAGAGTATTTTCTGATACCAGCGGCTCGACTTCTTTTCAGCCTAAATATTTAGGGTTTCATCGTTAAACCCTAGATTTATCCCTACATATATCCGAGAGCCTTCAACATTGAAAGGAGGACGGTGACAACCCCGGGACTTGGAGTCAAATTCTCCAAAGGGAGATTAGAGGAGGCCGCAGCGGGAAATCTTTACACGTTTGAGAGAGATTGGAGATTCTTGGAGAATGATTGAAGGACTTTTTGCCGGGAAGCCAATCTTGATTCTTGTTTGTGAGATTTCTTTATCCATTGAAGAAATTGTGCTTTTTGAACACGTAATTCAGTTACTTAAGAGATACATTGATCGGTTTTGACGATTGTTTACAGATTTGAAGGTTATTGAATTTTTATTCAAGATTCGGTTTTCTTTGCGATATTTCATTCAATCTTTAATTTGATTCGATTTTGAAAATGGTTGGCTAAAACCCTTGTGATTCTGGGGAGAATAGTTGATGATTAAGGCTTAGATGATGATAGACTGAACTCATTCAAACATTAGGACCCTGAGAGTTTAGATTTTAGTTTTGCGACAACAGGAAAATCGGTGTGTTCTTGAAGTAAATCGGCCGATTTTTTTATGAACAACCCGATTTATTCTTCTGACGAACTTTAATTGAATCAATCTTTAACCAAAACTAATCCTTGCCTAAATCCCAACATTGATTAACCTTTTTAACCTCTAATAGAGTGTATGAAGAGATTTCAAACTTGATTCTACATTTAATAGATTAAGGTTATAAGATTTGGGTAATAAAGAGACTCAACATCCTTTATTAAGATTCTAAGTGTGCTTTCTAATCTTTACTTTGGAGAGTCATATCCTGGAGTTTTAGATAGTCAGTTTGAACATAGTTCTTGTCTTTAGATCTTTCTATATTGCAGCCTCAACAACCCTTATAGAGAGAACCTTTAGATTAGTTATATAGGTTTCGGAACTTCACCGTACGACATCTACCTTTGAACATTTAATCTTGGCAATATAAACTCTGTCCTATATCTATAGAAGTGTCTTTAATCGAAAGCCGAAATCGGATACTTGAATCCTTGGAATCATTTTACCCTTATTTGATCACAAAAGCTTTTCGCATTTTTCGCTAGATAACTGAGATTGAATTTATTCTCACCAAATCCCTGAGTTCGACTCTGGAATTCTTACCTCACTACAGCCAATCCGTACACTGCGGGTTCGCTTTGCTTTGAGTTCTAGATATAAATTTAAGACTTTGACGCACACCTTTTTGGGCGAACACATATCAACCCACCGAAATGCTCAATCTGAAATTATGTATATTACTCTCTAATCCAACAACCATAGTAAACCTTTCCCCTCTCTTACTCCTCTCCTAAACTCGAGTCTACTTATCACCCTTTTAATCCTCCCGGATATGTCTCTACTAATTATAATTATTCTACCCCGGCGGAGGTCAGTACATCTCTCCCTATTCCTAAACCTCAAAATCTTAAGAGATTACTAACCCCTCCCATGGAGGAATTTGAGTTGTGCAGCTAGTAGTTAAACCCCAAAGTTTAAAGACATGTATGAGGGGCACACCGAGACTACTTATTCTTCTCGCCCCCATCAACAAAGAACTTTACACTATTTACCACTACATTTTCCGTGATTGAATGACGAACTTCCACAATGCACGTCCACTAGATCATATGTTGAACATACCTTGAGTTGAATTAGGTCGGGGTAATGACCAAAAACAAGCGTTGTACGGGAGGCAACCCATAAATTTGAATTTCTTTTTCCCTTTTCATTTTTTATTTCTTGCAAGTTGCTTCTGTCATTTCCTTTTTTCAAGGATGACGGCTACTATTTATGTTTTATGTAGGCATATTCGAAGATTCTAGAGATGTACACGATGGACTTCAACAAGCCTCCACAATATTCCACCCTTCTTCCGACGTTCTCTTTGTTCCACCATATACATTGCATTGCTTTATGAGTACTTTCTTCTCTTTACTTCTTTTTCACACCGAGGATGATGTGTAGTTTAATATGGGGTGTTATACTCTCATTATCATAGCATGTTTCTCTTTCCCGTCACACATTTACTATTATGCCTTTTTTTCCTTTTTTTAACTCTTTCCCTTTCCGCATACATTCATAATACAAATCACAAAAATATTGTATTTAGCGTAGATTGAGTCGACTCTTGTCATTCTTACTTCCAGAAATTGGAATATGCTATGTTATTTCACTTGACTTGTCAACGATGCTTTGGATTACTACTTTTTGCTATTGGTTATGCACATGAGTTTTAAGATGAATCATGATGATTTTCTTAACCAAAAACAACCCTTGTGAGCGATCTAGCCTATGGACATGCATTTTCATGTGTCCTTTATTTCTTATTATTGTGTGATCTTCAACATATTTAGTTTCTTTTTAGAACTTGTGATTGACTCTCTTTCAAAACTACATGTTCATTTGAGTCCATATGATTTTAAATTATTGAGGTCCTTTTTGATAAACATGTGACCTTTCCACCCTTATATGTGTTTTCCTTCTAGTAGCCACTTCTTTCCTTTATTTTCCCTTCTTTGGTTCCCCTCAAAAATGGCTTACAACTGGGTATAGCCTTATTTGACCCTATCCGGGGTTGTGATGGAAGAAGAAAATGAAGAAATCAAATATGGGTGTTTCCTCAAAGAAAAGTGAATGTTTACAAAAGTCACTCACAAGTTGTGAAGGGGACAAAAGTTCCTACCATCCTTGTTGTTGCAAATAAGTAAGAATTGGTTCAAAAGTGAAGACAAGCTTATCCCCACAAGAGAAGATAAAGAACAAATACAAAGTGTTACAAAGATAAAATTGTTATGTTACATGGAAAAGAGTACAAACATAAAGAAAAGTGTGAGTTGGTGAATTATTAAAGCGGTTTTGAAGTCTGGCCAAATTCGATACCCCGGATATTGTTTGCCATTTCTGCCTACTATTTGGCCTAGCAAAATCACTTTTTCATATATCATATCCCCGTTAAACCCCTAATAAATACCTCATGATATATATCTTGCATTTTAGTTTCACTTCACATGTGGTGGAGTTTGAGAACGTATTGACAAGCCTATGGTAAGATCTATCTATGTCTGTTAAGTTTGAGTGATTATTGATTTATGCATAAACACATCTTGTGAGATTGAGAGCAAACACATTTACCTTGAGCGGTTTGGAAGGATATGATTTGTTATTTATTATCTTACAATGATTAATGTTATGATGACATGGTTTGAGTTGTTTGTTTTCCTCTCAGTTGAGGCAACCATTTGTAATTACACATGATCTTACTCGAGGACGAGTAGGGTTTAAGTATGGGGTATTTGATGAGTACCAAATGTAATATTATATAGCCTTTATAATCATGCATTTTTATCTCCATATAGCTTGTATATGCTTCATTTTAGTGTAGAAAGCTCCCCTTTTCATATTTCGGTGTCTACTTCGGTTTATTTAGTGTTTTAGGTAGTCAAGGTCGTTTATGGAGCGTAATGGTAAGGCAATACCAAAAGAACGAGGATTCAATCTTCCCTCGAGTCGGAGAATACATAGAAACATCAAGATCGACTGAAGATTGAAGAAGTCAAGTTAAAACCATTGGAGCTAGATGTCATTTTATGACAACCTTTGGGAGATTTCCAATTTCGACCATCTTCCATTTGGATTTGGACAATCAAGACAAATGGAAAGTTGTAGATCTTAAAAAGAGATTCAAAGTAGTACTCATGGATCTCGTGGTTCCAACCATAGCAGCGGAGAATTTAGGTTTCATGAATTGTCAAAAGGTTATCAAACAGCGTTACCTACAGCCAGCCTACGACCATATGGTGCTAGTAAGGGCCGTTTCACCTGTTATCGAGAAGGAATTTAAATATTTTTTATTGTAACTTTGGAAGGCTATATTTTGTGTAACCCTAGACTCTGAGATTTTCCGATATATTCACACCCTAAATCCTCAAAACTCGGGGCGCTACGGGTTAGGACCTCACAATGGGTTTCGACCCTAGTTTGACAACAATATCACTAGATCTTACAACAAGTCACAAAGGTAAATAAAATAATTAAAAAACTAATAAACGATAGTGACATGAATGTATAGCATGTGACAACCTTACAAGAAGTAAATATTAGTATCTTATGTGCATGTAGAAATTTGAAAGACAATCATTATCCCTATCTATATGAATACGTGGACCCGACTGACCATCCGCTCCGGATTTCTCCGCAACTTCCTTAACCTCCAAGAAATCTTACAACACAACGGTAAAATTGTTACCTAACAATTCTAGTATATCAGAAGGTACTAAAATAGCACAAACACACATCAATGCGGAAAAATAAACACACAACATGCTTTCATAAAAATCCGGTTATTATTGTATTTATGTGATTCACTTCTAATTAAACTTATTGTGTGGCATGAGGGTCTACCGACCCTCGCCTCCGTCCCCGTATACCAACATGAATGAATCCTATGCATCTTACCGTATACCATGTATGGATTGGTCGTGGAGAACCTCCCAGACTCAACGTAATCCTACTCAAGTTCTAATTATGAGACATACAAATCACACACCACTATCATAGTCAACCAATATACAAAAAGCTACCTAAGTAAGCCCAAAGGACTTGCCTAAACTCATGGACAATCGGTCATTACACTACATAATCCATACGTACATACAATATCACATACCTGATCAACGGTAAACATATCGATCAATATATTTATCAACTTACGGGAAAACTCATAAGAATCTCTTAGGTCTTCTAGGAGTGAAAAGCTCTTATCGAACTTTCTATGAGTTTAATAAACTTCTTAGCGACATAAAATGTCATATACACAAATCTCCAAAATTATCAACATGCTTATCTAAGACTATGTGCTTCACCAAATAGATTCTATGGTATAAATACTCTCGGTATATGATATATCTCCTAGCGTATAATGGAAACGAAGGACCCAGTTTGTTTCTCAAAATTCCCCAAGTTAGACCACTATGCCTCTAAACCTTAAAATCCGCCTTAGTCATTTTCGGACTATTTTCCAATGCAAAAGTGTATTTTCTATGCCCTTTATAAACTCAAGAACTCTTACAATACAAAGGTTTCCTTCACTTAATCAATCCACTCACCCAAGTTAGCATTCATTTGTCAACTAAAACCATAAATCACCACCTTAAGACTATGGGTCAATTTAAAAAAAAATCAATTAGGTACATAAATGTAATAACACTACTTAGGATAAAAACTGATCTTTCAAAACCTTGGTTACTCATGTAAAGATAAAGTTGAGCTCTTATTCCTAAAATTTCAGATTTAGGGTTAAGACTAAAGATATCACAAACATTGGCTAAACTAACAAAAATTGGAAAGCTGGGGTAAATCTGGTTACCCTCCAAAAACATTAGACCCGGTTTAGGGCTAAATGTCCTGCTTCCGGCGGTTCCCGGTCCTGGATGACGACGACGTTTTGACTACTAGAGGAGATGGTTGGCAGTGGTGGTGAAAGGCGGCATTGGTTGAGTTCGACTGGAGGGTGAGGCAAGAGCTCGGGGTCCTTGTGTCTTGTTTGAGGTATAGGTGAGGATTACCAGAGGTGGAGAGGAGCGGGGAAGGTCGAAGGAAAGGATGAAGGTTCTAGCGGGGTAGGGGTAGTCTTCGATCTGGCGTCGGCGAGTAGTTGCAGGGAGTCGGAGACGAAACAGGGTGGAGGTTGGGTGGATTATCCTCGACGAGAGTAGTTTTAATCACATAGTAAATAGCTTCTCAAGTCAATTGCTCATCATAGCTAGTTTGCTTGAGGTTGGGTGCAGAGTTCCGGGAAGAGACGGGGACAGGCATTGGGAACTTACCATTGAACCGCTCTGTCTACTCATGATCGAGCGGGAAGTATCTATCACTTACCCAGGTTCGAACATCAGGTTAGTTGTTGGCTCGCATCTGACTAGAAGGATTGGATTATCCGGATAATATTTTGATTTATTGAATCATATATGTTTGTGAATTGAGATTGCGATATTACTTCTTTTCAAAGTACTTAATTCCAACCTTTTATTTACCTTCGAAAGAAGTGGTGTTTATAATTGGTTTAGATAAAACAACTGTAATATCCGGAATTTTTATTTCCGTTTAATTCCGAATCAAATCGGACTTTGAGCCGTTGACGGTTTTCCATTCTATCTAGCAATTCTTTCTTCACAAATTTTATCATTTTATGTAGAAGCTATTTCACATAAAAAGATAAAAATTATATCAACCTCTAATTCCTATAATTATTTATCATTTTATGTAGAATTTAATTCACATAAAATGATAGAATTATATCAAATCCTAATTCTTATAATTATTTATCATTTTATGTAGAATTTATTTCACATAAAATGATAGATTTTTATATTAAACCCTAATCTATCAAACCCTAGTTTATATCATGACATGTCGTTGACAAAGTCATGACGTCCTTTTGACGAGACCATGACGAGTTTTGACGAGTTAAGACACGAGTTTGACAAGCCCATTTTCAGCCCTGAACCTTACCATCCGGGCCCGTTTTCGAGTAAGCCCGCTGGACAGTTATGTCTCCTATCCGCACCTCATTGTCATGCGTCTCCTTGCCCTAAGCCGCTTCTCTCTCCACGCCTCTCCTCATCGCGCAGCAGCCGCTCCTCTCCGCCTTCGCCTCCACGCCGGTGAGTCGCAGTCACCTTCGACCGAGCAGCAACCGTCTTCGACTGGAGCAGCAGTGCCGCTACTGTCCTCCCGAATGCAGCACCATCTCGTCCGCCTTCCAGCCGCTACTCCTCTACGCGCACCCTGTCCCTTCCCGTGACCACCAGCGGCGAGCTTCCAACCCTTGCACCGTCGACTCGAAGCAACCAGCAGCCCCAGACCGGCGCAGATCTCGAAGCAACCAGCAGCCCCAGACCGGCGCAGATCTCGCAAGCAAACAGCAGCCTAGTCCGGCGCAGATCTCACAAGCAAGCAGTAGATCTCGCAAGCAAACAACAGCCACAACAGGCCCTTCTACACGTCCAGACCGGCGCCTGCTACACAGAGACGTAGCACCAGTGGCTCGCCCTCCTCTCTGTCGACTTCAGCGCGCTACAATCGACCCATTCTTTTGCCTTTGGTCGAGTGTGCAACTGAGTAAGATACCCCTCCTCCTCCTTGTCTTCCTTGGTGTATTCTAGGTTTGATGCTTACTTCCAACCTTGTACAGACTCACAGCAGTAACGAGAATGGTTCTGTAATTTCGAGTTTTTCGGAAATGTCAAGCAGTGAGTTTCGAGTCCAAGTTTGGGTAAGTTAGACTCCTTCTCTTTGGCTGGTTTTTGGATATGTTGTTGTCGGTATTGCAGTGTAGAACATACTGGAATTTGAGCCTATTCTGAATTACAGTTTAGGAGATATGAGTTTATCAAGTTGGCTTCTCATGCAGTTTTCTAAATGTGCTGAGTTGAGAAAAACAGCATGGGATGTTGTTTTGTGAGATAGTTTTGAATAGGCTTTTGACCTCTGTTAGGCTTGAATTTTTGATATGATATAGTTGATATCTTGCTGGAGATCATATTAAAATTTGGGAAGAATCGGAGTTACGGGTTGAGAGTTATTGTGTTTCAAAGTTGACGTTTTTATATACGTGCTGAGTGTTGGGGAAAACAGCAAGTGATGCTGTTTTGTGAGATGATTTTAAATAAGCTCTTGATATCCGTTGGACTTGAATTTTGGATATGATATAGTTTACATACTGTTGTAGAACATATTAAAATTTGAGAGGCATCCAGCGAGTGGTTTGGGATTTACGATTTTTTCCAAGATTGAGTCGTAAGCAGTTTTTCTGTTGTGCTGAAATTCGGTTTTGGGAGATAGTTTTAAATTGGATTTTGATCTCCTTTGCAGCTAAATTTTGGATATATTATAGATAAGATTTTATAGTAGAACATATTAAAATTTGGGATAAATCCAGTGAGTGGTTTAGGAGTTATGATTTTTCAAAGTCGACTCAGATTTGGGCTAAGTATAGAATTTGTAAAGGGAGTAGTCAACTTTAAGAATTTTTATAAAACTGTTGAATGAACAGTTTGGAGAAATTCTTTCTCCTAAAGTTAGATAGAACCTCATAGATGATCTAGAGAATTAATTCGGAATTATTATAAGCTGTTAAGAATTTAATATTTAGAACCGAAGTTAGACCTTTACAATTCTTCCGGAAAATAGAAACATAGAAAAAAATGTCAGTTTGGAACCAAATAAAATTTTAGGAGTTAGAAAATAAATTTAGAACCTCAAATAGGAGATTAGACATGAATTCTAGATTTTTCGAGAATTTCGGGACCAAGGGTAAAATGGTCATTTTACCCTAAATTAACACTGTAACTATTTATGTCTTAATACATCATTCGATCTTAGAAGTTTTAGACTTCTAACTACGTGAGAGTGTGCTAATACACTTATCGCCTTTGACAGGCAACGGAGTTGCTACAGTTTACAGAACGAGTGGTTTACAAAGAGTAGAGCTGTATATCAGGTAAGTCCTTTGGGCTTACTTAGCTAACTTCTAAATATGAGTATAAATGATGATGGTGGTGTGTGATTGAAATGTTAGAGAGATAGGTTGTGATATATATTTACCGACCTATATTTTGGCCTAAGAGTAACGGGCGGTGGCATTCTGCTCAGTAGCTCGCGGGGCGCTGGGGGTTTCTTTCGGGACTAGTCCATACGTGGTTTGTAGTGATGCTACCAATGGAAGTCAGCTAGACCTACACCAGTTGGATAAGGAACGGAGGCGAGAACTAATAATAATTCTCGTGCCACAACTTAAATTGAATAATGTGAATCACTTAAATAATAGATAATAAACGGTTGAGTGCCAGTATGATGTTTGTTTATTTTGTTTCTGCTTGTGTTTGTGTTGTTATCTTTTTGCTTATATTTGGATAGTTAGCTAACGGTTTATCCGTGTTGTAGATCTGTAGAGATAGACAGTTGTAAAGAGATCCGGAACGGATGGTCAGCCGGGTCCACGTACTCATTAGATGGGGACGGGGAAGTCTTCCATACGTCATGCATGTTATGTATCTTTATATATGTTTGTAAGGTTGTCACCATTGTACGTTTATACCATTAAAAATATTATGTTTTTAGAAACTGTTTTAAATACATTTGTGCCTTGTTGTAAGATCCAAGTAATGTTGTTGTTAAACCAAGGTCGGGACCCATTGTGAGGTCCTAACCAGTAGCTCCCCGAGTTTCGAGAATTTGGGGTGTTACAACAACTAAAGAGCTAAAAGAAAAGGGTGTTTTATTGGATTTATTGAAAAACACTAGGTTTAGGAGATTGAATCCTACCTTGTACTTCGAGGATTTATAAATACCGTAAAAAGCTCCGGTCTTTGTACCATTTCTAACTAAAGAGCCACAAGCGAAGCTTTATCTTGGTCTTTAATGGATTTTTAAGTTCTTAAAGGGTTTTTATATACTTGTCGAACTGCCGGATCGAGGTCTACGCGAGTTGGAAAGAACGGTCTTTGTTTGTCTATGTCAAAGGCTATTTTATATAGTTACCTACAATATTAATATATCAATGCTCACGAGTCTCATAAATGTCATATTACTTTAATTCATTATAATGGAGATTCTTGTTTTCTTATATCACTTCATCCATTATTTGTCTACCGCAATCATTGATTTTCCTTATTTTCCCTTTTATCATTGTTTCGTCAAAAGACATTGTTTTCTCTCTTCTTTGTTTTACTTAGCATATTTGTCTATTGATTACATCCAAAAAAAATGCGGTCACTATGAATACCATACCCGAATATACTACATTCGATCTCGTGATTCTTGTGAGGAAGGTTATTGTTACCGTTTGTTAAAACTTCCACGACCATCCACATATCCAAATATAATTTCTCACCCTTAATCATTACGTGACCGAGTTACAACCTATAAAAGACCTCTTGAATCATAATTGTACTTGCAAGAAAAGCTACGTGGTGGAGATTGAGAATGCCTTGGTAAGCTTATGGTCAATGATCATTACATACGTGTTGAGATTGAGTATTATTGTATACATATTGTAATCACAATTGAGAGAGTTATGCACATCCCCTTGAGTGGTTATGAAACTTATGAGCTCTGAGTTATATTCCATACTACGATATGTGTTATGATGATAAGGTACCGGTTAGAGTGCTTGATCTTGTTGCACTTGGGACAGGTATTTGAAATTTGATTTCATTTAACAGATTTCAACGGATCTTACTTGATGACAAGTAAGGTTCAAGTATGAAGTATTTTTATAACACTCTATTTACCGTCTTTTATTATCATTATTCTACTTCATTCCCTTACTTTTTGGGGCATAATAACATATCTTACCGGTCTACTTCCTTCATATTAGTGTTTCGTAGATCTACCGGAGAGTTTATGTAATTGCAAGAATTTATCGGAAAGTATTTTATAGCACTCATGTCGAAGTGATAAAGTCTTTGAGCAAGTTTTGGACCAGGCTCAACATTCGGGCCCATATGGTGACCGGCCACCTTGCTCGACCGGCCCATTTTGACATCTACTATTCTTACATTTTATCCCTTTTGCTTAGGTTGGACTTCTAGCCTATCCACTAGGACGTTTTTGTATTTATGTTTACTCATTATGGATATATCAGGCTTTCTAGATAATATCTTATCTTATTAGAAGAAAGATCTAGGGTTTTAGGCTAAAATTGACTCTATAAATAAGACTTTTCAACTATTAGATTAGATATCTTTTTCTTTTGCAATTTAGGAATTTCTACCTTCAATTCCCTCTGTAAGGTCGGTCGACTGGACTAAATTGGTTGTTGGGTTAACTCGTTTTCAATCTTTAATATAGCATTTGAGTTTTGTTCAGGTATGTCCGGCTAATTCTCATTTTTTTTTCTAGGGTCTAGAGATGTTAAACTGATTTTATATAGTGGATGTATTGTCTATATGAGCTATGGTAGTTAGTGGATTATTCCTTGCAAAATGCGAGAGCTCGGTTCGGAATCTTTCTTTGATATATGTTCTTTAAGATATTGATGGCAAAATGCGATTGCCGAATCACTCATATCTCCATGTTGAGTTTGATATTAAGAATAGACACCATCTTGAGTACGTCACAATCAATTGGGTGACAACAATATATGTATGACAGACAACGATCTAAACACGTGACAATTGGATGAAGATGTCATCCGCATCACTATAACTTACATTAAATATGTAGAATTGTCAATTGAGATCCATTCAATGTGCATTTTGGGATTATATGGATTCTGAAATTTCTTTATCTATTGACACTTTTTTTCTTCTATTTTCTCTCTTTGAATAATGTGGTTTTGAATCATATAAAGATTCAAACTTTTATCGTTCTTTCTCCTCTAATATTTTAAGTTGTTTTACGAGGTGGTCAACAATATCCCTCACTAAGGTCGGTCAACTAGGCTAAGGTTTTTCGCATCTTTTGCTCCGATTTTGTCTTTGGTTATCTATCTCTTTATTTATGGTTCAAATTCGTGTTTTAACCCGGTGGACCATAATAACATGCTCTCGGTTTCTAGTTTAAGTTTACGTTATTTACTTTCTGTATATATTTAGTATATTTAATTTATTTATTTATTTTAGTTTCTTAATTAATTTGTCAAAGTGAGACATCACCTTTTCAGTGATCTTGACTTTCTATACTACAATGGGTCTTGTAAATTATTTGTGAGATTTGAGTCTAACACTTCAACCTTCATCATCTATCTTCTACACATCCTTCTTTAATGTGTGGAACAATTATAGATGTTCACATTGTTGGAAAAATCACGACTTCCCACTCACCGAGATATATATTATCTGGTATATATGTACCGTCACCTACACGTATATAAAGTACAAAAATAACTTTGTATATATCATTTCCAGATTTGGCTCCCATGAGGTTATAGAATCAACTTGATGGGAGCCAAATCAAATGTGTACTTAAGCCCCTTATTCATAAATTCATTCCACTTTAAGTATGACTAAGTCCAATAATTCCTCTCTTAATTCATATTTTAAAATAACTCCATCATATCAAAAAATCTCACCTTCATCTACTTCTTATCTCTCACGTCACCACATATTTCTTGCATCGCTATTCCATCAAAGAAGCAAATACTTTTCTCACCTTTGCGCCCTCATATTACCAATCGTCTCCCCTTGGAAACCTTGCAGCAACTCCTCGTGGCGAGGAACTTGTACCTTTCCATTGTCATTGCACTTGACGAGATGGCATTCACGTTTGACGATGGCATAATCCTCACATTGTGTTATGTACGATATGTATTGTTGTGAAGCCTCATCGTCACACTTCTAGTACCTTCAACGTCTCACTGTCAACTGAGTTGAAATGATTACACTCTACACCAACTTTCAAGGTATCAAATAATGCCTAGTCTCTAAATACATGCGTTTAGGTGACACTATACATCACCCACTATGTCTTGGGAACTTTCTTGCATTTGCTAAGTAAACATCACCATAATCAACTTGACCGTCAACGCTACTAACCACATTGGTGTGGGAGTCACCATTCTTCTTTCCCGATGACATCTCTTTCAACTTCTTCAGGTTCTCCTGGAGGACACCGGGCTTGCCATGCTTCCTCAATTGACTCCTCCCTCGCTCTCGCTCCCTTGCAACTAGTATGTGATATTCTCCTCTATCAATAACATCACTCTTCATCATTCTCTCACTCTCCCGCAATGCAACAATCACTCTTCTAGCGTGAGAGACTTTCTTCCTACAAGTAGCGTTTGCACCAAGGACTTTTAGGACTTCACTAGTGATGCTAACAACAACTACACATGCTCCTCTTCTTCAATCTTGTCATTTGTATTCAACAATTGTCATACTAATTGATTAAACAAGTTAATGTGGTTATGAAGATTACCTCTTTTCTCCATCTTGAGCGAGTAAAGCTCCATCTTAAAAAGCACATTCGATGACTTTAACGGGTAGAGGCTCTCAAACTTACCCCAAAACGCCTTCGGTGTGGTCTCCTTTAACACCCTGTAATTAATCTCGGGAGAAAGCATCATCGAATTGTACTCACCACCTCCTTATGGATGCTTCGCCATGTCTCCTCGCTCATAGATCTAGGCTTCTCCTCCTCCAAAGCTTGGTCAAGACCTTGTTGCCCCAAAAGGTCTTGAATAGTACTCTTTCACAAATTGAAGTTGATCTTCCCATCGAAAAGTGGAATCTCGAAAGCCTTCATCATATTGGTGTCATCACACCTACGCAAGATCCTTTGAGCAACAAAGTTCACCCGATCACCACAATCATAATCTCATCTCTGATACTACTTGTTGGGAAAATCGCGCTTTTCCAACTCACCGAATATGTATAAGTATCTTGTATATTTACCGCCACTGGAAAATCCCAATTTCCTAACTCACCGAGCATGCATAATATATCCATAAAATATAGTAGAGGATTATACAATATACACTTTGTTTGTTTACAATAAGGTGGCAAGTCTGATATGTTTGCCCTTTGCCCACAAATTGTTGGCTCTTGGAATCATTAGATCTGCAGAAAATCAAACTAACTGATAAAAACCAGCATCGAGATTCCTCTAGCAGAAAGAAAATTGAGCTTCATATTGTCAATTCCAAACACCAGTGAAGATTGTACAAATTATTGTTCACATGAGCATACAATTGAGCAATTGAGGTTCCAAAAGACACAAAACAACAACAATTCATCTCTCACATCAGATCTGACATCTCTTCTCCACTGCAAAGCAACCGTGGAAGAAAGAGGAAACAAATAAAACAACTGATCATTTGTTACTTTACCTTACATATATCATACCTCCACGTAGTATATATAAAAAAACAAGAAGCCCTTCAATTGCCCTTGCTATTAGGTTGAATCCCAGTGAAAGACACTCTTCCAAAACCCAAATGACCAACTTGGTACAACTCTAACAACACATTGTCCAACTCAACAAACCCTGTACACAAACTCTTCCTCCTCTGTTCCACAATTCCATCCTCTCCAAATTCAAACACAATGTCTTTTGTTCCCTCCACAATGCAATCTCCATTGCTACTGATACCAACACAGTCTTTCCTGCTACTGCAAGGCTTTTTCTTCGCTGTTTCGCGCCTTCTCCTCCTGCCAAAACATCTCTTCCCCATGGCATAGGGTACTTTGATGAAGGCAAGAGCTAAGAGGCTGATCACAGCAAGCGGGCAGCAGCAGAGCGCTACACAATCCGCCACGAGTGCTGCTGAGCATGCTCGACACCTCTGTCCCGTGCACTTGACAGAACATTCCTCCTTTATTTCCATTTCCCCACTTCCTGGACTTGTAGTGAACCTGCCATGGTTTCTTGATGATGATTGTGTTGATGATGATGATGACTGTGAGGTAAAACTTAAGGATCGAGGTGGATTAGTCTTGTGGGCCATCTTCTTGCGTCGAGAACGAGGAGGGCTCTCCTCCATTGTCGTCAAGAGGGCGCTTTTTCTTTGGTGGGTCAGAAGAGTAAAGACCCTGCAAAGAATGCAGAAGGAATCAATAGATCAAATCAGTTCACAAGCCAAACAGAAATTTCTGAAAAAGGATTTAGCATTGCTGGATCATCAATCTTAAAGGGACAGACTTTGGAGCTTTTCCTGTTATACATGCAGGGAATCAGAGGTTACAATACCTCAAAGGCATTTACTATGAGGGGAAAAAGAGAGAGAGAGGTTGACAGCCAATCAATAAGCAAGAAAATCAGAGCCCTTCAGTGCCATCCCCAACACATCCCACTCAAACAGAAGACTACATTGTTAAACATGAGATCTAGGCAATAATGCAACCTTACAGCTAGCAAGAATGATACTTTCACACCTTCAAGCTATGAATTCTTATCCTCCATCTTTCAGCTATAACAACAAAACAATACTGCTGGTTGTTTGTTCTTAAGAATTTGCAAAGTGTTTGCTTCATATATTATGGATTACTAGTTGTATAGGTTGGATAAAGAGGCATTCACTTGAAGTAAATTCACCAGAAGGGGGTAACTTCTTTTTTGTGGTTCTTTCACAAGAAAAGAAAGCATGTTAATTGGGAATGTGGGTATAGTAGGCAACTAAGACGTGTAGTGATTTTTGCACTCTACCCATCAGGTAAAAAAACCCAACTTCATAATTCCATTAAAAAAAAATTCATGATTTATTTTCAGCTTTGCGTTTGCCATGTATGTACCTTCAGCAAATGGCCATCAATCCTCCATGTCTGAACCTAATTTAGCTTTCTATCGATCCCCACCACACCGCCATCTCTTTCTGTTTTTCTACCTTCCTTATCAAGCACAAACTTCCCCAGATTCTGCGTAAGTTTCCCAAAAAAAATTCCATCACGATGGCCACCCAAATGTTAATCAATTTATGAGCACTGCCAAACCCTACTTGATGCTTTTGTTTTATAATGTTTAAGTTTCCTTTCTTATGTAAAAGATATGGGTCTACACAAAAAAACATTTTTTTGCCATGTGATTTGTACATAGTGGTGGTAAGGATTGATTGTGAAAGACGGTTCACTACTTCAACACACAACTGTTCTATAATTAACAAGACAAGCCAACAAGTAAAAGTAAGTAGAATTGGTGTACACATGCAATGGACGGTAGTTTCTTTAGGATCTCCAATGAGATAAAGGAGAAGGGCCATTTGTTTTTACTTAGAATCCTCATGCTATACTGATTAGTAATTTGTAGAGTAAATCTTAACTGGTGCTATTAATTGAACATTAAGAAATTTTTTACCTATGAAAGACTGAAGAAAGATCACCCTTACATCATGCATCATAGAGTTCTATCAGGAGAAGGGTTCGAACTTTTATAGAATTCTAATTCAAGTTCATTATTTGAATCTTGTAGATTATGTGTTAATTCTGGGTGAGTTGGTTCACTAGTTATCAGTTGAGGCAGCAAGAGCGGAAAGACCTTAAAAACCTAGACTTTGCCTCCACAGGCGCAAATAATTGTTTTTCCCTCTTTGATAGTAACTGCTCAAAGGCGATGCAGATTCTAATCGATATGGCTGAATACATTTGATCAAGGAATATGCAAAAGAAAAAAAATTATAAAGCGCAACTCAAACTTAAACCATTTTGGCTTTTAAGAAAAGGTAAGCCAAGCATGCTATCAAAGAATATGCATTTTCCCATCCTTAATCTGATCCTCCTCTTTTAAGTTAGTTGAAGTACAAATAAACTAAGTAGGTGGGTGGAAGGCACTGCTTTCAACTCACAAAGTTGTCTTTTTGCATTATTTCTAAACTCACTTTCAGCTCCAAAGATGCCAAATGCAAAAGAATCTAATTAACAAACGCATGGTGGGACTCAAAACAAATAAAAATTAAAGCACCAAAATGATTCATAATGATAACAAAAACTGCAATTAGTACCGTCTAACAATTAATCATTAGTGAATAAAGAATTTTCCCAAAAAGAGAAAACAGTACAGGCTGCAAGAATGTCATGAACAATGTAATGAGCTGATCCATCAAGAAGCAACAACTAAATGGAACCCGGTTTTTATCTAATAAGCAAGTCTCCCTCTCCCCAAAAGCAAAGGAAGAACTTGTAGTTTAAATCTTATTACAGATCAAACCCATATAGCCAAATTGATAATGGATACTGGATTCAACCACATTAGACGCATTCCTGATCAAGGGTAGTGAAGTCTTTTGGACTATTAATGTTGAGAGCTATTATCCTTGAAGAGTCCATGAAAGAACACTTTGAACATGTAAAACAGTCCAAAGTTATAGAAAATGAAAATAATGCTTAAGAGAGAGAGAGAGAGAGAGAGGTGAAAGCTTACTTCTCATTCACATGGACAGCAAATTCCTGGTGTGGATTTAAATGGTACCCACTAAAGTGTAAGCAGACTCTGATTCAGATATATCTGAAGAGGAAGAAGAAGCATCTGCGTATTTAATCTCTTTCAGACATTTCAACAAACAGTTGGGTCACTCTCCGACCTTTTGACCCTCAGCTTCTCCTTCTTCTTCTTCTTCTCTCTCTGAATGGTGAGAATGCGTTGGTGCATTTGCCCAATGGCCATGCCCAATATTTTAAGCAACCCGTTAACACAGCTACAGAGTGCCTTTTCCAAGAGTATTTCCCTTTTTCCAATAAAACTAAGAAAACAACAAAAGAAAGAAAAGAAAATTAATGGAAGCAGTGTATTTAGGTAGCTTGCGAATTCAAAATAGTTTACAGAGGGGAGATTAATAAATGATATTCACAGTAGATCTCTGTTTACAACCAAGCAACAAATTGGAATCTTTAATTAAGTATACATTGAACTTTTTCTTGTTTTTTATTGCGTGGGAAGAGGGATGTGCACGTGAGAGAGATAGGGAGCACGTGCAATAAATGCAGGAAGCTAGAGGTGATGGTGAGGGTGGCAGAGTGATTGTGTCGGAGACCCAATGCCTCATTGACCGCCGGCCCCCGCCAGGATGCAACGTTTGCAAAATGCAATGCAAGATACCCAACAACGAGGAAGATATACCTATTACATTATAAAGTTAATTTAAAATCCAACAAGGTACAATGTCTATTGGATTACCAATAATATTTGATGCAAAGAGATAAAATAAATAATTTATGATTGAGTGATAATAATACAAAGTTTCATCACAAGAAAACAACCGACAGGAAAAATAAAAAAATTATCGCTATAAATTAGCAAATATGATGTCACAATTATGTCTAAAGAAAATGAAATTAATGATGAATTTATAAAAGACTACGAATTTCGGTTTCAAGCCTCGATAATAGACTAACACAAACTTCAAAAACAATTAAAAGTCATACCACCAAAAATATCGATAATGAGACTCGAGATCTAGAAATGTCCTTTTCCACAAGGAAAATAAAACAAAATGTACTTTTTGGCATTGGTATGAAAGGTGGCAGTGTCGTTCATAGTATAATGGAGGCCCCGGCGCAAATATATATTAGAGGCCCTCAATGTATAAAAATTTTCTTCATTAATACTAAAAAAATACCTATATTTTAAAGAAACAATTTGGTTTACTGGACTTTTTCTAGTTTTATGTTTAGTAAATGTATCCCTTGAGACAAGAGTGTGTAGGTTGAGAATAAATACAAAAGGTTGAGGTATATTTACTTAATTGAAACATTAAAAAGCCTAGTTACTACTATAGTTTTTCAAAAAGGCCTAGTTACCAAAATTGTCCTATTTTAAATAGGGTCCCATGGATAAGAGGCAACGGCAGATTTGTTGGGATTTTGTTTTTATTTAACTCATTTTTTTGTTTAATTAATAAAAATCAGCACATTTTAAGAAGAGTCATGGGCCGTGAGTTTGTTTTTTAGTGTTATTGGGCTATTTTGGGCCTGTGTTTTTTCTAATCTATGATATATATATATATATATATATATATATATATATATATATATATATATATATATATATATATATATATATATATATATATATATATATATATATATATATATATATATATATATATATCTTAGTTCAAGTGAGGAGAGAGCTTGTAGATAGGAATTAGGAGAGTTGTAAGCCATTGGATGAATTTAAATCAAGGGCTCTCACACGCTCATCATTAATGGTATTTTTGTAAATTAACTTAAAATCTGAAAAAATACCCTTACGTTCAAAATAGTCATCAGTGTTCATACTTTTATATGTCATTGTTCATGTTTTTATACATTGGTGTTCATAGTATTTTTATTCATCAAAATGTCATGTCCATTTATTCTTTTGTGTTCATTTTATAATGCATAGATGTTCATTTACAGTATATAACCACAAAAAAAAAAACTCATCACAAAACATTAAAAGATGATCATAATATGTTATGTATGTGTCAAAGTTATAGATAAGTCATCAGTGTTCATACTTTTATACGTCATTGTTCATGGTTTTATTCGTCAGTGTTCATACTTTTGATGTCATTGTTCCTGTAAATATTATAAACTATTTTTATATAAGACATTTTGCCGAACAGTTTGCATGCACACTAAAATGAGCATATAGATAATTCAATTGGAGCTATTAGACCAACTCAACATATGTATATACATGTATTTTCTCAATTAAACTTATCAAACACAAAATGATTCAAACAAATTTGATTTCGAACACAAACATCAATTATAATGAAATATAAACCTTAAGAATGGAAATCTAAACAGTGAGAGTAGAAATTCGAAGAAACAAAACCTGAATTGTCTTGTATTCTCTTTGATTTCACAATTTTTTATGTAATTGATCTCTGAATATTATAAACACGATTTTTAAGACAAGTATAATTTTCAAAAAAAATGAATAGCATATTATAAACACCATAACTGTAAAAAGAATGAATACATACTTGTAAACAAATGAACATCATATTTTATTATTACGATTTGAAAGAATAGCATAATTTTCAAAAAAAAAATCCGAAAAAATGTTTTTCAAAAAATAAAAAAAAAATGAACAATTAATGTTAAAAAATAAATAGTTAGTGTTGGAAAAATAATGAACATTTATTGATAAAATATGAACAGTGACTCTTTTAAAAATGAACACATACTTATAAAAATATGAACACCAATTTTTATTTACAAAAAGAAAATCTGGAAAAAAAAAAACAGTTATGTGGCATGCCACATGTCACCACCCCGGCTCTCCTCATTCCTATTTGTAAGGGTCCTCCTCACCGGAACTAGACCCTATATATATATATATACACAAATACCTATATTTTAAATTGGGTCCCATGGAGAAATGGGCCCGGAGCGAAAGCCCCTATTGTCCCCCCTTCTAGAGCGGCCCTGAAAGGTGGTTTCTACCAGAAGTACGCATTATTAAGCCCGCGGTCATTAGGGCGGTGAAAAGTTTCTATATAATTGGAAAATTCATCAAACAAATCAACCGCATATCCATTGGCCTCCTACCAAAACTGATAACCCTTCAACAACTTCCCAATAGACCAATAAGCCTATGTTCAACAGTCTATAAAACAATTGCCAAAATTTTGGCAAAGATATTAAGTTTAATCTTTCCAAAGTTGATCCATGCTTGCAAAGTGCTATAAAAAAAAACAGAGCAATACATAATAATATTCTCATTGGTCATGAAATCTTCCATTGATTTAGAACAAATAAAAAAAATTGTTTATATGGCAATAAAGGTGGATATGGAAAATGCTTAAGATAAAGTAGAATGAAATTTTCTAAAGGTTGTCCTTGATAAATTTGGATTCGAAGTAAAACTTAGGAATAGATTAATGAGTGTCTCCACAATCTTTTACCCCATACTAATAAATGACTTTTCATCAACAATATTCTCTCCACAAAGAGGTCTTCGTCAAGGAGAACCCCTTTTGCCGTTTCTCTTCAATGTGGGGGTAGAGATATTGGCTAGAAACTTAAAAAAAAAATTGTAGAGAGAATCCAAACTCTATATGATTCCCCGTCATTAAAAACGGATCAACAATTCCCTAGCCTTCACGTACGACATAATAATTTTTACAAAGGCAACAACCGAAACAAGCAAAATAATAAAATCGGTCTTAAAATGTTACTATGCAATATCAGGTCAAGTAATAAAAACTACCATAAATCCGATTTCCAAACTATCGCTAACTTTGATTCAAAATACAAAAGAAGGATCCAAGCGCACTTTGGCATCATCAATTTAGAACAATATATCGCATGTGCTATAATTAATGGGAGAGTTAATAAGAATATATTTAACTTTGTTATCCTAAAATCAAAACAACAATTTATAAAATAAAAAGCAATGTCTCTTTCACAAGAGGGAATAACAATGTTAATGATATCAAATCTTAACGCCAAACAATGTTACCTAATGCAAGCATTCGCTTCCTGCAATCATTCACAACGAACTAAACTGAATTAACATAAACTTGTTCTGAAATAAGGGACCAAATTTTCATCCACTTATTCGTTGGGATAAATCTAAACTAGGATCCCTTGGAGGAACTGGGTTAGGAAAGCACAAGACATGAATAAAGCGTTACAAATAAATCATGTATGGAAAATCATGGTTGATCCGAAAAATATATGAGTCAAAATAGTAGAAGAAAATATTTAAAAGGCACATGCCTTTGGAATTACAAATGTGAAAAAAAAATACATCTTGGCAATAAAAGAAATTAATTAAACTTAGAGGGGCAATTTTGGTAACTAGGTCTTTTTCAAAACTATAGTAATAACTAGGCTTTTTAATGTTTCAATTAAGTAAATATACCCTAACTTTTTGTATTTATTCTCAAACTCCACACACTCTTTTCTTAAGGGGTACATTTACTAAACACAAAACTAGAAAAAGCCTAGTAAACCAAATTGCTTCAACTTAGAGAAGACTTCAACAAAGGTCTTAGATGGCGTGTGAGAGATGGAAAAACGATAAGATTTTGGAAAGACCAATAGATTTTAGAGAATCCTCTTCAAGACCTAGTAATCAATAAAGCCTTGATAAATTCTACATAATAAGTTGGTTCTTATATCACAAATAAAAGATGTAATCATGAACTCGTAAGTCATTTAGATAAATTTCTACCAAATGACATTATCATAAAAATTAAAATTTGTAACCTTCCCAAAAATATATATAAGAGATAAAATATATTGGGCAGCTAATGAAGAAAGATGGTACTTGACCAAATCGGCTATAGTAATGATCCAACAACGGAAAGTTGGAGTAACTTCAAGCAAAACTTGGATCTGGGAGTCAACATAATGCTTAAAATAAATAAAAATTCTAGGGAAGCTGGCCCTTGATGGAATTCCAACAAAAGAAAATCTTGATAAGCAAAAAATTCTAGTTGTGATGCATTGCCAATTCTGTAATCATCGTACAGAAAGTGTTAAACACCTTTTCTTTGGGTGCCCACACACTCTTCATATTATTGATAATACAAAAAAGGGTAAATTGCTATAAATAAGTTAAACTTTCATCGAGTTGTGGAAAATAACACGAACTTTCATTAATGTATAAAATAATCTAAACTATACATGATCTTTCATTAATTGACACCAGAGAAATCTTCCGGTTAAATTTTCCGGTAGAGGGTACATTAATGATAATTGTGTATGCATATATGAAAATTATAGAGATAAAGGCAAATAATAAATAAAAAGACTTCAAATTTAAAAAAAAATGAATTAAAAAAGACATAACAACAGGCGCTCCGCAAGATGAACCCTATCCTCCCCAAATAAAGACCGTCATATCTTTCGTAAGAAATTCGGAGAAGAAATCTGTAAATGAAAGGCCGGATCTGAAGTCTATTAGCACTGAGGAGTTGTCGAGGATGAACAACATTAATTCGAATTTGAATGGTGGTAGAATTGGATCTCTATCGGGATTTGTTCGAACGCCGTCTCTACAGGCCTCAGCCTCAGGTATACCTATTTGTACTTGATGAATTTTAAATCCCAAAAATCTAGCAATTAACACATCAGTTCGTTATAATATGGAATGATCAACAGTTTCCAATAATTAGATTTTGTAATTGCTCTTCGATTGTCTTTTTAAACCGCTTATGATTTTGGTTAGAGTTTAGTTTGGGTTTATATCGTCATTGGCAGAAGGAGGTATTCCCATTACCAATTGAATATGATTATGAGGTATTCCCATTGCCAATTCTGTAATCATCATACAGAAAGCGTTAAACACCTTTTCTTTGGGTTCCCACACACTCTTCATATTATTGATAATACAAAAAAGGGTAAATTGCTATAAATAAGTTAAACTTTCATCGAGTTGTGGAAAATAACACGAACTTTCATTAATGTATAAAATAATCTAAACTATACATGATCTTTCATTAATTAACACCAGAGAAATCTTCCGGTTAAATTTTCCGGTAGAGGGTACATTAATGATAATTGTGTAAGCATATATGAAAATTATAGAGAAAAAGGCAAATAAATAAAAAAGACTTCAAATTTAAAAAAAATGAATTAAAAAAGACATAACAATAGGCGCTCCGCAAGATGAACCCTATCCTCCCCAAATAAAGACCGTCATATCTTTCGTAAGAAATTCGGAGAAGAAATCTGTAAATGAAAGGCCGGATCTGAAGTCTGTTAGCACTGAGGAGTTGTCGAGGATGAACAACATTAATTCGAATTTGAATGGTGGTAGAATCGGATCTCTATCGGGATTTGTTCGAACGCCGTCTCCACAGGCCTCAGCCTCAGGTATACCTATTTGTACTTGATGAATTTTAAATCCCAAAAATCTAGCAATTAACACATCAGTTCGTTATAATATGGAATGATCAACAGTTTCCCATAGTTAGATTTTGCAATTGCTCTTCGATTGTCTTTTTAAATCGCTTATGATTTTGGTTAGAGTTTAGTTTGGGTTTATATCGTCATTGACAGAAGGAGGTATTCCCATTACCAATTGAATATGATTATGAGTTATTCAACTTTCAAATCATATGGATCAAATCAATTAATTAGGATAACAAAACAAATTGAAATGGTGGATTGAAATATTTCTGTTGGAGTTTGAATATATTTAAACTACGTTTCATATCAATCTTCTTTAACAGTACATTCATTTTCAAGTGAGAGGTTTAAATTGAGAAAATACTACATTGTTTTTACATGAGGTGGATTCATAACAGATCAAGCTCTACTTCATCAACGGGAGAATCTCCGATGAGCTTATATGCAATAACTCTAGCAAATTCTGAACCAATCGAGGAAGTATAATCATCTTATATACAAAAACTCCAAAATAACTCATCCAAGGTACAATTTCCAATCAATAACGTTTAAGCAAAACAAATAGGCATACATGATCTGATGATCATAACCCCAACTCTGTCATTTTTGTTTACAGAACTCAAAACAATCGAATTCATCCAACAACCTCGACTCCATAATTGCGGATGCATGATTTGAGATATTAGTCAGCAAATAAGGGTCTAAATCCTTTATAAAATGCAAGATTTCAGTTTCTTTGACTACTTTTGAACTAATGTGTTATATAGGTGCAAATGACATGGAGAAGGAAGAAAACATAAAATTAGGATTTTACAGCGAGTCACTCACATGCCTTTGTAGTGAAGAGGTTGTCAATCTGAGAGGCTCTTACCTCTTAGACTTTTATGTTGTTAAACCAATTTTAAATTTATCAACAGATTATTGCAGGTCATGATGCATTATTTGAATTCCTGAAATGCACAATCCAATAGCTTATTAGCTCAACTGGTAGAGCAATGTGTTCACACACAAGGATGTGGGTTCAACTCCTACATAGGCTAATGTTCACTTAAACAATCAAAATAAGCTTGCTTTATTTGAATTTCTAAATTCCTGAAATGCACAATCTAGTAGCCTATTATCGCTGCTCATGATGCTTTATTTGAATTTCTGAATTCCTGAAATGCACAATCCAAGAGCCTATTATTCCTGATCATGATGCATTATTTAAATTACTGAATTCCTGAAATGCACAATCTAGTAGAACAATGTGTTCATGCACAAGGTGTATGGATATATGAAATAGGTTTATGCATATATGAAATATGTTTTTCCTTGCTAGCTCCTTACAAAGCTTCATCTTACACATGATGTCTCCCATGCCAAAAAAAAAACAATCAAAATAAGCTCTCTTAAAAATCAAAATAAGTGTGCTTAAATAGTCCAAAAAATCAAGCTGCATCAGGAGATACTCATAGTGGTTGATGTTGGCTTGTTGCTCATGGTTGAGAAGATGTAGCACTAGGTGCTCCTTGTGAAAAATTTAACGCAGGTGCTCCAGCTACACCAGGCTGTACAATTAAGAAGAAAACATTAACATACCTAAAAACAAGTTAATAAAAATTGAAAGTGTTAGTTGAGAACATATAACACTCACATTTATGTGAATGGCTGATGAATTTTCAGCAAAAAACACTCCAAATCCCATTGGAAGCCTTTCTTTCATAGTAAGAATGGGGTTAGTACCCTTCCTAGGCCTTCCTTTTGGTTTAGTTGCCCTTAAGTGAGTGTTTTCTGATGCATAATTTGTTTCTTTCCTTGGTCTCCCTCTTTTTTTACCCGAGAAAATCATAACACAATGGTGATAATATAAGAAAAAAGAATAACAGAAATACAAGTTATAAGATCTTGAATAGTTAAAAGTGTATAGATACTCACGGATTGCTCAATTTGAACTGGTCTTGCAATGTCCTTTTGCGGGCATCCCCTTTTGGTATGCCCCTTGACATTACATATTTGGCATGTCATAGTAACCCCATGCTTTCTTAACTTGCCTAGTCTTTCAAGTCTTTCAAATGGATCCTTCCTTCTATTCTTCTTTGGCCTACCAGCCCCAACTTTCACACTAGGAGGTAGTAATAGATAGTCCACATTTAACCAATGTTGTTCACCTCTAATAATACTGATTGAGATTCCATGTGCTAATGCATATTTTTCTTTTTTAAACCAATCATGCACATACACATCAACAGCTTGTCTCTTATGATTTGCACAAGCAATTACATGGAAACAAGGCTCTCCTGTGAGATCCCACCTCCTACAACTACAAGTTTTGTTTTTCAAATCCACATTTAGCATATGAACTCCATGCATCACTTGATACAACTTAGTATCTGCTTGTATCACATAACAATCCCTAGCAATTAACTTTTCCTTATTCAAGTGCTTCCTTATCCTTGGACAAATTTCATCACAACTATTTTCCATTAACAACCTATTTCTTAATAATCTTTCCATAAGTGCCAACCTTATATACTCCATCATATCTATAAGAGGTTTACTTCTTGCCTCTAAAATGTAACCATTGAATGTTTCAGCAAGGTTGTTCACATGCAAATCTGACTTGCTAAATGTCTTCAGTTTGCTTCGACAAAAACTTCTTGGACCTTGAGCTATGAAGTCCTCGACAGCCTTGATACTTAACACTTTCATCTCTTCTAGAGCAACATCAAAATCTGCAGTTGTATAAGCCTTGGCAGCTTTCCAAAATGCATGCTTCAACCCTACACCTATATGTTTCTTGTGCTAGTTTGAGTAAATATGCCTTGCACAATTTCTATGCTCCATCAAAGGAAAAATCTCTTTGACAGCATTTACAAGACCCTACATTAAGAAAGTCAACATGTACTTTACAACAACTAGATAAAAATCATGAAAAATTGAAAGTAATTAACATAGGTAATTTGAGTAAATGTACCTTCTGTTGGTCAGAAATAACAGTGCATTCCTCTCCACCAAATGTAGGCAAGTCACTTCTCAAATTCTCCATAAACCAACTCCATGACGAATTGTTTTCAGCCTCTACAACAGCCCAAGCTACGGGAAACATCTGATTATTTCCATCTCTTCCAATAGCAGCTAGAAGCATACCTCCAAGAATTGTCTTCAAAAAACAGCCATCAAAACATAAGATTGGCCTACAACCTTTCTTGAATCCCTCTCTCAAACCAAGAAAGCTCACATACATTATTTGAAACACAACGGACTCTCTTGGTATTTCATTTTCTTGAGTTATTAACAAAATTGTAATAGTAGGGTCTACTCTATGTAATTCAGCAATGTATGACCCTACTTTCATATAATGTTCTTCTATTGATCCATACAAGATTCTATGGGTTGCTTTCTTCACTCTATGACATTTATGTTTGCTTAAATGCACCCCAAACCACTTTCTAGCTTCATCCATCAATTCTTTAGTCTCCCATTGAGGATTTCTCTTGTACTTCTCAATAAACTCCCTTGCTAACCGTTTTGGCTTTGCTTGTTTGATCTCAAAGTCCTCCCTAGTACATGTGTATGTATCAATTAAGCTCTTCACTATAAATGAATCTCCTTTTCCATCCCATGATGCATATATCTTCCATGGACAACCTTCTTTGCACTTAGCTACTAACTTGTTCATGTGTGAGCTCCTACACCATGTAATGCAATACCCAACAATAATAGAATATCTTATCACCATATCCTTGAAATTTTCAGCCGATGCAAACTTCATGCCTACATTCCACTTAAACTTGGTGAAGTCTATTGCTTTGTCTACACTTAAGTGTGTTCTAGGTGCCAATGACCTCTTCATACCAAGATTCTCATCACTTGACTCAAGCAAACTGTCATAGAATTCATCAGATGAAGATTTGAAAGCAAAAGTTCTATTATAAAGCTCAAGTTGATCCCCCTCATCTTCAATGCTAACTTCCCTTAAGATCATTCCATTGTTTAGGAATTCTTCATCACTTGAACTTTCACAACCCTCGGAAACAACAAACTTTCCTTTATCACTTATTGCAGTCTTTCCCTTTTCATTAGCTTTTTTTTAGCTTCACAGCCCTGAAAAACAACAGCCTCTGGTTGATTTACTATGTATATATCAATCTCTCCACTTATAGATGCAAACAAAGACATTACAGCCACATCATCGTTAGAGTCTATCCTTGTAAGTCCATTCCTCAAGTTATCACCAGGAACACAATATTAAATGATACTTGTACTAGCATTGTTATGCATCATCTCCACCTTATCAACCATATCAACGATATTGGTGAACCTTAAACAACTTGGGTTTACCTTCTCAAAACGATACATGTCTCCTCCTACATACTCAACTTATGAAAGTGTTTGCATTATTCCCCTGTAATGCAAATTCACAGTAAAGTTGTCATCCTCAATCCCTAACCTCTGCAATTCAGTACAGAAACACAAGAATAAATATACTAAAGATAATCACTGATAATTGAATAAACAAAGAACACTTTTGGTATTAAAAGGCTAAAACCCTACAATACCAATGAGACAAATTGAGAAGATTATATACTTGTGAATGAGACAATGATGACTCCATTAGTAAGCACAACAAAACAAAGAAAGAATCTTCCAAGACCACTCCAAATACTCGTCAATCTCTGTCAATGGCGGCACCGAAGATGTTGTGCAAAAGTAAACTAGGTTGAATGAAACATCCTCTGTAAACCGTTCACCATAAGCCTTTTATTGATTTATTTATTTTCTTTTTAATTTAACTTTTTTTTTTGCCCTTTTCTCTATAATTTCCATAAATGCATACTCAATTATCATTAATGTACCCTCTACCGGAAGATTTAACCGGGAGATTTCTCTGGTGTCGATTAATGAAAGATCATGTAAAGTTTGGATTATTTTTTAAATTAATGAAATTTCGTGTTATTTTCCACAACTCGATGAAAGTTTAGGTTATTCATAGCAATTTACCCTACCAAAAATAGAACAATATTGCATAACTATGACATAATAAATAGGAACATAATTGACATCCTTTCCGAATTAAAAGAGAACATTTTCCCAACAAAATTAAGACAACTTGTGATTATATGGTGGAATATCTAGTTGGTTAGAAATCAAATCATATTTAATAAGAAAAAGGCGCCACAAAATTTGAAGCAAACTGCATTGAATCAAATAAACGGCTGGAAAAAACGCAATACAAACTTGACTATGAACAACATCAAACAATCGAAGCTAGAAAAAAACATTAAATAGAAAAGACCGAGGGAGGGATATATCAAACTAAATTTGAGGCCTCTAGAAACTCGTCGAATCAATATGCTTTTGAATACATCATACGGATTAACCTTGCAATTCCTCTAGCTGCATGGAGGGGAAGATGCATTACCGACTCTGTGTTATAATGGTCAAATGACATTTGGTCATTATAACACAGTTTGGGTAACCATAAAAATTACCCAACATTTCACTTTAAACATACTCAATAATAAGAAACATACCACAAAAACAATAAATAAATACCGAATAAAATAATCATACCCATAAATTGGGTAACATTTTACCAAACTTATATAATGCTTTAAAATAAAATCCACATTTCCAACCGTACCCATAAATTGGGTAATATTTTATAACATAAAATAATCATACCCATAAATTGGGTAGCATTTTACGAAACTTATATAATGCTCTAAGATTAAATCTCATAGTACTTTACCTTACAAAAACACTTAAGCAAACATACCTACAATACTTTACTCACAACAACCCCACCCAACTTTAACTTACAAAAAAACTTAAGCAAACATAACCGCAGTACTTTACCCACCAACCGGTTACCCAGCATACCCAACAACCCTTACGGAAGCAAACTTACAAGTCAGACAATGTTACCCAGAAATAGGAGAAATAACATTGACGGAGGAGAAGTGGGTAATGAAATTGAAAGAAATAGGAAAAATCTAACCCAAGGCAGGAAAATTATGACAAACACTGTTGCTTACCCAGAAATAGAAGTAGTAACTTCAATAGCATGAGATTACCCAAGAAGTTTGAGAGTTTCAAATTCACAAAAACCAGAGATGAGAAGTTTCGTTCATAATACCCAGCAATGTATTCATGAAGTTTTTTGTATTGGAACAAGGAAATGGGTTTATAAATAGTACAAAAAGAGGAAGAGGAAAATAGGTTCAAATGGGTTGCTTTTTTTGGGGCAGAAATTCCCTCCAAAATTTTCATCAAAACTTTCACCCGTTAAATCGGATGGATTGCGCACTTTTTGCCCACTTTTTATTTACCCTATTATATAGGGGCCCAAGTTCTCAATTAGAAATTGGGAGGGCCCTAATTTTCAACTTTGTGGTGTAAAAGGTTCATAATGTCAATTCTTCCATCAATATTCAACATATAAACTATGTAAAAAAAATACAATTTTTGAACTTTAAAAACAGGCGCGAACTTTAAATTACAAATTTTGAACTTTAAAAACATACATGAGCCTGTTCATGAGATACGACATCAAAGGTTGTAGTATACTAAGGTTCATGAACTATCTACGATATGAAGACACGACTAATGTTCATGAAATAAATTGCAACAAACATACGAATGTATCGGACACCAGACATCGAAACACGAGTAATACATGAATTAAGAAAATAACAATAATTATTAAATTATACAAACACGATTCATTGGCACATTGAAATATAAAAACTAATTCAAAGGAAACGTGAGGAGAAATCTAGATAGAAATGATTCACTAATGCGTTGAACTTTAAAAACACACACGAGCAAGCATGATGATTGGAATGAAGACACGAGTCTCACATGAACAAATGAAGACACGAGTCTCACATGAACAAATCCTATACTCTGCAAGAACAACACATTGATGAACAAATCTTCTTCAAGAACAAATCTTATAATGTACAAGAACAACACGTTCATAGACATACATTAAAATTAAAGAATGCATAAAAACTTACACGATCATCGAAGCAATTCACCAGATGGTAACACGACGGCCGCTAGTGCTGCTTTGTTTTGTTTGATGAAAGATGACTTGTGTAACGGGCACAAATAATATCCCGTGTTCATGGAAATAATAATGCTTAAAAATATGTTGGTTTCCTAATATTGCATTGGTGAATATTTTCAACGTGCGGTCAATTAATACTTATCATAATAAGGGATTGATCATGAACCGTTTATCTAATAATCTAACAGCTCTTAGAGGTTCTTATTCTTTTTCGTAAAAATGGTTCTCTCCGGAACCTAACCCATATATATGTATTAATTCAAGGGATAAAGATCATTATCAACATCATAGATCATTCATGCAGTCGGACTCATCAACCCGAGAACGAGAGAATTTAGCAAGACCTATCTTACCGTAAATTCTAAGGGTGGGCATAAATCCCGGTTAATCCCGTCCCGATCCCGGCGGGATTTGAAAAAAAATGTGTATCCCGTCCGTCCCGTCCCGCAAATTTTTTGCGGGACGGTACGCGGGACAGAGACTTCCCATCCCAGTTAATCCCGTCTCGTCCCGCATATACATATATATAGAGTGTTGTTCAAGTAAGACACATTATTCCGGTAGGGCCGTGCGGCTGAACGTAGAGCTGACACGTGTCCAAAAAAAAAATTGTTTTTTTTTTTCCAAAAACGAGTGAAAGTATTAGTTTAAAACTTATTAAGGAAAAATTCATAACTTATAAAAAGATAGTTCATGAATTATAATAGAATAGTTCATAGTGTAAAATTTATAAAGGAGTAAAAGTAATAGTTCAAAACTTATTAAGGGATAGTTCATAACTTATAAAAGGATAGTTCATGAATTATAATAGAATAGTTCATAGTGCAAAATTTATAAAGGATAGTGCATAACTTATAAAATGATAGTTCATGAATTACAATTGAATAGTTCATAACATATAAACGATTATTTTATAAATAATTCGATATAATATATTAAAAAGTAATAGTTCATGAATTATATGGGAATAGTTCAAAGTTTATAAGAGAAGAGTGCAGAAATTATAACATGGAAGTTCAAAAAAATTTCATCCGTTTTTGAAAAAAATAAAATAATAAAATTGGGACACGTGTCAGCTCTACGTTCAGCCGCACGCCCCTACCTGAAATTATGAACCGTACTTGAACATTGTCATAATATATATATATAAATAATATACATATATTATAATTTCAAAATTATTAGATCGATAATTTTTCATCAGTCATTCACTCATTCTTTACGACTTATTTGGTTGAATCTAAAATACTAGAGTTTCTGCCTTCCCTTGATTTAGTCCGTTCGCCGTCTTGCTCTGACCCATTCCATCATCGCCCTTGCTCTAGTCCATTCCATCGCCCTTGTATTTGTGGATTCCCACAATTGTAATCGATAGTTAAATAAATGTAATTTTCTGTAAATTATCTGTTATTATATTTTTGAATGTGAATCGGTAAGACACATTGATGTAACTTGAATTTGTTTCCAATGTATTAACTACTAATGTAGGTGTCATGAATCAATAATTAGGTATCGAGTTTTTTTTTCCCGATCATTTTTGTCTTTAAACATGAGAGAAAACAAGTATACATATTGAATATAATCGGTGCAAAACTTTCGCGGGATTCGTCCCGTCCCATGTGGGACAAGGCCCACGCGGGACGAAGAAAAAAAGACATAAATCTCGTCCCGTCCCGTCCATGCCCACCCCTAGTAAATTCACAACTTTATTAATTGAAAGAAAAGGAACCGGTCGGCCGATTGAGAGGGGTTGGTCGGCTAATCAAACATTGTCACACAAAACTCGTCTTTGAAACTTTTGGAATGAAAATGGATTTTTTTTAGAAAGTACAAGTGACGAAACGACTTATTTATAGAAGAACTTATAACCTCATCGTCCTTGGGTTTAGTTGTCTAAGTTTATCAAACCCTATCTTATAGATAAAAAGATGAAAATGTCCAAGTGAACACGTTAAAAAATAACCTAAAATAAAAAGGATAAAAAATAAAAGATAAACTCCTAGAAGCAAATTCAACGTAGGATTAGTCAACCGACTACCTCCAAAGCATGTATTGGCTTACAACTAGAAACGAATTTGAGTTTAGCAAGAAAAATAGAATCAATAAACACTAGATGATCAACCTAGGGCAATTGGCCCAAAAGGTAATATTAAGATCAAAAGAATCTCATTTGAAGTTCGGTAAACATGCATTGACTTATAACTAGACTTGACATTGTCACCCGCATCCGATGAATGCCTGAAACCCACCCTAAAAGACGGGTCAAAATCCTTAGACATGCAAGTAAAACTCGAGTGACGAGTGCAACGAATGATCGGGTGGAACCCATACGGGTGAGCAACTCAAGCTTTTCGTCAATGGACTTTTTGACATTTGGGCTCAAATAATTACCCAGGTTCCCTAGAATAACCGTGTTCAATAATTTTGGTTATTCAACTGTACTTTATAATCCAATTACGTAGTAGAACCGGAATATAAAGTTAAAAAAGACGAAAAAAGAGAATGCACATCGTACCAACGTGGAAATCTACTATTATATTGACATGAAAACTTATTGTAATTATACATTTTAATGGGATTCGACTTTCGTTTTTAATGGACGTAACTAAAAATATACACTAGCAAAAAGAAGAAAAAAAAGTTCATGTATGCCTAACCACACAATCCAAACCCTTTGGCACAGCATTTTCAAAATCGTGTGTTCATTCTATCACCTCCATCATCATTTTCAGTATTATCACCATCATTGAAGCAAAAGATACTGAGTTAGCCACCTATCGCCTCGAGATGAACCAGCTTCGAGATTGAAGGTAAGAGGCGGACACCCTAGAGAGCAGACCCAGTTACTACTGGGCTGAAATTAAGAGAAATAGTGTTTAAAAGATATATGAATGGTGGGCAAATTTTTTTACTCTTCTCTATAAATACTTTCACTTACCATACGCACTAGATCGGCCACTGTGAAGGTTGCTTCTATTCTCTCTTCCCCAAACCACTTAATTGCCTTTCCAGCTGCAAAACACTCAAAAACAAGTAAGAATAGTTCCAAGAACCAGCCGTATTTACACATGATACAGATTAAGGGTCCGTTTGGTTTTAACTCCAAAAACGGAAACGGAATGGAAACGAATCCAATTCATACATATACCATTGCTCATGAAATTTTTTTGGAATCATTTCTTGTGGTTTGAAGTAATTGGGGTAGAATTGATTAGTTTTGATACGCTAATGGGAAATAAAATTGGGGGATTCAAATGCATTTTGTATGAAGCCACAAGGAATGATTTCAAAAAAATTCATGAACAAGGTACACATATAGACTAGATTCATTTTCATTCCGTTTCAGAAGTTACAACCAAACGGAGGCTAAGTGCTTACCTGTGCATTTTTCAGTTTTTGCCTCTGTAGTTCTTCTACTAGACTTCCAATCCTGCCAACCAAAATTTAGATTCAATATAGCTACGGTATCAAAATCAATTCTCCTGAATCACAGAGTCTATGGCTTTCACATACCTTTGTTGCAAATGAATAACTTGGGCTTTAAGACTCCCATCTCGACCGGAAACTGGGGAAGACTGCAATTCACACAACAAAACCACTCTAATTTGCAACAAAACGATAACTACACAGGTGTTTGTACAAATAACAAGGGAACTCGTACAGTTAAAGTAAATCCACAACATTAACAGAGATTCATTAACTGTACTTAAATCATTTTCATAGAATGGTCATATATTTTCATTGCTTTCACAATGATTAATGAAAACTGTTATAACCATGTTCAATACATATGAATTAATGGGATTTCTTTTTATTTCATACCAAAAGACAGGCACAGTAGCCCTAAGGAAAAGTTCATTCACAAAGGCATAATCAGTATCTAGTAGAATGCTATCACAGACTGAAGTCCGTCATCACTCCTGATGAAAGCTCCGGTTTATAATGAAAGGGAAGTTAACTTGAGGTAAAAGTACATTACACATGTTTGACATTGTCAAGTAAGACCAGAATTAAGTACAATGAAAAATCAATTCAAAAGCCAAGAAATATATTACCTGAAATGCATCACTGATTTCAGTATCAACCCCCTCGATTGGGTTGCCTACATTGGTTGAAAAAGTAATTGAATTATGTATCCCTATAAATATTGAAAATATGTAAGAATACAATATTGATCATACCAGAAGACTGCTCTACGCGTGTAATCAACTTAATTATTTCTTCCTGTCAGAAATGATTAGGTAAATTGTTTAGAAAAATATATTGAACAGCGCATACTATTTGTAATTCTGTGCCTAGAAAAAAATCACTGGAAATATTTTAAAATATCGCATACCTTCTGCATATCGATCTGCTGCAATATAAGCTGAAGTGATGGAATTATTGATGCAGCAGAGACATTTTGAGCAACTTGGGCAGTTGAGTTACCAGAACCAGGAATGGAAAAGCCCATTGTAGAACTCTATACAGTATAAGATAGAAAGAAGGGTTAACGGATAGATTCAATCGTTTAGGATTTTAGAAGTCAAATATATCATAACTATGAAAAGTTCAAGCTCACGGGTAAAGTAGAAAATCGAACACTTGCGAATTTAAAGAAAAATATTGTCAATGGATGTCATAAATCATAAGCGGTTTAGCATTAATAACTATTTGATATATGATTGGAACAATAAACTTGTCAGCTAAAACGGTAAAGTAACAGAAAAAAAATCTGGCAAATTAAACAGTTCACCAAAAGGCAAAAATTAAGCTTGGAGCTTCAAATTGAATACTTAGTCACAAAGGAGGAAGCAGCATGCAAGGATTTGCGAATTCCTGTGCGGACTGAAATGACTAGATTAGATGCATTCTGGTCCTGTCTGTTCCAGAATGGACAACCAGATACATTTTGGTCTCATCGGGAATGACCAGGCCACATGTAATTTGAACCAAAATCTCAGTCTCTATACACATTTGCTGGTTTACAAATATTTTATGTTGAAACTTTTTTGTTCTGCATATGTTTATTTTTTCAGTTATGTAAACTAGTAGCTGCAAAACAGGACTGGGGCAGAACAGTTTGGTTTTGGAGCAGCAGTGGCCTGTATCTACAGACTCATAGAAAGAAGACACTTGAAGAGATCGATCGACACTGGTGTGGTTCAAGACAAGTTCAACTTCAGGATTGCAAAATATATTAATTTGCATCCAGCAGGATTTCTAACAAGTTTTGCAATGAATTCTATCTTGAAAGTGATAGCCCATCTCCTGAGTAGCATTGTTATATGAACTGAGCTACTCGGGATTGCCTTGGATGCGGCTCGTAAAAGACTCGGTTCGAGCTTGTTCATTTTCTAAACGAGCCGAATATAAACACATTTAAATAGACCTGTACAAATCCGGGCTCGGGCCGGGTTCGGGCCAGGCCATACCTAACAACTCTACCCGTAAGGTGCGGGCCGGGCCACAAACACTACCCATGTCCACCCATATAAAAAGCGGGCGGGCTACCGGGCCGGCCCGGATGACCCGTATGTACTTGCTTGTGCGTTTATTCCTAGAATTTATCGGTCAAAACAAGTATTATAATGAATTTAATACCACTTTCAATCCAATTATACTTGTATAGTGCACTACCAACAAGTTCAATAACAATCGACACACAAAAATGAACAGACTCAAATACCTAAAAAAACAATAAGTATCATTACAGTCAAATTAGTCCTACAATCTTGTGTTACAGACGAATATAACTCGTCAAAATACTCCAAATAAACTAAATGAACAATCAGAATATGTAACACTCAAAACAATATAAATTATATACACATATAGATATATAATATTACATGTATAAAACTATATACGGGCCGGGCCGGGCCAAGCCCGAACGGGCCAAACTTGCTGCTCATACCCATGTTTTTTCCCGGGCGGGCGGGCGGGCTGGACGGGCCGGCCCGGTTTTGTACAGGTCTACATTTAAAGCTCGCTTAAAATTTAGGCTCCACCGTTTGGCTAGAATAACATTGTAGGGTTGTTATTTTAGTGGAGTTACTCAGCTCGGAAAAAGATCGGCCCGAGCTTGTTACTATCTAAATGAGTCGAATATGAACACATTTTAAAGCTCGGTTATAACTTAGGCTCAGCTCGGGCTCAGACAGTGTTCTAAAAGGTGCGCCTTAGGCACTAGGCGTCAGGTGCAAGGAGTTATTCACCTTCATGTACACAGGCACAGCCCCTTTAAAAGGCGCAGCCTAGGTGGTCTGAGTGCAGTTAGGTGCAAGAAGGCGCGCCTATAGCGCCTTTTACTGTCTCACAGAATCAATAAAATGTTACTATTTTTACAAATATGTTTTGTTTCCTATTTGCAAAAATACTACACTAGTAGCTAAGGAAATAAATATGTTTAAAAACAGCCAATAATCGAAGCCCTTAAATATAAAATTTTTAATACAATCAGATACTGCCATAGCTTTTTTGAAACTTCCTTCTTCTATTATACCAGGAAAAAATACTTCTTTCTATTCATCTCCTTTTCCTGAAAGAATAAAACCATTCTTCTCATTTTCTGAAACATCAATCCCCTTCCCCTCTTCACACTCTATGTTTTGCAACTGCAATTATACAACTATTTTAAGTAGCAATGTTCAGTGTTCTCACACCGCTGACTGCACGTCTAAAGTCCTCATACTGCCCTCTGCCCCTCTACTGTTCTGTGTTGTCACTACTTCAGGGTGACAAACATATTGAATATGAATGTTGTTTTTAATAAAAATATTCAAAGAGGCACGCCTAGACAAAGTGCCCCGTGCGCCTAGATTCCAGGAGCTCCTGCGCCTACTGCCTTTTAGAACACTCAGGCCACTCGGCTCGTTTATAAACGAGTCGAGCCCTGTTCGGCTTGTAAAATAGCCCTACTTATCAGTGTATGCCTTCCGGCCACTTGCCAAAAAAGGATTTGATGATACTCATAAAACGGTGGAACTGAACTTGTAACATACCTTAGGGCTGAGATCAGCAGAAGTAACTTTGAAACGACCCCTGTGCTGGACAACATTTTCTGGTAGTAGAGGCCCACTCAGATTCTTCTTCTGCTCAGGAATGACATTTTGTGGCAAAGGAGTATCTGTTGACATGCTATCAAAATCATATCTCCTTGTTTGAGGGTTCTCACTTGGTGGTGATTGCATCTCAGAATCTGATGGAACAGAACCATCACAGCTTGGACCCTTAGCATTGGAGTCCTCCTCCGCGATATCAAAACAACCTCTGTATTGAAATTGACATATATACTTAGAATGACAGCAAGAAAGAACATTTGGGAGACCATATGATACTTAAGACTGATAATGGTCAATTAACAAATTTAGGAAATTTCAAAAGCTCTTGGCTTGACCAAAGTAATTGTTTCGTTGATGAAATAACCAGTTAGCTCGATGACTTATTTCATCTTCAATGATTTACACACTCCAGCTTTCCTTTTCCTAATGTATCATTTCCCAAACTAGAGGGTCATATAAACTCTACAATTCTAGACAGACAGTGTAGTGAATGAAAATTGAAGCATTTCATATTTCTAATACTTTCAATCCCATCCTCAGTAGTAATCTATACAGAAAATATAATGCATACTTGGATGCCTGCAAAGGTTGATTAGGAAATGAAACAAGGGAACCCTTGCAGCTGTCTGTATCATCAAATCCATTCTGAATGAAAATAAAAAGTGCAGCAAACATCAGTAAAAAAATTCGAATTATGATATAAAGTACTAAAGTAACCAAGTAAAGAAAGAATACCTCATAACTAGGCCCAGAATTTGATTCATTAGTCGTATCAGTTGACGGTCTGTGTACAAGAGTGGTTACATCCTCACAGCTCTCTTTTTGCTTCCAATATGAATCTACATTTTCTTGGCTTGAAGTGCTTTCATTGTCCTGAATCTATTTTCAACATTGTAGAAATATTAAAAAGGTAAACATTAACTTAACTCCAGCACAATCAATAGAAAGTGGAAACAAAAGATTGTTCACCGAGGAAGCATGGTAAAAGTGTACTTAAATCCCAAGCATAGAAAAGAGAGTAGAAAATCTTGAAAAATGAACCTACCAGGGCAGCCTGATTCTTCACGTCCTCCAAGTTAAAATTCCAGGCACTTACCCCTTGGATGTACTCTCGCTAATAACAACATAAAACTACAAGGTTTGAGTACACAAAAAACTATAACCAATATGTCTGTTCATAAAGTAAATTTAGGGTCCAATTTAAATTTCTACTTCCAATATAATCAAAATTCGTGGAGGCGAAGTCTGAATAGGCAAGGACGGCAGTTTCAAGGTGCAGCAACAAGAGGTGGTAGCAAATACAAGATTCTAGAGGACTGAATTCTTCATATTGGAGAATAATAGTTAAGACTGATTTACCTTAGATATTTGCTCTTCATTTCCATGCAAAGCCTTATTTTGCCCAAGGAGCTCCATGTCTTTTGCCTACGCAGTTAGAGGAAGTAAGCATGAGCAGAGGGGCCCTTTTTGTGTAACAAATATGATAGCCTATGGTTAAAATTTCGAAACTACATGAATAAGATGGCATCAGTCAAGCAAATGACCTTAGATATCATATATCTTTCACCCAATGGTGAAAGTCCTTGAAGAATAGTGCGAGCTAGATATTCCTGTGTTTTGGCACTCTTAAAAAAAGTATGCTTCAAGAGTTTATCTGCACTGGGGCGTTTCTTTGGATCTTTCACCAAGCAAGCAGCTACCATTTCTTTGAAAGACTGCATGAATAAGTACCCAAAAGAGCACATCCACACCAATAAAAAGCTTAGACAGATTACAGATCGTAGAACAACAATTCAATTTTACAGAAAGAAAGAAAACCTTTGAAAATCTCTTGTCTCTTTCATAGTCAAGACCAGGTGGGGCACTTTGCAACGTCATTAAAAAGACCTATGAATTATAAGAACAGAAAATCAACCAAGGAAATTAGAGAAGTCATTATAAAACCTCTTAGTGATAAATAAGAAGTACCTTCATTGGCGGATACTTTGAAAAGGGAGCATGTCCATGAGCAAGTTCAAGTGCCGTAATGCCAAATGACCATATATCTGCCCTGTTTGACCAGAAATAAACAACATAGTAACTTAGACAAATGAATTAAAATACCCAGATAATTCATAGGCCATACTAATGTGCATATGACCACTACATAGAGCTATATGGGCATATGACACGGTTAAACAACTAGATCTTGCTTATATAAAGTAGTTTCAGCAGTTACCTAAAATCATAGCTGGGGGCCTGCTGCATGACTTCAGGAGCCATCCTGTAAAAACAAAATAAAATCAATTGAAAAACGACAATCATTTTCAAGATAATAAAGAACAAAAAGTCTTCCATTTGGACTAAAAGTTGAAAAGGCAAAGGTACAGATCGAGCCTTGTAACTTGGTACTCAATGTCGTTGATTGTAGATACTAGTCAAATAATAGACAGTGAAGCATGATAAGTTGTTTCAAAAATAAAGGGGATCAAGTTTGTTCCTCCAAGATTTAAAATTTTTGGATGAATTGTTCAAATCACACCTGCAGCAATGTTCTCACTTCGGATGATGTACCATAAATCATACATGGTGAAGCAGGCAACTGTGTATGTAGGCTCTAGCCAATTTAGGAAACTACATAATGGTGTGTAGCTGTGTATCTAGGTTTAGATATATTAGGAGAAGGATACTGAGTGACAGGCTGCCTTCAATAATACTATCAAGGTTATTGTTATGGTTTAAAAGACACTAAGACTAAGTCAAGAAATTCTAGAATTGCTTTTATTCAATTGCAGAAAACAGCTTGAGCCTCAAAGAGAAGAACAAGAGGCTTAGCCACATAATTACCAGCATGGAGTTCCAACAAATGTATTTCTAGCTCGGTGTCTATCACCCCTGTCAAACATACATGCCGATACGCCGAAATCTGCTAATTTGACAGTACCATTGGAGTCGAGTAAAATATTTCCAGCCTGCAATAAAGAAAAATGATCATACCCTAGAGACATCGAAAGAGGTAGATAGATAATAACCAAGGCGTGCACTGTCGACCAACACAGCTATATCAACAGCTAGTGTATTTGCACTTTTGCAGCATTTCTTTGTTGTTGTTTGTTATTATACAATCCCAAAATCCATCCTCTTAGTGGTTCACTATCTCAAGAAATACTCTTTTTCAGTGAGCATGGAAGCAAAACAATCTACTGATAAAAGGAGTGGAGAAGTAAATTTTTATCAAATCAACCTAAAATGGATTTGATGATTCAGAATTGGAAGAAAAAAAAGATAGCAAAACCAAAACAAAGATAAATTTAAAAAGAAAACAAAAAAGTTTACTATCTTACCTTAACATCTCTGTGGATATGCCCGTGGGCATGGAGATACTCAAGGGCCATAAGAGCTTCACGGAGTAATGTGGCGATTACAGGCTCTTCAAAGCCTTCTGGATAATAAGATTTCATAATGTGAAGACAAGATCCTCCAGCCATATAAGGCATCACAACCCAGAGATTGTGTCCAGTACTGAAGGAGCAAAGAGCCCTGAGAACTTTAGGATGGTCAATTAAGCTCATGGTATGAACTTCTCGCCGGATTCCATCCTGCATATTTTGGAAGGGTCATTAAGATAACAGTCCTTCAGAATTGAGATAACTAAAGTAAACTTAATGACCACACACAATCACCCAATGACCAAGTAAGGAGTTTATACAACAATCATCCATAACTCACACAATTCAGGTGGATATTCAGCTGGATCTTATATGCGGTTCATTCACGGTTTTAGTTGCTTGTTTTCTCCTGTTCTATGCTCTATAGTACTGAACGCACCTCTTGAGAGGACCCCTTGTCCTCTGAGGCCTGTATATGTAATTTCCTCCTTCATAATAGAGCTTTTCTTTGCTAAAGAAAAGGAAATGCAAAGTTTTACCAACGTAGAAATTATCGGATGCTACCCACATAATGCATAGTAATCGGACCCAATGACTAAGGATAACAAATTTGGTATATAGTGGTTGCTCTATCAATTTGTTTGGGATCATATATACAGGATTTAGCAACTTAACCACTAGAAAATACTTCTTTGAAAGAAGAATTATAAAATCAAGCATATTTAACTGGCAGAAAAGCAGGTTCTTCACTAGGGCTGGCTGGCTGGACCTTGATCCTTTATCCTGACAATCTTACCAGGCCTTGGTGTACAGCTTAGACATGATACAAATCACATATTTTTGTTTCTTCTCTTTATGAGGATAATGGGAATAGCACTATAACATAGTTCGGGCACTTACATAAGAAAAGTTCTAAGATCAACCAAAAGCTTTGCATGGGACAGTGCAGAATTATATTTCTTTACCATGCCCCTGCAGAATTTTTATGACTATTGTGAGTTCAAATATGTTAGCATTGTCAAAAAAGGAACTTCAATATTCAATTTTAGGCATTCACATAGCAAATGTTTTCAATCAGAGGCATTGAGTTTACTATGATAAAACATTCCATTGCAAGAAATTCGCATCTAGTATGTCGACGTAAAATTATTGACTAAACACTTTTAGATATGCATAGATTGCATGCCCACATAGAACCAAATACCAGCAGAGACTGGAAACAAGTGCATGTCAGCTGCTGGCAAACCTTAATCTTTAAACATTAATTACAAGGTATTGCAACCTTCGACTTCTAACAGACTCATCGCAATAAAAGCATCTAACTATCTATAAGAAACATGCCCCCAAAACAAGATTCTGATACTGATACTTCCCTTGGTGAATAACTCGTGAATTGTTGCAGCCAGTTAAGCAAGGAACATAAAGGCGGAGAAATTATGGAGTTCCTCAGAAAAATACCTTGTAATGTGTGAAGATTCCATTCATGCATAATTTTTCATATTAAGAGACAGCTTAAGTGACCCGAGTGCAGTTAGAAAAGGTATCCCAATTACTGAAATATCATCATGGCAATCCTCATTGAGACTGATCACACCGATGATCAGACCATGAATAATTTAATAAGGAGTCAACTCAATTTATAAACACATTTAATGGAAGCATAGAAAAATAGAATATATTATCTAACAATCCGCAGCCAATTTTATAGCAAAGATAAAAAGGGAAGCAGGCCATTGCAAATATAGGCAGGAACAAAATTCAGAAAGAATCTAAACCACAGTCATTTGTATCAGCACATAAAAAGAGTTTACAATGATAAGCAACAAAAAGTAGAACATACCAGGTCATTGTTGCACCTCTCCAGATCAAGAACCTTAATAGCTACTATCTCATTAAAAGGAACACAAAGAGCTCTATACACAGTAGCACTGTAACCTTCTCCAATTGCCTCATACAACTTGTAACCTTCGGACTCAACAGGATATCTTTTGTATGACAGATCCTCCATTGTTTCTTCAAATAGTTCACAAGTAATATCCTCTTTGCACTCGCATGCAATAGAGATCATAGAATACCACTGGGGAAGCAAGAAATCGAACTCAACTTAGTAACTTTTGGGGTAACAACCACTTAATCAACATCTCTTACATGCAGGAAGATGCATGTAACAAAGAGGGCTTAAAGATCGAGAAAACTCTAGTAAGAGAACGTTTCAGTTCCTACGAGGTAAAGAAACGACCAAACAATTCGCTCCACTGGAACCATCTATAGAGAGGTAATCCAGTAAATTGCACCAGTTTTCATATCATCACAATAGAACAATCATAGATCCCCTCAACGTGTAATGGAGGGGTATTAGGAATTTAATCTCTTTTCCAGGGTTGTCTATAAGCCACAAACAACTGTATTCTAGCTGCTGAAGATCTCAGCAAACAAGGTCAGCCTCCAATGAGCAACAAGTATAGCACCAACAATGTGTAACTTCTGCAACAACACTGTAGCACTCAAGATTATCAGTAAAGTACAAGGATGCTGAAAAGAGCACCCACATAGAGGACAATCAATACTAGCATAAACAATCAACAGTAATTAATTTTCCTCTGCAAGAAAAAATGGAATGTCATTATTTTAATGGTTCAAGAAAGTCCATTTTGTTCCCTTTTCATGTGCATGATACCAACTTATGTTTTAGGAAGTAATTCAGAAGAGTGAGATCCTTATAAAGTCAATTTTTTGCCGGTTCATAGTGGGATAGTGCTAAACAAAACTGATACTCGTCATCTTCTCAAGGTGCAGGACAGGAGTTTTATAGAGCTATCATACATGTAACTATATCTTTTGTAATAGCAAAGAGATCAAAACTATAGAATATAACTTAACTCATTGTTGGATAGATAGGTCTAGAAAGATAAATAGTCTGAATGACCTAGAACTAGTTAGCCTGTGAGGAAGGTAAAGGTCATGTACCAGGCGGGTGCCCTAGGGGTATGAATTAGTATCAGTGAGGCCTTGGGTGTTCTAGCTCATCATCCAGAAACATAATTTTTAATTGGATATTATACCTAAGGGATAAGAAAGAAACAGGTGTACTAGATAGTGGTTGAAACAGATTGAGATTAATGATTTGTAAAGGGACCTCGGTATGCGGTATGTCTGGGCCTTCTTTCATAAGTATCTTATAAGGATAAGCAATATGTAGCATATCTAGTTAGATCGACAAAATAGCCTAGCTTGCACTGGCAAAAAAAGTTACCATAACGAGAGATCACTAATCATAGTACCCTTAGCCTCCTAATGTCCTTCATTTTTTGAAGTTAGGAAGGGCAACTTCTAAAACTCAATCTGTGTTTGGAGATTCACTATCAAAATAGTATTCAGTATCATGTCCTACAACATGCAGGTATCTGCGTTATCCTTGATCCAATGATGTCACTGTCACTGACTAATCTAAATTTCATATTCATAATTTTCTTCTCACATTAAATACCTAAGTCAAAAGTACAATGATACTTGCTACTTGAGCTTAATTTGATGATAGCATTTACTAAGAAAAGAATCATGATCAGAACTTTCCCTGTCAATACAATAACAAATGCAACTTCAGCTTCAATTAGTGATAGAGGTTTTTAAAGGAAAGAAGCACATTCAGAAGTTTCCTCTTAAAGGGTAAATTGCATTTCATTGGGCATAATCAATAACTCCAGGAATGCTTGGGATAATTCGCAAGACGATAGAGCCGAATAACATGAGCATAACACAAAATAGAACAGGATAATCCCAGAAACATCAAGAAGAACGTATTCGTGATCAGAATAAACATCAAACCCTAAATGGTCAACTTTGACATCATACATATCAACGCCACATCATAATGATCCTCTCCACTACAGGCAAAAATACCAGAAACCTCGCGGAAAACCAATGACAGCAAATAGATGGGAATCGATTCACAAGCTGATCGTCAAATTGGCAATCAACGGTTGACATCGATATAAGAACTTCCATTGAGAGAAATAGAGCAATTACAAGGAAAGCAGGGAATCAAAAATAAAAGGCGTACGTACCTTTATCCCTTGAAGATGATGAGAAGAAGAAATCCAAATCCAGCGTAGAAGAGGTTGATAGTAATGAAAGAAAGAGGCACACAGAGCTGAAGAGTGGATTGATTGATGAGGAATTTTGTTTTGTTTTTTATATGGGATCGAGTATTCTTCTCGTGAAGGCTTGCATCTTTTATGCCAGTTCATGAGGAGTGAGGTGGACATGGAAAAGTTAGGTTTTGGCCGTTTAGGGGTTGGGTGGTTGATACGAGATCTTTAGTGTTTACAGTTGATACGCTGCGTTTTGTGCGAGCCCACGTCGTTTCTGTGAGCTTTGGCTATGCCACTTGTTCATTTACGTGGATTTGACATAAACGACTATTCAACACTTCGTTTTCAACTTTCTATGGGTTTGTCACTTGTCAGTTCGTTGCTGTATGCCTACGTATATACTCTGCTTTTTCAGTCTCAAGTTATGTCGCAGTGAATTGGGTCATGACTTGTAAGAACGTCCCCAAAGTTTTTTTAAAATTTATAAAAAAATAAAGTTAAAATAATTAAAATTGTCTTTTTCTTGCCGAAAATAGAGTTTATTACTTCAACCCCGATACTAAATGCACCCATTACATCCTAATTCAATTCAATTATGACTGAATTTGCTATTTAACCTTAGTTCAATAATTTGATTTAGTAATTGTGAAGTTCAATAATTTTGTTAGAATATGACTTTTTTAAAATTTTTAGACTAATTTATCCTTTTACATGAATTTAAAAGATTCCTAATTAGTTATTGTCTTTTAATTGACCTACAATTCCTAATTGAAGGTGTATTTTGAAAAAATTACCAATTTTAATCAGCGTAATCAATTAGTAAATCATGAAGAGTACAAGAAAATTTTACGTGAATTGATAAAACTAGCATGTTACATGCTTGTACTCTTCATAATCATGAAGAGTACAAGAAAATTCTTTATGAAATTTTACAAAAAATTTACAAGAATTGATCAGCGTAATCAATTAGTAATTAATCGTGTACAAGCAAATTTTATAAGAAGATAAATCGTGAAATCCAACTTGTCCAGTTGGTATTAGAGTTCGTTTATTAATTTTTCGTATTTCTTGTAAGAATTATAAAATTACAAGAAAATTCAAAAAATATAATTACAAGAAAATAAGTATCATTTACAAGAATAAATTATAAATTTACAAGAAATCTGTTTCATTTACAAGAATAGTTATAGTAAAGTTATAAGAGTAACGTCTAAATTAGGATAAAATTTATTATAATAAATAAGGACAAATATGCCATTATTTATTTAATAAGGCTATTCACTTAAAAATTTATAGGCCTATGTTATTTACTAAACAAAATTAGTCATTGGATGCATTTCATCCAATTTTCTCTTCAATTATTAACAATCATTTTCAATAATTACTAATCATCAACTACAAAAATTGTGCATATTATTGTCGTACCATTGAGAATTCAACAAGGAAAACCAGTGTCCCGATCATTGACAATCATCACCTCATCATTATTAGTTTTAATTATTTTTAAGTATCAATTAATATTAATATTAAGGTTATTTAGTAGTTTTAATTATAATTATTTAGTAATTAGTCATAAGGAACCATGAAATTGAGGTCAATTATCCTCGAAGTTGAAGTCATTTATCAACAATCATTGTCAATATTTCTTCGAATATGAGGCCATTTATCCTTCTTGTGACCCAACAATACAACAAGTGCTCGGAATCCACAAATTCCGTCGCCTTGAACATTTGCTAAGCATTCAACATAAGGAACCATGAAATATTCAAAATTGTTGGAGCCGAACTCGTATTTTCCTATGACAACCAGAGGGTAGGTAAGGACTGGTGTTCCGTTTGCTCTCACTTCCTCTAGTACATCATCATTCGTTGCTTCCCCCGCTACTTCCCTCGTTATTTCCTATGCCACTTCCTCCTCCTCCTCCTCCTCCTCCTCCACCGTCACCTACATCGCTCTCTTCCTTTCCCTTTCCTCCCTTGTTTTGGTCATGGCTTCGTGAGTGTATTCAAAACTCGATCTTCTACGTTCATTTACGCCCTTCTTTGACCTCCCCTTCGGGTTCGGGTTGGTAACTAGCGCTTCTAGCATTATGGTTTCCGGGTCTCTCAATGTTCGTCATATTGTGTCAATTTGCATAATATTGTGATCTGTTAACTCACCGGATTGGATGGCTTCTTGGAGATCTTCCACGGCCACCTCATTCACGTCCACGTAACTTGGATCGCTTGTTTTGTTATCCGCATCATCGAACTAGTGAATATGATGCCAAAAGACATCAACATCTGTTTCCATGAATGTGCGTCCTTCATGAGCGATAATTGCCACTTCATGAAGACAATGTATCCTATATGTTGTCCTGGTGTAGCAATTTCTACAATACGGATCATAGTCGCCGGAGCAGACAACGTTGAATATTTCAAGGAGCATGGATATGCAGTGATGAGACACCTTGTTCAATAGAAGTCTAAGATCGGCAAATTTCACAGATTATTTTGAATGCGGATCCGCGATTGTTCTAAAGAAGTCATCAATTAGCGAAACTCGTCCCACAACATCATGTGGATATGCTTTAGACACGTGTCTAAATGGTTGTTTCGGGAGTCTATTTCACTTTTGAAGACCGAGTGAGCATACTCAGCCCTGTAAATATGTATGTAGGAGTCAAACATAATGATAATGATAATAATAATATTAATAATAATAATAATAATAATAATAATAATAATAATAATAATAATAATAATAATAATAATAATAATAATAATAATAATAATAATCTTTTCAGTGTGACACATGTCTAAAAGATTGGGGTTTTGTGTTAAGGATTTACCGGATAGATGCTCGATTTCCAAGGTGCATATGATGGTATGTCATGAAGTTAACAATCTTTTCACTGTGGCACAACCAAGTTCTCGTTAGATATTTCATCAGTCCCCAACGATCCCCACAAATCACGCATTTTTCAGAGTCGTTCTTCGTATGTCTCCCTCATTTGGGATTTGAACAAGGCGTAACATTGGGCCAAAAACTCACTTTTGACGCTTGCACTACGACTCTTACGGGAAGCGTTACCTTCTATGTTGTGCTCCACATGCAATATGCACAACATGTGGTAGACCTTTGGGATTGTATACGGAAGCGTCGGCAAAAAACCAAGCTCTTTGTCTGTTATTATGACCTCGGACATTTGTTCATCGCACCATCCCCTTACTTGATGCAAAATCCAATTGTATGTCTCCTCTGTTTCTCTGGAAAGGAATGCAAACCCAACATGAAATTTTTGTGTCTGCATATTTTCCCTACAATTTTTAGAAGGGTCATACCGTACCTACAAGAGTATGTAATTTATTAATATTGTTGTTGTCCGAACACTATGTCTTGCAAGAACATAAAATAACCGTTGCTTACATGTTTCTATTGTAGGTTGTGTCCATGATCATGACAAAGGAAAATTTCTTCCATAGAAGAAAGAAAGTAGGGTTTGTGAATGATATGTTTTGCAATCTCCCATGGCTTGTCGTTCACCAACTATAGACGTATTTACCTACGCTCTATATCTTGAGGAGTACTTGCATAGGGGTCATAACTCCCCCAACTTGAACCGCTAAAATTTCGCCCGGACATTGTATACTTGTTGCATTAAAGTTGAATTTTCATCATATCGGGCCCTGAGGATTTCAACCGTTAGCTTTGGTCTGCAACCTGCTAAAGTGAGATCAACTGCCTTGCTATAATGTGCGGTTGACAATCTGCATGCATACGCATGACCCTCGAAGTGTTTGTTTAATTCGTCATTGTGAACCCCGTTGTGAACTTTCAGCCTCTAGACGTTCTTGCTAGCCTCATAACAATGCAACATAAATGTACAATTGCTCTTTTTGGACGAACAATTCCGTTTTTTATTGGTTGATCATTATCGTTCACATGTTAGGTGAACCATCGTGACTTCCACGTCTTTGAGGACTTCCACAATCGAGTAATCGTGAGAACTATGTCTTCAAGCCGAGCCTGAATATGAGTCCAAGCTATCATCATTCGTCCGTTGTAAAAAAAATATTTGAATAGTCTTCTTCCGGCATCACAACATCAGGGCCTTCGAAACCCACCGTATATGGATCATATCGCTAAAAAAAGGTAGGAAAAATAACAAAATGTGTCAGAATAGTATTTTACATGTATAGTGTGTTTCATCATTTAGGACAAGTTATGAATTAAATACAATGTTATAATTAAAAATAACTTAAATAATAATAAAGAATTTTCATACCGGAACTTCGGGCATGCTAGTGTATTCCCTTTGATCTTAAGATCCTTGTGCCTTTTTTTAACAAGGTAATATAACTTAAATACAAGTTATATTTATTAATAATCTCTTCTAATATCGGAATCTTTCAATATCGGAAATAATTCACTTAACCAATTAGCAACGAATACGTAAATAATGAAGGTATAATACTAGAACTTTGGGGAGGTTAAGGGCTATCCCTTGATTTTGAGATTCTCATTCGCTTTTAACAATTAAAAAATGAATAAGTGACGAATAGGTAAATAATGAAGGTAAAAATGAATAATTAACGATATGTAAATAATGAAGGCATGAAAACCGGAATTGCGGAGAAGTTAAGGACTATCCCATGATTTTGAGTCGTTCCTTTTTAACATATTTAAAAACAAATAATTAGTGAAAATGTAAATCATGAAGGTAAAAACAAATAATTAACTAATATTAAATAATGAAGGTATAATATTGGATTGTAGAAAAGTTAAGGTCTATTCCTTGATGTTGAGATCCTCGATTCTTTTTAACATATTTAAAAATAATAACGAATATGTAAAAAGGTAAAAACGAATAATTAACGAATACTTAAAAATTAAACAAAAATATAACGTATTAAAAGATATAACAGATTAAAAAAAAGTATCGGCATTTCGGGCAAGTTAATGTAACACCCTAAATTCTCAGATTTTGGGCCGCTACTAGTTAGGACCTCACAATGGGTCCGACCATAGTTTGACAACAACTTTATTGGATCTTACAACAAGGCACAAATGTAAATAAACACTTTGAAAACTATAAATTATATTTGCATGAATGTATAACATGTGACAGCCATGCATGACAGAAATATTACAACAACATGCATGTAGAACGGAAGAGCCCCCCCCTGTGCGCGCTCCAATTTAAATGAGTGTGTGGAACCGGCTGACCATCCGCTCCGGATCTCTTTGAGAACTGCACACGGATAAATCGTTAGCTAACCATCCATATATAAGAATAACACATAAGCACAAACACACATAGAGCAGTGATAGCATGAATTATAGTCTATATTTTGGGACCTGTTTAGACGTTTTATCTTCAATAATCTGCATGTTTGGATGTATATTATGTGATTATATCGTCGTTTCATCTACCTTTGCGGGAATCGAGGTCTACACCAAGTTTCGTTGTAATCATAGGTAAAATGGCACGTTTTGCATCAAAATGGAGCTAAAGAAGCTAAGGAGTCATTGGAGCTACATTCAGGAGCTGAAGGTAGAATCCAGGAAGCATGGAAATGGATTAAAGATTTACTTTGGACTAGATTTAAGAGATTTCACATTCAGTTTAGAGCCACCTCGGTCAGCTACAGTACCATCTCGACCGAGGTGATCCAGAGGAGCGTCCCGACCGAGGCGAACACCTTGGACGCGGCGAGATATATTTTATTCTTGGCTGAGATCTTTTATTTTTGGAAGGAGAGATCTTATATTTTTAGACTGGATTTCTAGAAGGAAGATCATATATTTTAGGGATTTATTTATGAGAGATAGATATATTTTATTAGGAAAATATCTTTTCAAGATATTTTATCTTAGGAGGGTAGTTTTCCTATATAAAGGGCTGGATTTTCCACAAATCAGCACCGGCGCATCACCGGAAATCCCGCTATCATTATAGTGGTTGAAGGAAGGAAGATTGAAGGAAGGAAGTTGATAGCTTTTATAGCTTTTGTGAAGGGTTTTGTAAGATTCTCTTAGATTCCTTTCTTGTTGATTGTCTTATTGGATTGTGATTCAAGGAACGCATGTTTGTTTGATAATTGATTCAGTTATTGAAACCTTTTTTTAAGGTTTTTGTGTTCAAATATTCACTTTCTTCTCATATATTTGATTATTGCTTTCATGATGATGATTGGCTAATTTCTTTGTGTGATTCTAGGATGATTGGCTGAAGGTTGTGGGAAAAACAATGATAGAATAATCTTAAACTCCAGTAGGACCCTGAAAGCTCGAGTCTTTATCCTTAACCCTAGAGTATCTCGTTCAGTCGATGAACATCTCGGCCGGGGTGGAATTCGTCTGACCGAGGTGACTTATCTGATCCATAACTGAGAGTTAAGTGTTAGAGTTTGTCAAATCCTATTCTTATTACACTTTTCCTGGTTCAATGCAAGCCTAGGATGAGACTTACCCGGTAATTCTTTTGTTTGTTTACCCATGATCATAAGTGTAGGTAATAAAGGTTTATCCTTTATTGGGGTTTGAGTGTGCCTTCATCCCATCTTTGTGAGTTAGCCTGAGACTTACCCAGTAAAGGTTGTATCTATTCCCTTAGGTGGTGTGTTGGTTTGAGATTATAGTTCTTTTCCTTAATTCCTTGAGACTTACCCGGTAATAGGAGTTACGGTTTGGGATTAGTGAGTAGTGAGACTTACCCGGTGATCTATTCCACTTTAGTAACACCTTCCCTTTGCAAAATCTCAGCTTTGTCCTCTTATCTTTAGATCTTGAGTTGGAACCACAACTAGATGCTTTAATCCCTAGAATTGCATATTTCCTTAATTGACTATATTATCATCTTTTGATTGCTCTAATTGATTTTGTGGTTAGTTGCAATATAGACAACCTATACTTGCTTTGTTTCACCTAAGTCCCTGAGATCGACACCCCGGAATTCTTGATTTTACTACGATTGACCCGTACACTGTGGGTTCGCATCCTTGTTTTAGGCATACATCTAGGGTTATAAATTTAAAGCTTGCACACACCATTTGGAGCGAACAAGTAGGAATATAAACAAAATTCATGCTATCAAAGAATCGGTTTCATTATCTTTCTTAAGGTCATACACTCATAATCCATTTACACTTGTGGCACGAGAACTCTAAGACTCTCGTCTCCCTCCCTTTATCCAGTTGGAGTGGATCGGCGCACCTTCCCGTATATCATATGGAGTGGATCAGTACCCTCCCCGTGTACCATGTATGGCCTTGTCGAGGAGATCAACCTCCCAGTCTTCCTCACAAGCTGAGTAGATGATGCCACCACCCATTACACTTAGGCTAATTACACGTCAGTTATACTAAAACAATAACATGTTATAACCACATAAACAACCACCACTCATGTTGATAGCATGAATTATAGTCTATATTTTGGGACCTGTTTAGACGTTTTATCTTCAATAATCTGCATGTTTGGATGTATATTATGTGATTATATCGTCGTTTCATCTACCTTTGCGGGAATCGAGGTCTACACCAAGTTTCGTTGTAATCATAGGTAAAATGGCACGTTTTACATCAAAATGGAGCTAAAGGAGCAAAGGAGTTATAGGAGTACATTCAGGAGCTTAAGGAAGAATCCAAGAAGCATGGAAATGGATTAAAGATTTACTTTGGACCAGATTTGAGAGATTTCACATTCAGTTTAGAGCCACCTCGGTCAGCTACAGTACCATCTCGACCGAGGTGATCCAGAGGAGCGTCCCGACCGAGGCGAACACCTTGGACGCGGCGGGATATATTTTATTCTTGGCTGAGATCTTTTTGGAAGGAAGGATCTTATATTTTTAGGCTGGATTTCTGGAAGGAAGATTATATATTTTGGGGATTTATTTATAAGAGATAGATATATTTTATTAGGAAAATATCTTTTTAAGATATCTTATCTTTGGAGGGTAGTTTTCTTATATAAAGGGTTGGATTTCCCACAAATTCAGCAACCCGCTACAGCCGCAACATCCGCTAATGGCAAGAGGCCGCATACAACAATTAGGAAGGACTTTTGGAAGGTTGAAGGAAGATTGAAGGAAGAAAGTTGATAGCTTTTATAGCTTTTGTGAAGGGTTTTGTAAGATTCTCTTAGATTCCCTTCTTTGTTGATTGTCTTATTGGATTGTGATCCAAGGAACGCTTATTTGTGATATTTGATTCAGTTATTGAAGTCTTTTTCTTAAGGTTTTTGTGTTCAATTATTCACCTTCTTCCCTCATATTTGATTATTGCTTTTATGATGATGATTGGCTAATTTCTTTGTGTGATTCTAGGGTGATTGGCTGAAGGTTGTGGGAAAAACAATGATAGAATAATCTTAATCCCAGTAGGACCCTGAAAGTTTGAGTCTTTATCCTTAACCCTAGAACATCTCGCTCAGTCGATGAACATCTCGGCCGGGGTGGAATTCTTCTAACCGAGGTGACTGTTCTGATCCGAAAATGAGAGTTAAGTGTTAGAGTTTGCCAAATCCTATTCTTATTATACCTTTCCTGGTTCAATGCAAGCTTAGGATGAGACTTACCCGGTAATTCCTTTGTTTGTTTACCAAAGATCATAAGAGTAGGTAATAAAGGTTTATCCTTTATTGGGGTTTGAGTGTGCTTTCATTCCATCTTTGTGAGTTAGCCTGAGACTTACCCGGTAAAGGTTGATTCTATTCCCTTAGTTGGAGTGTTAGTTTGAGGTTATAGTTATTTTCCTTAATTCCTTGAGACTTACCCGGTAATAGGAGTTACGGTTTGGGATTAGTGAGTAGTGAGACTTACCCGGTGATCTATTCCACTTTAGAAACACCTTCCCTTTGCAAAAAAATCTCAGCTTTGTCCGCTTATCTTTAGATCTTGAGTTGGAACCACAACTAGATGCTTTAATCCCTAGAATTGCATAATTTTCTTAATTGACTTTTTATCATCTTTGATTGCTTAAATTGCTTTTGTGGTTAGTAATTGCATAGATAACCTATACTTGCTTTGTTTCACCTAAGTCCCTGAGATCGACACCCTGGAATTTTTTGCTTTTTACTACAATTGACCCGTACACTGCGGGTTCGCATCCTTGTTTTAAGCTTACATCTTGGGTTATAAATTTAAAGCTTGCACACACCATTTGGAGTGAACAAGTTTTTTGGCGCCGTTGCCGGGGACTTGGTCTAGACCGAGCCGGTTGCAGTGATCTTTCGGGGCACTTGCCCCTGTTTCTACTAACCACTCTACTTGAGTGACTTTCGCAGGTTCTTTTTCTTAGGTTTATGCGGAGAACCCGCGTTGGGAAGGAAATCGTTCCTTATGATCCCGAACCAGAAAAGACATACAAAAGACGCTTGAAAGAAGCGAAGATGGCCAACCAAGACGATCGCGATCTTGAGGCCGAATTGAAGGAGGCGTTGGAACAACTACGCCTCAGTAAAGAAGAATTACGACTGGAAAAGGAAGAAACTCGCGCAAGGACTGAGGCGATCGAAGCAGATATGGCGGCTTTACGAGACCAGTATCTACCTCGACCGAACCCAGATCCTCGACCGAGGCAAGACCCTGTTCCAGATCCTCGACCGAGGCAGAATCCAGTACCTACTGCCCCGGCCGAGATACTTCCACCTCGGATGCCAGTCCGAGATGCTCTTTTTGCAAGTATTCCACAGACCCTAGGGCAAAGGATGGACCCCAATCAGCAACTGAGGCGTCCAAGAGTCAACCTAGGTGATCCAGCGGACCATGATTATGAACTTCGACCGCAAGTTCTTTCCATGATTCGCCAATGCCAGTTTGGAGGGCTAGAGAGGGAATCTCCGCATCAACATCCACAAAACTATGAGATCTTGATGGAGACCTTGAGACCTTCAAGGTTGGAAAACAACAACTACAAGCTAAGGCCTTTCTACTTCTCTTTGAAAGATAGAGCGCTTACATGGTATCAATCTCTTCCTCCAGGAAAAATCAATACTTTGGAGGAGATGATTACGGAGTTCTTGACTAAATTCTTTCCCCCCTCTAAAACCGCTGAAATGAGAGGGAAGATTAATGCATTCATAATGAAGGACAAGGAGAGTTTGTCCAAGTCATGGGAGAGATTTAAAGACATTCTTTTGGATTGCCCACATCATGGGATTCCAAAGATAGAGTTGTTGGAGATATACTTCAAAGGACTGGATGGAAACACCCAGTTCAACCTTCAACTACTATCCGCCGGCACGTTCATGGACATGCCGATTGACGAAGCTTGGGAGTTCATAGAGAAGCAAGCTTTACACATGGAGAAATACTCCCACCAAGGAGCTGAAGGTGGAATTAAAAGAGTCAACTTTCAAGATGCTCCCCCAAACAATGATCAACTCACTTCTTTGAAGAATGATGTGAAGCAATTGAAAGATCTTTTGGTTGCTCAAACCAAGAAGGAAGATCAAGGATCAAGGAACAACAATAGTTACCGGAACAACAACAACAACAACAACAACAACGGTTCCCGGAACAACAACTACAACAACAATAGAGGATCCAACAACAATAATTGGAGGGCAAACAACCAAAATTCGGGTAACCCTTACTCTAACTCCAATTCGAATGACTCCTCTAATCCTTTCCTCTCTTCTTCTTCTTCTTCTACTCCATTGAAGAGCCAGGAGCAAGGATCGAGTTCGTCCCAGCCGGAAAAGAAAGATGCGGTGCTGGAGGCCATCTTGATCAAGCTCAACTCTATGGAGATATCCATGACTTTATTTTCAAAGGCACAAAAAGCCTTGGAACAAAAATTCTTTAACAAGGCGAATGAAGCGCCAAGAGATCTAGGGAAGCTTCCAGCAAGGACGGAAAGCAACCCTAAGGGACAGATCATGGCAATAACGACGAGAAGTGGACTGAAGACTGCAGATCCAGTGCCTCGGTCGATGCCAGTACAGACAAAGACCACCTCGGTCCAGGCACAGTCGAAGAACACTTCGGCCGAGATGCCAACCGAGGTGGAGCCACAGAGAGCGGAGGAGAAAACTGAAGTTTATGTTCCACCTCCTGCATATAAACCACCACTTCCATTCCCCCAGTCAAGGGCCAGAGCACATCTAGACAAACACTTTGGTAAGTTCCTTGACTTGATGAATAAACTACACATTAATATCCCTTTCCTTGATGATATTCTAGGGATGCCCGCCTATGGGAAGTTCTTGAAAGAAATTCTATCAAGGAAGAGGAAGTTGGAAGACTTTGGTGAAGTAAGGATGACATCTAAATCCTCGGAGCTCATTCAAATCATGAAGGAGAAGATGCCACCCAAGTTGAGAGATCCCGGCTCATTTTGCATTCCCATTCAAGTTGGGGATGTCACTTGTGAAGCCTTGTGTGATCTAGGAGCCAGTGTGAGCATCATTCTGCTGGAGCTATGTGTGAAGATCGGACTTGGAGAGTCCAAGCCGGTAAAGATACAGTTATACATGGCGGACCGCTCCATTACCCATCCCGTGGGCATTTTGGAAGACGTTCCGGTTAAGTTAGGTAACTTCTATTTACCTATAGACTTTGTTGTACTAGACATTCCCGCAGATTATCCCGTTCCTATCATTCTCGGGAGACCATTTCTAGCAACTTTGGGTTGCAATGTGGATTGTAAGAACGCCAAGTTAAAATTCAACATTGGCGGAGATGAAGTGGAATTTGCATTACTTGCGGCAATGAAGGGAGAGCAGCTAGGAGATGATATCTTCAACATCTATGATGAAGAAGAATCAAGAGAATTGGTGAGCTTTATCCTTATTAAAGATCCACTTGAAAAAGTTATTAGCTTTAGCTTAATAGAGGAAGGTATAGATGCTTCTTGTGATGCAGATATACGGAGCTTAAAGGCGCTGGAAGAAGATCCAGGAGCTATAACTGAAAGACTAATCCAGGAGAAGAAGATCTCCAGTTTCGGTCCCAGTTACAGTACCTCGACCAAGGCACCTTCTGGACCAAGCGAGGTGTTCTTGACTGAATAACATCTCGGTCACCCTCTCTGGACCTCGACCGAGGTCGAAAGCGAGATGATGTCAACTGAGACTTCTGAAAGTCCAGTTCTTCGATCTACTCCACTGGAAGGAGGAAGCAAAGATTCACCTCAGAAAGCACCCCTAGTTGTGGAGCTTAAACAACTCCTAAGTCACTTGAGGTATGTTTTTCTTGGACCGGATTCTACTTATCCCGTCATTGTTAGTGCTTCCCTCTCCGAATCTGAATTATCTAAACTAATGCATGTCCTGAGGAAGCATCAAAAGGCTTTAGGTTATACTATTGATGATCTTATTGGCATTAAGCCTTCTTTCTGCATGCATAGAATACTAATGGAGGACGATCATAAGACTACACGGGAACCTCAAAGACAGTTAAATCCGATCATGAAAGAGGTTGTGAAGAAAGAAATTCTTAAGTTGTTGGATGCAGGTATCATATTTCCTATCTCGGATAGCAAGTGGGTGAGCCCAGTGCATGTAGTTCCGAAGAAAGGAGGTATGACAGTTGTGACGAATAAGAACAACGAGTTAATCCCAACTAGGACCGTCACGGGCTGGAGGGTTTGCATCGATTATAGGAAGCTGAACGTAGCGACGCGGAAGGATCATTTTCCACTTCCCATAATCGATCAAATGCTCGAACGGTTGGCCCAACACTCACATTTTTGCTATTTAGATGGCTATAGTGGCTTCTTCCAGATTCCAATCCATCCGGATGATCAAGAAAAGACCACTTTTACTTGTCCACGGGGGACATTCGCTTATAAGAGGATGCCATTTGGATTATGCAATGCACCCGCTACCTTCCAGCGATGCTAGATGGCTATCTTTTCCGAGTATATAGAGGAGATCATGGAGGTATTTATGGATGATTTTTCAGTATATGGTTCCTCTTTTGATGATTGCCTATCTAACCTTTCTCTAGTACTACAAAGATGCAAAGACACTAATCTTGTTTTGAAATGGGAGAAGTGTCACTTTATGGTTAATGAAGGCATTGTGCTAGGACACCTCGTTTCTAATCGAGGTATTGAGGTCGATCGCGCTAAGATCGAGACTATTGAGAAACTCCCTCCCCCTTTTTCTGTTAAGGGTGTGAGGAGTTTTCTCGGGTATGCAGGTTTCTATAGGAGATTCATCAAGGACTTCTCGAAGATTTCTAAACCACTAACTAACCTCTTGAATAAAGATGTTGTTTTTGAGTTTTCGCAGGAGTGTCTTGATGCATTTTACAGGATTAAGGAAGCGTTGATCTCCGCTCCCATTATCCAGCCTCCGGATTGGACCTTGCCCTTTGAGATCATGTGTGATGCGAGTGATGTGGCAGTAGGAGCGGTGCTTGGACAAAAGAAGGATGGGCGAACCGCCGCCATTTACTACGCTAGCAAGACGCTAGATGAAGCCCAGCGTAACTACGCCACCACCGAGAAGGAGCTATTGGCGGTTGTATATGCTTTCGAGAAGTTTCGTTCCTACTTAGTAGGGGCGAAAGTTGTTGTCTACACCGACCATGCAGCTATTCGTTACTTACTTGCTAAGAAGGATGCCACGCCACGCCTTATTCGATGGATTCTCTTGCTTCAAGAGTTTGACCTAGAGATCCGCGATAAGAAGGGATCCGAAAGTTCCGTTGCGGATCACCTCAGCCGGCTACCTCCCTCTTCACGCGAGAAGGACGAACTACCCATAGACGATTCATTCCCCGATGAGCACTTACACTTGTTGGAGCGTTTGATAGAATTTCTTATCTCACCCCATGATGAAGGTGAAGTATGGGGTGAGGACACCTCCCAACTTGTTTGAGGACACCGTACGGTCCAGCTAGCGACCTTAAATCAAGCGCTTCTTGGGAGGCAACCCAAGATATTGCTTTCTTTTCCCTTTTTCTAGTCTAGCTTAGGTAGTTTGCTTTTGCTTTGCTTTGTTTTGTTTTTGGCGTCCTAGACAGACAACAGGTGACATCTAAGGAAGGAATACAACCCAGGAGCAACACTGGAAGGACAGAAGTTCGAGAATTTGAGAAGACGGAGTTTGACTGGGACACATCTCGGTGGCTGTCACAGCACCTCGACCGAGATGATTCTTGAGCAACCGAGGCAACTAGGGTTACTGAAGATCCACCTCGGTCCGTACCACCTCAGTCCAGTCGAGACCATCTCAACCGAGGTGACAGCAGTTCCAGAAAAGGGTATAAAAGGGAGATTGATTTCTCTCTCTTCCCTATATCCCCTTCTCGACCGCGGCGCACATCTCGCCTCGCTTCTTCGATTTTCACCCGTTTTCGACGATTCTCGCTTCTAAACTGCAAGGAAAGGGTAGAGGATCGATTTGCAAGCAACAATCTGCAGAGAAAACGCACCGAATCGACCAAATCTGGGGTAAATTCGAGAAAAACCCTAAAACTCTCTCCTTCACTATTTTGATCAAATTGGGATTTGGTTGCCCCTGCATTGTGCTGGAAAAGGATTAAGTACCCCATAGGAACAATTGGTAGTGATATTGGGGGAAAAGAACTGGATTTTTGAGAGAATCGATCGCACATCACTGCACCTCGGTCTAGTCGGCCTGTGCCTCGGCCGAGGTGTTCTTGAGAGTTGTCAGGGCAACCGAGGTGATCTGACAGTGAGAGAAAGAGATGAGTTCTGACAGGCAGTTGGTTTTGAGAGACAGATCTTCTCCTTCTCCTTCTTCTTCTTCACGCCGCTCTATACCGGTGATCCATGAGCGTCACCAGGTAGACTATGACCGCATAGCGGCACGTCAAGTGATTGCATCACGATTTCTGGAGATTTCTGCATTTGACTGCCTCCATGTGGATGATGATCTCAGGCGGATGATTTCTATGGTGGTGCTGGAGCAGTTCACTGAGATTAGAGCTCCAGGCTATCTTGAGCCGACACTAGAGTTTGTTAGCTCCGTCACTTACTTGCCTACCGAGCGCGCCATCAAGTACCGGTTGATGAACCGGAACTATCTAGTTCCTATGGACCACTGGAGGGATATCTTTGGCTTCCCGGCCCCCACTGTTGCTGATTTTCCTTCTCGAGCTGTAGCTCGAGAGTTCTGGAGACAGATAGCTCACGTGGTTGAGCACGTTGACAGGTGGAGACCTGGAGATTCCAGGGAGCGGATTATCTTCCACCTGGCTTTTAGACTTACTCACAGGATTTTAGCGAGACTCTTCTGGCGCGTACTGAGACGCCCCAGAAGATCAGACAGGGTGAGCTGTTGAGTTTGTGCTGCATGGTGACCGGAGGAGTTCCGGATTTTGGAGTTATGTTGGCAGAGGATTTGCACAAGATCAAGGTCAAGGCGAAGGGAGACATTTGCTGCGGAGGTATAGTGACTCACATAGCGAGTTACATGGACTTGGACTTGAGTGCGTGTACTATGGTGGCGGATGCCAAGCCGCTCGGGCTTCAGGAGATGATCACTCGGAGGATACTGGTTCCTCGCGGATTTACTACGCCATATGTGGCGATGCCTTGGGAGCAGACTGCACCTCAGGGTATTAGGTGGTCACCTCAGTTCTTTGTCTATGACCCGCACTACTGGCTGACCGTATGGATTCCGCTTATGGAGGATGCCAGAGATGCAGCAGCTCAAAGACAGGATGAGGAGAACGAGGCTGAGGAGCAGGAGGACGAGGATGAGGATGGCGGTGCTGCCATGGATACGGGCACAGATACAGCGGGGACTAGTGCACCGGTCATCGATCTAGACGACAACGAGACAAAGGAGGAGCCAGCTGCAGCACCAGCACGTCCAGCCAGGCGTAGGGTACGCAGGCAAAGGGATCCAGTTTCTCACCGCCGGATCGATGATCTGACGGATCAGGTGATAGATTCTTACGCTGCCTTGTCCTTGGATATTAGAGAGATACAGGAGAGACTACACTACCAACACAGGATGGCTGAGATTCAGTTTCAGCATGTCATGGGCTACCCATTCGACCCATCTCAGTACCCGTACGTTCCACCACCACCACCACCACCGGATCGGGATTAGATGCTTGAGAGCTTGTAGGATTTTCTTTATTTATTTATTATGCAGCTCAACTTTATCCGGTGAGTATTCTGTTTTCTTAGACTTATTTGGCCCATTGGGACAATGTGTCCCAAGTATGGGGTATTTGGATGTATTATTTGACTTATATGTATGTTTGTATGACTCGATGGATATCTACTGTTTTATTTTGCTCTATGTGTTTATCTGAGATTACATGCATGCATACAGGTTATTTGATTGAGAAAAACGTCAAAAACTGGTTTGAAAATTTTTTTTATGACCTCGACCGATGTGACTTTGACCAATCGAGGTGTAGTACCTCGGTTGACTTAGAACATCTCGACCGAGGTGGCTTAACTGGAACAGTTTTCGAAAATGATTTTTGTGCTTCTTATCTGGATATGACCTCAGTGATGATTTTGTTTGCTGACTGGTTTTGAAATCTTTATATGTTTGAAAGGTTTTATGATATGTTTAAGTTGCTAAATGCTTTGTTTGAAATTTTGGCATGTTTAATACTTTGTTTTTATCCAAATTATGTTGAATTTGAAGGTTGACACCACATAATGAGTTCTCTCACTCTCTTCCTGGAAAGACCAAGGCAATTCATTCTTTTCTCTTCTTCTTCTTGATCATTCATTAGCCCCTCATATACATATTTGCATCCCTTTACCTATCCGGGAATTTGGAAGCAAGCAAAATTGAAAAGCAAGTGAAAGAAAAGTTGAGATGTTGGTTGAAAGTTAGAAAGAAACAAATAGGTTTGGGGAAGTCAATCATGATGATGAGTAACTTGGCACCATTCACATAGCCGGGTGTTTGTGTCTTGCCAAAGTCGGATTGAGCGATATTCCTAACGGGTCATGGTATGTGCATCAAGGGTTTGAGGCATCTCAAAAAATTGATGATTGATGATCTCCTAGGCTTCGGTTATTGTGCACCTTTGTCCATTCATTCCAAAAAGTAAAAAAGTAAAAATAAGCAAAGATTATTGGTGGAAGATGTTGAAGTTCAAAAGCAAGTAAAGTGAAGATCCTTTCCCGGATTCTAGCACCACATTCCCTATATACTTCCCACCCTCACGCGTTTCTTGACCTTCCCTTGAAAAGCCCTTGACCTCGAGCTTGTTGATTGACTTGGTGGTTTAAACTGGATTATACATGATTAATTTCGATGATTATGATTTATTATGCATTCTGTGATTTTATGCAAAGATGAACAACTTCCTTATATTTATAAAATGTTTTGATCATATTTTGATTTTAAATTCCATGAAGCATTCTCTTAAAGTGATCTATGAGTGGAGCACACCACCAAAAATGTTTTGAATTACTTTTCATTGATCTTTATGACTTATAATTCATTCTATCTTGTATCTAAGATTTGGAACTTGCTTGGGGACAAGGAAGGGACAAGTATGGGGTATTTTGATAGCATGAATTATAGTCTATATTTTGGGACCTGTTTAGACGTTTTATCTTCAATAATCTGCATTTTTGAATGTATATTATGTGATCATATTGTCATTTCATCTATCTTTACGGGAATCGAGGTCTACACCAAGTTTCGTTGTAATCGTAGGTAAAATGGCACGTTTTGCATCAAAATGGAGCTAAAGGAGCAAAGGAGTCATAGGAGCTACATTCAGGAGCTTAAGGAAGAATCCACGAAGCATGGAAATGGATTAAAGATTTACTTTGTAATAACCGGAATTTTGAAACCCCGTTAAACCTTAATTTAACCGATTTCTGAAACGTCAATCTTAAATAAATAAGTACATAAATTAAAAGTAAAATAAAACGAGTGTTATTTCCATCATTTTATGTGACATTAATTCACATAAAATGACGAAACCTTGTAACCGGAAATAAATTACGCACCTTAAAATAAGAATAATAATAAATTTATAAAATACGGAATTTAATTCCGTATTATATAATTTCCCGCACTTTTAACGAGTTCCGGATCCTGTTCTAAAGAGAGAGAGGCTGGAGATAACCCGCTACTAGGCCCAATTACCGGCCCAGCCCAGCCAGCCCATTCTTAAGATTAATCTAATTAACCTAATTAACAAATCTTAACCTAATCTAACCAATCTGCTTACCGATGTACGCCGCAACCTTCGTCCCTCACCTTTCTGAAGAGCGAACAAACGCTTCTCCCTTCCTCTTGCAAATGAACGAACAGCAGCCACTACGGAACCGCCACCGAGTCGCCACTGAGCCTGCGCCGCCTTCCGCCGACCGCCGCAGTAGGTCCGACGACGCCGCCTTCCCTTGTTCGCCGGCGACTGAAACCGCTGAGCCCAATTACCGACTACCGTGCTGCCACCGAGCCATCGACTCCGGTAAGTCGTCCTTCTCCCCTTTCCGCTGGTTCTCTTCCCGCCTCTGTTGATCGAGACTCACCCGCAGCCCTTCGTCTTTCCTGCAGCAGCACCGCACCGCCGCTATCGACCACCCAGGATATCGCTGCCCGCCGTCCGAATTGTCGCCGCCTAGAGTAAGCGTATACCCTCTCACTCCTCTTCTTCCAGTGCACTTTACGTGCGTTTTGTTTAACCGAAGTGCTCACCGGTCTTCCCCTATCTGGTACGCTTCAGAATCGACCCGGGGCTGCTTCGATCGACTGAAGTCCAATTCTCTACCCTGTTGAGGCGTGACGTGGTGTAGGTGGTGAGTTTTGCTTGTGCAGTGTACGTAGTTTTTGTATATATAGAAGTAAGATGTTGAAGAGATGAATATTATACAATATATATATATGTGTGTGTGTGTCCTCAGTATACTGTTATACGGGTACATAGATTGATGAGTTGAATGAGATAGGCATATATATATATATATATATATATATATATATATATATATATATATATATATATATATATATATATATATATATATATATATATATATGAATAGGTACAATGTGCGTGTATACGTACATATAGATTTACGAGTTGGAAGAGTTGGGTATATATATATATATATATATATAAGGTTTATATATATAAGGTTTATATATATAAGAGTAAGAGTGGTATGCATATGTAAGTATATATGTAAGAATATAGTATTAGGCATAAGTATAGTGTAAGTAAAATGTGGGTTACGTATATAAGTACGTTTTGAGAGTTATGAACTTATGTAGATATAAGTGAGTTAAGGAGAACGGTTAAAAACCTGTTTGACGGTATAAAATATGTAGTAGCGTAATTAGTAACCGGAGAAAAGGAGTGTTGTCCTTCTTCGAGTTGTCTCGAGTTTTGACCTTATAACCTATAAGTAGCCATCCGAGAGACATAATTTATGGAAAACAAGATATGAAAGAAATTAGTAGAATTCGGGAATAAACTTTGAGAAATTACGATACCAAGGGTAAAATGGTCTTTTACCATAAGAGAGCTTTTTCAGTAATTCCTTCGCATGAGGTTGGACATCGAGATGTGATTTTGATACACATGCCTTATTTGACAGGCGTTTGAGTTACCACGAGTACGGACTGTTTGAGACGTGTTAGAGTGTATCTTGACTCAGGTAAGTCCTTGCGACTTACTTAGCCAATTTCTGGATATTAGTTGAGTGATAGTGGTTGTGTGTGCTATGTGCGTGTTTTAATAATAATAACTTTCTAGGACGACTGTTATTATTATGTTAAGGCCCAAGTGTATGTATAACGGGCCGTGACATCACTGTCCAGCTCTGACAGGAGACTGGGAGGTTCTCTATACCTAGACCAGGCAGGTACAAGGTGAGATGCATCGGATCCATTCCTGATGGTTACACGGGGGCGGATGCGAGGTTTGGGAATCCCTCGTGTCACAAAATAAGTATCATTAGCGTGAAAGAGTAACTTAACTCAAGATAATAAAACGGACTTGTTTGAAAGCATGAAGGGTGTTATTATTTTTATGTGTATGTGTGTGCTACTATTATCCTTCTAATATTTAGATAACTAGCTAATGGTTCCTCTGTTGTGTTTTTAGATTTACCGCAGGTTAGACCAGCAGCTGAGTGATCCGGAAGTAGTGGTCAGTCGGGTCTCCGTACTCCTTAGAGTGGGGGTTGGGGTTGTGTTTGTCTTTTCGTTCTTTTGGTTAAGACAGTTGTTCGTTTCCTTTGTTTAAGTACGTTGTAATAACCGAAAATATTTAAACTCTGTTTAATACTGAGTTTAACAGGATTCCGATCCGCCAACCTTTAACCTTTAAATAAATATAAAACGAGATTTAAATTCTATCATTTTATGTGACCTTAATTCACATAAAATGATAAATTATGTAACCGGAAATAATTCCGTACCTTTAAAAAAATAAAATAAAATGATAACTTATATAATACAGTAAATAATTCCGTAAGTAATTCCGAAATTAAGTTCCGTAATTTTTAACGATTCCGGGCAAATAACGAACCTTCATTCAGCCCATTTATTTTTATTTGATGAGCAGGCCCAATTAACTGGCCCAATGTCCTTTTGCCGGCCCATTCTCTTAACTTACCCTAATCTCTTCACTAATTAAAAGTTTACCCTAACCTAACCTTAAATCTAACCTACACCTGTTGTGCCGCTGCACGATGAAACCCGTCTGTAACCACCAGCAGCCCTTTCACGTTCGACTGCAAACCGGAGTCAGCAATCTCCCTCAACGCCGGTTCCTGCACGCCACCAACGACCGACGGCGAGCCTTGCAGCAACACCGCAGCCACCGGATCTCTTCCGCCATCTCTGTCGACCGCTAGGTGAGCCCTCCTCCGTCTATCTCTTCCCTTCTGTCTTCCCGTATTAACTGCGAGTCGAATTGCTTTTCGGTCCTACATTCACTAGCCAGGAGGAGTGGTGCGCTGTGGGGAGTACAGTCGAGCCAACACCAGCCTCTGCATAGACGCCTAGGATGCCAACGCCGGCTGCACAGACCGCCTAGGATGCTTGCATCAGCCTCCGCGCTGGAAGATCACGCACTGCACGCCTCGCTGAAGCGCCGGCCTCCCTTCTACAACCGCTTCACTCCAGTCCGTTGCAGCCGCCTTCAAGCCGTGACCATACCGCCTTCTGCACAACGTTCGGATTGGCTGAACTCGGAGCTGCTGCACGCCTCTTCGAACTGACGCAGGAAAAAGGAGGGCCTCCTTCCATCTGCTGCAGAAGGGAACTTGGTAAGCAGCTTCTCCTGCTATTCCACTTGTCTCCCCTCCTGATTCTAATACAGTAAACCTCCCTACCTTAATCTATGGCAGCCTCTGTAACAACATACACTTACCCAAGTTCAGTGCGGGTTCCTCGTGTGTGGATCGATGCAAACCGTAACCTCACTGCTGCGGGTGAGTTGATACAATCTCTAATCATAATACCAATATGCTGTATAAGGGAGTGTGTTGTAGTTGTTGACAATTTAGAGGCGTGTATAAGGTGAAATAGAAGAAGCTAAAGAAGTCAGTAGAAAGAAAGAATTGAACATAAAATGGTTCAATAGGGTTCATGTATAATTGGTTCCGTGAGATTCGAACTGGAGACTTCTAAGTAGAAATGAGGGAAACATATGCTAACAAGGAGAATCGAAGTTAGGACCTCCTGCACACTTTATGTTACAGCCTTGACCTACTGACTTTAGGATCTAGTTTCGATACCTTAGAATGAACATCCACCGTTGAATTTTTAAAATGTTGTAGTTTGCAATACGTAGTTTAATGTGTTAAAATTTGAGAGAAAGTTAACGGTCGGATTGGGATTTACAAGGTCCTAAAGTAGGACAGTTGGGCTGTTTTTACAGCAGGGGAAAATTGACTAAGTATGGAATTTTTTCAGCTTTTATACAACTTTGGAGAATTATTGGGAGAGTTATGAGTAAGTATTTGTGAGAGATATTTACCCCTATGTTTAGTATGTATATCATATAAGAGCTAGGAATTTATTTTGGGATTTTATATCCTTATCCAAACCGTGTAGATGAACCCAAAGTCCAACCATAACGACTTTTGTGTAAACTAAAAATGTTGGATAACTCTTATAAATCCTTACCAAACTTTTCAATGAGAACTAGATTATGGACATAGGATCTAAAAGAAAATTTGAGAACTAAATGTTTGACTTTGAGAATTTTCGGCACTAAGGGTAAAATGGTCTTTTACCGTAAGAGAGCTTTTTCCGTAATTCCTTCGCATGAGGTTGGACATTTGGATGTGATTTTGATCCACATGCCTTATTTGACAGGCGTTTGAGTTACCACGGATTCGAACCGAGTTGAGATTTGAGATAACGATTTTTGATCAAGGTAAGTCCTTGCGACTTACTTAGCCAGTTTCTGAGTGTTAGTTGAGTGATAGTAGTGGTGTGTGCTATTGCGTGATTTAATAATAGTAACTTGCTAGGACGACTTTTATTATTACGTTTAAGGCCCAAGTGTATGTATAACGGGCCGTGACATCACTGCCCAGCTCTGACAGGAGACTGGGAGGTTCTCTATACCCAGACCATGCAGGTACAAGGTGAGATGCATCGGATCCATTCCTGATGGTTACACGGGGGCGGAGGCGAGGTTTGGGAATCCCTCGTGTCACAAAATAAGTATCACTAGAGTGAACGAGTAAATTAAAGCAAGATAATAAAACGGACTTGTTTGAAAGCATGCTGAGTGTTTATGTTTATCTGAGTGTGTTTGTGCTGCTATTATTCTGCTAATATTTAGATAACTAGCTAACGGTTCTTCTTGTTGTTGTTTTAGATTTACCGCAGGTTAGATCAGCCGCTGAGTGATCCGGAAGTAGTGGTCAGCCGGGTCTCCGTACTCCTTAGAGCGGGGTTGGGGTTGTTTTGTCTTTCCTTTCTTTTGGTTAAGACAGTTGTTCTTTTCTTTTGTTTAAGTACTTTAGGCTGCTAGACAGTGTTGCATTCATTACTCTAAAAACATGGTTTTTATGAATTTCGGTTTCTTTATTTGTGTCTTGTTGCAAGATCTTAGTAATGTTGTTGTCAAACTGAGGTCGGGACCCATTGTGAGGTCCTAACCAGTAATATCCCGGGTTCCGAGAATCCGAGGTGTTATAACATGGTATCAGAGCTCTAGGTTGGCAACAATGGCACTTGAAATCTTTTGAAAGACCGAATAAGTACTTGAGCAGAACCCGAAAAGGGATCTGAGTTTTAAAAAGGACTTTTGGTTTTCAAAAGCATGCATAGTCTGGTTGGGGATAGAAAAGTACGGCTGACCACCACTACTACCGCGGATCTCAGTACGCTTAGTTTAGACTTATAGTGTTGTAAAATTATGTATGTTATATAAATATCTATATATATGTAGCACTTGTTACCCTAGAGGATATGAAATACCCTTTAGTTGAGTTATCATGATGCGATCATCGCCTCATGATAAAACGTTTGGAGATCTTAAAGGGTATCTGTAAGAAGATAGTGGACTCATACCCCAGATTGGAACGTTACATTATGACGGACGCCCTGGTGGTTTCTACAATTGTCCGAAGAACGAGTGGTTAAGGAGTTGAGGATTACTAGAGGATGTTAACAACAAGAACAATCGGGCGAGAAAAGAATATCAAGCAATTCAAATAGAAGTGATAGAAAACCGTACAAAGATTTTAGCGGGATGACGACGAGAGGTGAAACTCAAAATGCATGTAAGGACTAATAAGAGCGCGGATTGAAGAGGACAACATCAAAACACCATTCAAACAAAGTATAGCACAACTACACTTGGCGGGTTAAAGGACACTACAACCAAGGTGGATGCCACCATAGACAAGTATGAGCATGAGAGTACACAGAAAATAGAGTGTTGACCCAGATGTAAAAGATTAAAGGAGTACCAAGACAGAAATTTACGATCGAGTTTAAAAGACAAAAAATTAATAAATTTCATAACCATGGAGATGGGTTGACTCCTTTAGATACACGAGAATGTTGAAGGAAAGCACGACACAAGTATCAAAGATAGTAGAAGTCTGAAATTGAGACAATGGATTTCCATGAAGGTAATGTTACAAAACAACATCCACCGAGGAAGAAGCATGTGCGGGAAGGATCATGATGGACTTGAGGGATCATAATAACTACTCAATCACCAAGAGACTTAAGTTAACCATACTAGTGGTTCACTGCAAAGAGCTGCAGGTAGACGATAACTTAGGAAAAAGGAACCGCGAAGATGGGTTTGTAAGCTATCACGGAAGGTTTGATAAACCCATAGATGGCAGGTGAATAATGCAAGAGAAAAGTGTAAATTGTGGAAGGAGCTAAATGTGTATAAACGGATAACCTATAAGGGATAAGTTTTCACCTTGTATATCCGCATCGAAAGAGATAGAAGAAAAGTAAGTCTACAATCTGGTAGAAGACCAACTACAAACTAACTAGTAATAACGGGGAATTCACACGTCTGAGTTGACCAGTGATGACCGGTTGGTAGATAAGAAGAATAACATTAGATTTACTAAAGGATGTTACCGACATATGGAGAATCTCTACAAAAGATCAACGACAACAATTGTAAAGTTAAACCGATACAAGTACCAGTACCCTTAATAGTAACATGGAATGAGTTCGAGCCAATATCTCTAATTAAGAATTTAAGGAGAAGATTTTGACGGTCGGGAATGACCCCGTAGGTCTTTAAAGAGATTAAGGAAATGGTTGTGAGCAGTTTCTTACCTTCTGGCTAAGAAAAAGGTACAGTTCACAGTAGTACTAATGGATTGCATAAGGAGAACTAGAGGAGTAAGAAGAAGCAGATGATTTTGATCATGTCCAACGTCAATCAAGACAGAAGGTGCTTAACATGCCACACATATGAGACTGATGGTGCTCTCCCGAGGTTTACCGAGGAAGCCTTTTTGACTAAAGATGTCACACAGAATAACTACAGTTATAGAGACGCAACAAACATAGAGATTATGACCTTAGTGTCTTGATAATATGTCTCATCGAGTTGTAAGGTGATTGAAGATGGAATATGCATGTTGGCTAGAACAGACATGAGAAGGAGTAAAGTGGAATGACTAAAGGCTATGATATGGATCCAGTTTTACCCCAATAAGATGATTACCGAAAGGTGTATATATAAAAGTTTAATGAGAAATGGAGGTACTCCATTGAAAATGCAAGCTGGACTGACGATATAAGAGTTGACGAAAGTAATAAGACCAACCAACGTAGTCCGTAAAGCGTGTACGAGAAAACTCAAAGGGATTTAACTATCTTACGGGGTATAAAGATTTAAAGAAGGTAAAACAACACGAGCATAAAGACGGCATAATAAATGCGAGTGAAGAACTTTGACTTGAGAAAATCATATACAACTGAAGTTTCTTATGCAAATGGTACCGATAGGTGTTTAATAAAAGTCATGCTATTGGACCGATAACGTTAGGATGGATAAAGGGTAAACCAAAAGAATAACCTAACCAGGGAGAAGGAAAGTCACGTATCAAAAGGCAGGTCTTGCTAAATTGGAATAAAATGTTGATATGAGGATGCCGTTGTAGAATCTATGCAAGAGTACAACGTAACTGAGGTTCCAACATGAAATGGGCAGTAATGATCAACTGAGAGTTGAGACCGATTCAGGAGAGGAAATTGTTATAAGACGAGTCACCTAGTAGAAGAGTTCACAAGACAAGCATGAGAGACCATCATGAGTTGTTATTATTATATTGGTGTAGACTCATTAACGCACCTCGGAAGTTAGGAGCTAAATAGAAGACGCCGTGTCAAGATGGTAAATAGGTTAGAGTAATGACTTGTAAGTCAATGCGATGTACTCCTCAGTTGGAAGTCAAAAGGATTTTTGAAGGATCACCACATTGAGTAGTCCTAACGAGTAATAAGTTGAGTTTTGATAAGACATAAGTGAAGTCCGGGGGGGTTCCACAGACACACGTTCCAATCCTTCCAGAGAGAAGTGACCGGGGAGTTAAGTTACTGAGGGGTTATCTAAACTTTTTGGGAAGCTGTATGGGGGTCAGAGACCATAGTTTGATATATATGGACAGTTTATCTCGAGGTTTTGGACAACCAGTACTCACGGGTAGAGTACATGTCTTCCCTTTACTATAGTAAATTATCTATAGACAGAAGGTATGTTTGAAGAAGATCTTGCTAGTATTAGAAGGGAAGTATATGCGGGAGTGGGTAAATCATGTTGACCCTCAGAAAGATGCCATGGTGACTAATGGATGTTACAACAGAAGCGTAGTAGGCCCATAACCCGCTGATGAAGAAAATCAATGTTAGATTAACTATGAATTCAAGTTAAGGAATTTGAGAACTATATGAAGATCTCCACCGGGAGTGTGATCTTGGTTTACAACAAATCGAAAGTCTGACAAGAAATAGGTGATGAGGTATTATTTGAGAAAAGGTCCGACTGAGTCATATTAGGGAGACAAGACCAAGTGATTGGTCTTACAAAGAGCATTAACCACCTACTAAAGTACCGGGAGATGTCTCAGTTCATTGTTTCAAAATTTATAGACGGGATCTTCCGAAAAGTCGGGAGCAAATGGATTCAATAGAAGAAAGAAAGTTTTATTGTTATTTTGGTAGTCGCCAAAAGATATATAGGTGAGAGTAGAAAGGGAACCGTTGATATATATAAACTGTTTGAGCCTTAACTTTATCGGTTGACACTATTACCTATACTAGAGGATGTACGCCTTCGTTCCCCATGTCTCAATGAGAGAGTACTTACCGGATAAGAGTCACGTCCTCAACTTTAAGAATCGGATAGATGAGACAAAGCAAACTTTTGTGGAGTACCCAGTAGCCATCCTGGAACACAGTACTAGACGTCTGCGGTATACAGAGATATCGATGTTGAGGATCCAGTGGTCTAGACGAGGAGCTGATGAGGCACTTGAGAGACCGAGGAGAGTATTAGCCGCAATTATCCCGAGTTCTTTGCGGGGTTAGGTGTCACTTTTGTATCGACGAGTTAGTACTCGGATGTTGTGTTGTTTGACCATTCATGTTTTTTTTTATTTTTGGATTGAGGAGTTATATGTTCTAATGTGATGCGTGTGTGAGTATGATGATTGAGTAGTTGCATGGTAGAAAACGGAAAGTTTGAAAACTAAGTTATACTAAGAAAATCATGTGATTAGGTATATTATCCTAAGTTTCGGGACGAAACTTCTTTTAAGAGGGCACTGATGTAATAACCGAAAATTTTTAAACTCTGTTTAATACTGAGTTTAACATGATTCCGATCCGCCAACCTTTAACCTTTAAATAAATATAAAACGAGATTTAAATTCTATCATTTTATGTGACCTTAATTCACATAAAATGATAAATTATGTAACCGGAAATAATTCCGTACCTTTAAAAAAATAAAATAAAATGATAACTTATATAATACAGTAAATAATTCCGTAAGTAATTCCGAAATTAAGTTCCGTAATTTTTAACGATTCCGGGCAAATAACGAACCTTCATTCAGCCCATTTATTTTTATTTGATGAGCAGGCCCAATTAACTGGCCCAATGTCCTTTTGCCGGCCCATTCTCTTAACTTACCCTAATCTCTTCACTAATTAAAAGTTTACCCTAATCTAACCTTAAATCTAACCTACACCTGTTGTGCCGCTGCACGATGAAACCCGTCTGTAACCACCAGCAGCCCTTTCACGTTCGACTGCAAACCGGAGTCAGCAATCTCCCTCAACGCCGGTTCCTGCACGCCACCAACGACCGACGGCGAGCCTTGCAGCAACACCGCAGCCACCGGATCTCTTCCGCCATCTCTGTCGACCGCTAGGTGAGCCCTCCTCCGTCTATCTCTTCCCTTCTGTCTTCCCGTATTAACTGCGAGTCGAATTGCTTTTCGGTCCTACATTCACTAGCCAGGAGGAGTGGTGCGCTGTGGGGAGTACAGTCGAGCCAACACCAGCCTCTGCATAGACGCCTAGGATGCCAGCGCCGGCTGCACAGACCGCCTAGGATGCTTGCATCAGCCTCCGCGCTGGAAGATCACGCACTGCACGCCTCGCTGAAGCGCCGGCCTCCCTTCTACAACCGCTTCACTCCAGTCCGTTGCAGCCGCCTTCAAGCCGTGACCATACCGCCTTCTGCACAACGTTCGGATTGGCTGAACTCGGAGCTGCTGCACGCCTCTTCGAACTGACGCAGGAAAAAGGAGGGCCTCCTTCCATCTGCTGCAGAAGGGAACTTGGTAAGCAGCTTCTCCTGCTATTCCACTTGTCTCCCCTCCTGATTCTAATACAGTAAACCTCCCTACCTTAATCTATGGCAGCCTCTGTAACAACATACACTTACCCAAGTTCAGTGCGGGTTCCTCGTGTGTGGATCGATGCAAACCGTAACCTCACTGCTGCGGGTGAGTTGATACAATCTCTAATCATAATACCAATATGCTGTATAAGGGAGTGTGTTGTAGTTGTTGACAATTTAGAGGCGTGTATAAGGTGAAATAGAAGAAGCTAAAGAAGTCAGTAGAAAGAAAGAATTGAACATAAAATGGTTCAATAGGGTTCATGTATAATTGGTTCCGTGAGATTCGAACTGGAGACTTCTAAGTAGAAATGAGGGAAACATATGCTAACAAGGAGAATCGAAGTTAGGACCTCCTGCACACTTTATGTTACAGCCTTGACCTACTGACTTTAGGATCTAGTTTCGATACCTTAGAATGAACATCCACCGTTGAATTTTTAAAATGTTGTAGTTTGCAATACGTAGTTTAATGTGTTAAAATTTGAGAGAAAGTTAACGGTCGGATTGGGATTTACAAGGTCCTAAAGTAGGACAGTTGGGCTGTTTTTACAGCAGGGGAAAATTGACTAAGTATGGAATTTTTTCAGCTTTTATACAACTTTGGAGAATTATTGGGAGAGTTATGAGTAAGTATTTGTGAGAGATATTTACCCCTATGTTTAGTATGTATATCATATAAGAGCTAGGAATTTATTTTGGGATTTTATATCCTTATCCAAACCGTGTAGATGAACCCAAAGTCCAACCATAACGACTTTTGTGTAAACTAAAAATGTTGGATAACTCTTATAAATCCTTACCAAACTTTTCAATGAGAACTAGATTATGGACATAGGATCTAAAAGAAAATTTGAGAACTAAATGTTTGACTTTGAGAATTTTCGGCACTAAGGGTAAAATGGTCTTTTACCGTAAGAGAGCTTTTTCCGTAATTCCTTCGCATGAGGTTGGACATTTGGATGTGATTTTGATCCACATGCCTTATTTGACAGGCGTTTGAGTTACCATGGATTCGAACCGAGTTGAGATTTGAGATAACGATTTTTGATCAAGGTAAGTCCTTGCGACTTACTTAGCCAGTTTCTGAGTGTTAGTTGAGTGATAGTAGTGGTGTGTGCTATTGCGTGATTTAATAATAATAACTTGCTAGGACGACTTTTATTATTACGTTTAAGGCCCAAGTGTATGTATAACGGGCCGTGACATCACTGCCCAGCTCTGACAGGAGAGTGGGAGGTTCTCTATACCCAGACCATGCAGGTACAAGGTGAGATGCATCGGATCCATTCCTGATGGTTACACGGGGGCGGAGGCGAGGTTTGGGAATCCCTCGTGTCACAAAATAAGTATCACTAGAGTGAACGAGTAAATTAAAGCAAGATAATAAAACGGACTTGTTTGAAAGCATGCTGAGTGTTTATGTTTATCTGAGTGTGTTTGTGCTGCTATTATTCTGCTAATATTTAGATAACTAGCTAACGGTTCTTCTTGTTGTTGTTTTAGATTTACCGCAGGTTAGATCAGCCGCTGAGTGATCCGGAAGTAGTGGTCAGCCGGGTCTCCGTACTCCTTAGAGCGGGGTTGGGGTTGTTTTGTCTTTCCTTTCTTTTGGTTAAGACAGTTGTTCTTTTCTTTTGTTTAAGTACTTTAGGCTGCTAGACAGTGTTGCATTCATTACTCTAAAAACATGGTTTTTATGAATTTCGGTTTCTTTATTTGTGTCTTGTTGCAAGATCTTAGTAATGTTGTTGTCAAACTGAGGTCGGGACCCATTGTGAGGTCCTAACCAGTAATATCCCGGGTTCCGAGAATCCG
>BSUD01000008.1:105189814-105212001 GCA_033239045.1 Fagopyrum esculentum | reverse complement strand
CGCCGGCTGCACAGACCGCCTAGGATGCTTGCATCAGCCTCCGCGCTGGAAGATCACGCACTGCACGCCTCGCTGAAGCGCCGGCCTCCCTTCTACAACCGCTTCACTCCAGTCCGTTGCAGCCGCCTTCAAGCCGTGACCATACCGCCTTCTGCACAACGTTCGGATTGGCTGAACTCGGAGCTGCTGCACGCCTCTTCGAACTGACGCAGGAAAAAGGAGGGCCTCCTTCCATCTGCTGCAGAAGGGAACTTGGTAAGCAGCTTCTCCTGCTATTCCACTTGTCTCCCCTCCTGATTCTAATACAGTAAACCTCCCTACCTTAATCTATGGCAGCCTCTGTAACAACATACACTTACCCAAGTTCAGTGCGGGTTCCTCGTGTGTGGATCGATGCAAACCGTAACCTCACTGCTGCGGGTGAGTTGATACAATCTCTAATCATAATACCAATATGCTGTATAAGGGAGTGTGTTGTAGTTGTTGACAATTTAGAGGCGTGTATAAGGTGAAATAGAAGAAGCTAAAGAAGTCAGTAGAAAGAAAGAATTGAACATAAAATGGTTCAATAGGGTTCATGTATAATTGGTTCCGTGAGATTCGAACTGGAGACTTCTAAGTAGAAATGAGGGAAACATATGCTAACAAGGAGAATCGAAGTTAGGACCTCCTGCACACTTTATGTTACAGCCTTGACCTACTGACTTTAGGATCTAGTTTCGATACCTTAGAATGAACATCCACCGTTGAATTTTTAAAATGTTGTAGTTTGCAATACGTAGTTTAATGTGTTAAAATTTGAGAGAAAGTTAACGGTCGGATTGGGATTTACAAGGTCCTAAAGTAGGACAGTTGGGCTGTTTTTACAGCAGGGGAAAATTGACTAAGTATGGAATTTTTTCAGCTTTTATACAACTTTGGAGAATTATTGGGAGAGTTATGAGTAAGTATTTGTGAGAGATATTTACCCCTATGTTTAGTATGTATATCATATAAGAGCTAGGAATTTATTTTGGGATTTTATATCCTTATCCAAACCGTGTAGATGAACCCAAAGTCCAACCATAACGACTTTTGTGTAAACTAAAAATGTTGGATAACTCTTATAAATCCTTACCAAACTTTTCAATGAGAACTAGATTATGGACATAGGATCTAAAAGAAAATTTGAGAACTAAATGTTTGACTTTGAGAATTTTCGGCACTAAGGGTAAAATGGTCTTTTACCGTAAGAGAGCTTTTTCCGTAATTCCTTCGCATGAGGTTGGACATTTGGATGTGATTTTGATCCACATGCCTTATTTGACAGGCGTTTGAGTTACCATGGATTCGAACCGAGTTGAGATTTGAGATAACGATTTTTGATCAAGGTAAGTCCTTGCGACTTACTTAGCCAGTTTCTGAGTGTTAGTTGAGTGATAGTAGTGGTGTGTGCTATTGCGTGATTTAATAATAATAACTTGCTAGGACGACTTTTATTATTACGTTTAAGGCCCAAGTGTATGTATAACGGGCCGTGACATCACTGCCCAGCTCTGACAGGAGAGTGGGAGGTTCTCTATACCCAGACCATGCAGGTACAAGGTGAGATGCATCGGATCCATTCCTGATGGTTACACGGGGGCGGAGGCGAGGTTTGGGAATCCCTCGTGTCACAAAATAAGTATCACTAGAGTGAACGAGTAAATTAAAGCAAGATAATAAAACGGACTTGTTTGAAAGCATGCTGAGTGTTTATGTTTATCTGAGTGTGTTTGTGCTGCTATTATTCTGCTAATATTTAGATAACTAGCTAACGGTTCTTCTTGTTGTTGTTTTAGATTTACCGCAGGTTAGATCAGCCGCTGAGTGATCCGGAAGTAGTGGTCAGCCGGGTCTCCGTACTCCTTAGAGCGGGGTTGGGGTTGTTTTGTCTTTCCTTTCTTTTGGTTAAGACAGTTGTTCTTTTCTTTTGTTTAAGTACTTTAGGCTGCTAGACAGTGTTGCATTCATTACTCTAAAAACATGGTTTTTATGAATTTCGGTTTCTTTATTTGTGTCTTGTTGCAAGATCTTAGTAATGTTGTTGTCAAACTGAGGTCGGGACCCATTGTGAGGTCCTAACCAGTAATATCCCGGGTTCCGAGAATCCGGGGTGTTATATACGTTAGGCTGCTAGACCGTGTTGCATTCATTACCTTAAAAATACTATTTTATGAATTTCGGTTTTCCTTATTTGTGTCTTGTTGCAAGATCCTAGTAATATTGTTGTCAAACTGAGGTCGGAACCCACTGTGAGGTTCTAACCAGTAATGTCCCGAGTTCTGAGAATTCGGGGTGTTACATACTTTGGACCAGATTTGAGAGATTTCACATTCAGTTTAGAGCCACCTCAGTCAGCTACAGTACCATCACGACCAAGGTGATCCAGAGGAGCGTCCCGACCGAGGCGAACACCTTGGACGCGGCGGGATATATTTTATTCTTGGCTGAGATCTTTTATTTTTGGAAGGAAGGATCTTATATTTTTAGGTTGGATTTCTGGAAGGAAGATCATATATTTTGGGGATTTATTTATGAGAGATAAATATATTTTATTAGGAAAATATCTTTTTAAAATATCTTATCTTTGGAGGGTAGTTTTCCTATATAAAGGGTTGGATTTCCCACAAATTCAGCAACCCGCTACAGCCGCAACATCCGCTAACGGCAAGAGGCCGCATACAGCAGTTAGGAAGGACTTTTGGAAGGTTGAAGGAAGATTGAAGGAAGAAAGTTGATAGCTTTTATAGCTTTTGTGAAGGGTTTTGTAAGATTCTCTTAGATTCCCTTCTTTGTTGATTGTCTTATTGGATTGTGATCCAAAGAACGCTTATTTGTGATATTTGATTCAGTTATTGAAGCCTTTTTCTTAAGATTTTTGTGTTCAATTATTCACCTTCTTCCCTCATATTTAATTATTGCTTTTATGATGATGATTGGCTAATTTCTTTGTGTGATTCTAGAGTGATTGGCTGAAGATTGTGGGAAAAACAATGATAGAATAATCTTAATTCCAGTAGGACCCTGAAAGTTTGAGTCTTTATCCTTAACCCTAGAACATATCGCTCAGTCGATGAACATCTCGGCCGGGGTGAAATTCTTCTGACCGAGGTGACTTTTCTGATCCGAAACTGAGAGTTAAGTGTTAGAGTTTGCCAAATCCTATTCTTATTATACCTTTCCTGGTTCAATGCAAGCTTAGGATGAGACTTACCCGGTAACTCCTTTGTTTGTTTACCAAAGATCATAAGAGTAGGTAATAAAGGTTTATCCTTTATTGGGGTTTGAGTGTGCTTTCATTCCATCTTTGTGAGTTAGCCTGAGACTTACCCGGTAAAGGTTGATTCTATTCCCTTAGTTGGAGTGTTAGTTTGAGGTTATAGTTATTTTCCTTAATTCCTTGAGACTTACCCGGTAATAGGAGTTACGGTTTGGGATTAGTGAGTAGTAAGACTTACCCGGTGATCTATTCCACTTTAGAAACACCTTCCCTTTGCAAAAAATCTCAGCTTTGTCCGCTTATCTTTAGATCTTGAGTTGGAACCACAACTAGATGCTTTAATCCCTAGAATTGCATATTTCCTTAATTGACTTTTTATCATCTTTGATTGCTTTAATTGATTTTGTGGTTAGTAATTGCATAGACAACCTATACTTGCTTTGTTTCACCTAAGTCCCTGAGATCGACACCATGGAATTTCTTGCTTTTTACTACGATTGACCCGTACACTGCGGGTTCGCATCCTTGTTTTAAGCTTACATCTTGGGTTATAAATTTAAAGCTTGCACACACCGTTTGGAGCGAACACATGTACTCAACCAATATACGATAGCAGCTAAGTGAGCCCAAAGGACTTACCTTAACCAAGTCAAATCCCGTCAACAATATCACTCGATCCCGTCCGAGTATGATCTCAACTACTTGATCACAACAAGAAACTTGTATCAATATAACTATCCGACCTCTAGAAGTTCCAACTTGTAGGTCAACAATGAATATCCGAGAAAACATACTAAACTGACTCTTTTCCAAGAAAAGACAATTTTACCCGTAGGATCCGGAAATTCTGAAGTATTTCGGAACAAAATTTGAAGGGAAGTTGACGTGTGTATATATATATACACGAGTAACATGAAATATTCCGAAACAAAGTATTCCAAAACAAAAATATATTTTGCTTTTGCGGGATTCTTGGGAGGGAGCAACGTTAGCGGGAGGGGTTGTCTTATCGGAAGAGAGTGTAACACCCCAAATTCTAGGAACTCGAAGCGCTACGGGCTACGACCGCACAATGGGTCCCGACCCTCAAAGTAGCAACAGCAAACGGATCTTACAGCAAGACATACACGAATGAAAACCAAAACTCAATATAAAACCAAAGGTTAAAACAAAAGAAAGCGTAAAAGACTCGCAGCCGAGTTCAAAACAAAAGGGAAACAACAAAAGAAAAAAAAACCCGATCCCGTCCTATAATGTACGGGAACCCCGGCTGACCACACCATCCGGATCACTCGGCAGCATCCTGAACCTGCGGAACATCTACAATGACAGTATAAACCGTTAGCTAACATTCTAGATACTAGCAAGAGTGTAAAGGCATAAACGCACATAAGGTAAAGGAAAACACATAGCATGCTTGCACACAACCGGTTATTATCTTTCATTAAAATTATCCATTACTAATTCAACTTCTTTTGTCACACGAGAATCTCCCAAAACTCGCCTCCGCTTCCGTTTACCAATAGGAATAGATCAGTACTATCCGTTACCTACGGGCCTGGGTTGCAAGAGCACATTCTAGTCTCCTGTGGTCACCGCCCGGTTATCATACACTTGGGCAAGTTAAGGTTAAAAAGGTGAATCCTATTCTGGTTATCCGTTATACAATAATAAACAACACAAACAAGCCAATACAATCCAACTAATACGCGGAATGAAGCTAAGTAAGTCCAAGGGACTTACCTCACTCGAAGGTAACTCAAAGCTCAACAACAACTCAGGAACAACTAAGTTTCCCTCAAGAAAGGAGCAAGGAAAGCCTGTACAAACAAGCATCACAGATCAGGAACGAAACGGTTGCTAGAAGTCTATAACTTCTAGTTTGAAGGATCTCTAAGAGATCTACACAAGCTAAGGGCCCAACCTTAGTCTAACAACAACTCAGGAAACAAGAACAACCAAACGGATCAAGGAAAGGAACGAGGAAAGCAAGGAAGGAAGCAACTCATAAGAACGGGAGTTACTGCAGAAGAAACCGCAGGGGCGGTTGGACAGAGGCGTAGGGGCGGCACGTGACAGAGGCGCAGGGGCGGCACGTGACAGAGGCGCAGGGGCGGCTCTGTGTTGGCGCGGGGGCGGATCTTTGACAGAAGCTACTGTTGGGCTTCTCTTTGACAGAACTCACAACAAGGGACACCAATCGCGACCTCCTAATCTAATAGGGCAATTGGGAACCTCTCGTGTACCTCAAATCTTACCCCCATCGGGTAATCCTATATAGAAGGGTCTCCCTTCTACAGTAACTAAGGCCAATCTATCTACACATGCATCATATATAAAAGAATGCGTAGCGCCGGTATCGAAAAGAACGTTGACAAGAAAACCATTAATATGAATGGTACCTGTGGCTGTTGGCGTTGTCGGCTCTACAACACTCCTCAACTCATACACTCTGGCTGATGCATCTTTGGTGTCTGAAGATCCACCAACACGTCCTCTACCTCTCCCTTGTCCCAGAGTGGAATGCTGAGGAGCGGTAGAACCAGAAACTCTGTGTTGCTGCTGTTGCTGATACTGAGAACTCTGTCCTTCTCCAGCAACACTGGCAAGTGAAGAACCCTATTGTGATAACGCCTTGCCGTGTCGGCAAAACGCAGCTCTGTTTCCGGGCTTGCCACAAGAAAAGTAAGTCACTGCTGGCTTCTTGCAATCAACTCGGATGTGTCCAGCTACTCCGCAGTTATGACACTGCCGTCCTCTATCCAAACTCTGTTGGAAACTAGAACGTCCCGGCGTTTGACTACGCCCCAAACCAGCTGATCCAGCTCCAACACTGGTTGATCAAGTCTTCTGTCTCTTCTCAGGACCTCTTGTCTGAGAAGCTCTCCTATGACCCGGTCGGTCTCTCTCATAAGCAGAAGCTCTATCCTGATAGTCCGTCAAAGAATCACAACAGAAACCAGTAAGATAAGAGCGTGTAGACTCTCTCAACCTCCGAGGTAAACATGCTGATCCTCAGGTGGTGTAGACGGACCCAACAAAGACAACTCATCCTAAAACTTGTTGATGATCTCAACAATAAGCAAATCCTCGAATCCAGCCTCAAGGAAATCCTGAAGACGGTCTCTCCTCATAGTTGCAGGGCAATAGCGATCTCTGATCACCGTCTTCATCTGCTCATAATTGGTGACCTTACTGCGAACGGTCCTCCACCAAGAATGATCCTGATCCTTCAGTAGCGTCTGTGTTATGTTGACTCGACGTCCCTCTGGGAAACTGATAGCCTCCATAGCAGTATCCAGCTTTCTTACCCACTGCTCCACCTCCAATCTAGTCTTTCCCATGAAAGTGGGAACCTTCAGCTGGTCGAAAGCCTTCAACCAATTGTCGGGCTTTGGCTCCTTCGCCTCAACCAGCGCTTGGACAACCTCAGCAACTCCAACAGGCGGTGCAACAACCTATGAAACTCTCCTTGAAACCTCAGCTGACCTCGTAGGAACTGGCGGCACTGGTGTTGGTCCTCCAGTCCTGATAGCCTCCTCAACTCTCTGCACATAGTCGCGATATGCAGAAGCTCCGATGGACACTCGTGTTGACTCCATTGATGGCGCTCTATGTGCTTCAGACCTAGCAGCGGTCCCGTTCCCAGCCTCAGGAACAACACTCTCAACAACCTCCTCAGCAAATGCCTCAGCGATAGGTGGATCAGCAACTGGGGCTTGGCCCCGACCTCTAGCTAGTGGAGATCTTCTTGCACGTCCTCGTCCACGGACGGCAGGTGGAAGTGGTGGTCGACTCCTTCCTCGCCCTATAGCAACGGTAGCTCTAGTACGCACCATCTGCTATAAGGATAGATATATAAGGTCACGCTACAGCTAAAGCACAAAACCAGAAAAAGCACATATAAAGGCCAACATACAAAAAACTACACTGTTGAGATCCACGGAGGTAGTGGTGGTCGCCCGTACATCTATCCCAGACCAACAAGTTTAAAGCAAAAACCCTCTTTTGAAAACGTTAGACCCCTTGCGGGTTCTATTTATTTATCCATCCGACCTTTAGAAGATTTTGAGTGCCATTGTTGCAAACCTAGGCTCTGATACCATATTGTAACACCCCAAGTTCTAAGAACTCGAAGCGCTACGAGCTACGACCGCACAATGGGTCCCAACCCTCAGAGTAGCAACAACAAACGGATCTTACAACAAGGCACAAACGAATGAAAACCAAAACTCAATATAAAACCAAAGGTTAAAACAAAAGAAAGCATAAAAGACTCGCAGACGAGTTCAAAACAAAAGGGAAACACCAAAAGAAACAAAAATCCGATCCCGTCCTATAATGTACGGGAACCCCGGCTGACCACACCATCCGGATCACTCAGCAGCATCCTGAACCTACGGAACATCTACAACGACGGTATAAACCGTTAGCTAACATTCTAGATACTAGCAAGAGCGTAAAGGCACAAACACACACAAGGTAAAGGAAAACACATAGCATGCTTGCACACAACCGGTTATCATCTTTCATTAAGATTATCCATTACTAATTTAACTTCTTTTGTCACATGAGAATTTCCCGAAACTCGCCTCCGCTTCTGTCTACTAATAGGAATAGATCAGTACTATCCGTTACCTACGGGTCTGGGTTGCAAGAACACATTCTAGTCTCCTGTAGAACTAGACAAGTGGTCACCGTCCGGTTATCACACACTTGGACCTGTTAAGGTTAAAAAGGTGAATCATATTCCGGTTATCCGTTATACAATAATAAACAACACAAACAAGCCAATACAATCCAACTAATACGCGGAATGAAGCTAAGTAAGTCCAAGGGACTTACCTCACTCGAAGGTAACTCAAAGCTCAACAACAACTCAGGAAAATCTAAGTTTCCCTCAGGAAAGGAGCAAGAAAAGTTTGTACAAACAAGCATCACGGATCAGGAACGAAACGGTTGCTAGAAGTCTATAACTTGTAGTCTCAAGGATCTCTAAGAGATCTACACAAGCTAAGGGCTCAACCTTAGTCTAACAACAACTCAGGGAACAAGGAACAACCAAAAGGATCAAGGAAAGGAACGAGGAAAGCAAGGAAGGAAGCAACTCACAAGAACGGGAGTTACTACAGGAGAAACCGCAGGGGCAGTTGGACAGAGGCGCATGGGTGGCACATGATAGAGGCGCAGGGGCGGCTCTGTGCTGGTGCGGGGGCGGATCTTCGACAAAAGCTACTGTCGGGCTTCTCTTCGACAAAACTCACAACAAGGGACACCAAAGCTCGAACTTTTGACCCCAACACGTCAAGAATCAACTCCAGAGAGCCTAAGAACATCAAAGGATCAACAACGGAACGCTCCACAAGAATCAAGGCTCAAGCTTGATCTTTGGAGAAGAAGAAAAGAGAAAATAAAGAGGAAAACAAAACAGAAGAGAAGCAAGGTGCAACAGCACATGAACGTGATGAAGAACAAGGGAGGAAGAACTTACACGTTCAGCAAGAACACAGGGGCAAGGCTGCAGCACTCTAGGGTTGAAAATGACGTAAGCAAGAAACGGGAAAAAGAGGAAAAGACGGGAATATATAGGGACGGGCTGAAAAGATAGACGGAAAGGGCGTCTAGGGTTAGAAGGAAGATCAGAAAACCGGCCCATAAGATAGAATATCGGATATTCTATCTATGGAAGGAAGAAAAAATGAACGAAATAACGATCGGGCACGATCTGTCGTAAGCCGCATGGGCGGATCAACACAGCCGCGGGGCGGGCGGCCGCGGGGGTGGCCTTCTTCACCGCGGGGGCGGTAAAGGCAAAACTGGGGTCTTACAAAGAGAGCACACCAACAATGGAGCAGTGTCAACGGGATTCCCGGTGCGCCTGAAAAATCTGAGTCATGTCTAAGGCTTTCCAGCCTTTCTTGAACCGCGCCTGCCATTCGACAATAGGGGGCCAAAGGAGAAGTGTGACTTTGTGAGGCAACGGGCGCCTAAGGCTTTCCAACCTTTCATGAGTCGTTGTTGCCATGCGTCAACAGGGTCTGATGAGACGCTCCAGGCAGGCGATAATGGTAGTGAATCACAGCTTTAGGTGAGTGAGTGTGATTCCCGGGGGGGATTGAAACGCCCTTGCCATGCGGCAATAGGCTGCTCATGTACGGGATTCCCGACTTCACAATTTGTGTTTTTGTCTCGGATTTTCACGTGAATACGAATACCCAATAACTTCACCATCTACTTCATTTTTTCCTCCTATAAATACCCTATATACACATATTCATTTCATTCAAAAATTTTACAACTTCACCCTTTGCTTCTCAATTCCATAATTACTTTAAAATATATTTCGATCAATAAAAAAAATGTCGAATCAGAATAGAAATGAAGATAGAAGAATCCGTTGTCAACGAAGACAAGAGGAAGAATATAACTTGAACATCGCTTTGGCCATGGCTAGCTGATCCGGTAAGTTTTTTTAAAAAAAAATAACTATAATTCTTATAAATTTAATAAATATAAGTTTTTTCAAATTATGATAATCACTATTCTTCAACGTTGCAGATTTCACGAAATTTTTAAAATAGAGGACCCGTTCTACAATCAGCACGACGTCGGGGCTACCACGTAGCCAAATCATCGATACCCCCACAAAAAGTCGGACCATCTACACCCGCACAACAAGCCGGACCATCGACACCTTATGTCGATACTCCAACAGGTGCTTCATTATTTGATTATACAGGAATATTCTCGACAACCGAACAACAAGACATTTACCAATACAACGGTTCTCAACCGCCGGTAACTTTTGACTACGGATCACAACCACCACTGATCAACCATGTGCATGCATTTTATAATTAACATGGTCATATCTTTAATTAGTTATCACCTACTTAGTTACCATTTTTGTTAGTATCTATCATTTATGTTACATATCAAATATTTACTATCATATATTTATAAAAAAACAATATTATAATATTTCAACGGAGTCTAAGTCCCCTCACATTTTTCTATCCCGTGCAAGCAAGTAGCTCAAAATCAATATTCAAACCCGTATCCAAGTCAGCTTGTGGATTCTAGTTATTGGGTTACCTCGTACAACCAAAATGAAGAGACAAGCCAAAACATAAAATATTAATATTACACGGTCAGTTCTGTAATTAGTTATCACTTGATAAATTATCACCTCTAAATTATATATATTTTTAAATTGGAGCCACCCTCTTATAAATATATGAAGATGACAAAAGGTTGTAGTTACTCGATCAATGTTGGACATAACAACCCCTATCAAGTCAATGTTGGGTACAATTTTGCCAACAAAACGGGTTCAAGCAACCCCTATCAAGTAAGCTTTCAACTTATGTTCTAGTATTTATTTCGTATTTTTACATTACCCTATTCAAGACATCTTTTAACATTTAATAATTAAAAATAGACACACGACTACCCGAATCCCACCATGGTCGACCCATTCAGGAACATGTACCTAACCTTGAACCAAACGATGACGGGTTCCCGCACGATATCGTCGATATTGAAACCGGACGACCATTGACCGGTAATGTTCGTGAAACATACACCGGTCATAGAGCGATCAAGATTTGGCAAACACCTAACTAGGTAAGATTCATTTCAATAATGATTTAATTTTTTACCCTCAATTTTGTCGTATTTCATATTTTCGAAAAATAGGATGTTGTGTGTACCGTACGCCGCCGAGATACGTGTATTCGTGAACTTTTGAGAATATATCATAACACGCATATGCTCACACCATGGAGGCAACAAGTGGACGCATCCGGGTTACGACGGATGTTATCGGTCCATCTCACAAACATCGATCATACACTAGTTTACGCTTTTGTAGAGAGGTGGCAACCAGACACGAACACATTCCACCTCTCCTTCGGTGAGATGACGATAACCCTACACAACGTTCTTCAGATCATGGGTCTACCGATCGACGAAAATGATGTGTCCGTATTTATTTCCGAACAGGAGGTTGAAGAACGTGCGACACAACTATTCAGTTTTTGAGACGAGGACGGGTGGCATGAGATCTACATAAGGGGTAGATTTTCAACGGCGGACCTCAAGGCCCGAATGGAGAACATGATTATCGGAGATGCCGACCCTTCCTGCATTTGTATCCGCATGGCTCTTGCAATTATTGGGTATAACGATATTTCAAGACAAGTCGGGCAACAAGGTTTGGGGATATTACTTATACCTTAATGAAGACAACAATCGGACAAGGGAGACGGTGTGGGGTACCCTCATCCTTGCGTACTTATACTGACAATTGGGTGAGGCGACTCAGGACAATACACATCAGCTTGCGGGGTTTACCGTTCTACTCGGGGTAAGTAAATGATTTTGGTTATCTTATACTTCAATTAACACTAATATTCCTAAATCATATTACTCATTAAGTTTTTTTCTCATGCAGCACTGGATTTTCGTGCATTTCCCTTGTTTTCAAGCATGAGTTCAAGGTGTATCATTGGGCCAAAACCTTCCGATTGGGCCCATTTTGAGCAGGACCGAACAATTAAGATTTCACCCGACCATTTGCGTCATTATAGGGCACAAATTGAGGGTCTCAACGCCAACGAAGTCACATGACTCCCTTACAAACTAGGAGCACTGGAGCCCGTTTCTTTCTACATGGTATTCAATTCGGTTAGGGCATCACATCGAGCCATATCATCTAGAGGGTGGCACGCCAGCTTGGACAGGTTTGGTAGATTCCCCTAAAACCGATTCGTCCGTTGGTTTTGGACAAAAGGACGTATGCACGACATTATAACTTGGACTTTGATCCAAGATGGCATAGGTGGGAGACGCGGTTAGACGCGATATGCGGCCATTTGCATAATGCACTGTTCGTTCTAGTTCCTTGATACGACTTTGAGGATTACATGATATGGTACATCACAAACCGTCACCCATACATCCTCAAGTTGTCATGGATTTTCCAAGAATGACCAACGACAACGTCATTCGCATCGAGCCGTTTCCAACGACACATACAAATTGGCGGTAAATTGACCCAAATTCAAAACCTTGGATATTCGCCCACGACCGAAGATATGCAAGAAATGTATAACATGTTCCACTCTAGAACACCTATTCTCCAAGTGACCCAAACATGGAGACAAACAAGCCAAATGACCGGATTTCAATTTTAGTCCGTTCTCGTACTTTTTTTGACTTTGTAGTCGGAATATATTTTCGTATTTGTCGTGTATTAAACATTTTAAATTATGTAATTTTCACTTTTGTACGACCAATTAATTTAAATGTTAATTGCTAAAAAAATTTACAAATTCTGTTAAACAACGTTACAATTTACAATTACTTGATTCCGTTAAACAACGTTACAATTACTAATTCATATTTAGCACTTGATAGTTGATTAGACAATATATTATAAAGATACCCATAATGGCTTAATCATTTGACAATAAATGATTGGTTAAAACTGTAAGTTGATTAGACTATTTTGATTTGACAATAAATTATGGGTTAAAATTATATGTTGATTAGACTATTTTGTTATAACTAATGGATTAGACTAATGGATTAGACTAATTAGGGGTGAGAATATTACACCTCTTCAATATATTTGTCAGATTTCTTTCAGAAAATAGAGTTAAGTATTTCAATATATTTGTTAGATTTCGTGGAGTAAATCAAGGCAATTAATGTCAATATCATTTGCGTTATTTAAGTATAATTTATAGGTTTTGAGAAGATGTAGTAACTACAATAGTTCCTTGATGAATAATTCAATTGGGATTTATCATCATTTAGTTTAGGGTGAATTTCCTATGTAATTTAAGCTCATAATAATTAATTAGGGGATATCCCTCATGATAAATGAATAAGTATATAACATCTTTTTTAAAGAATGGATTAATTTGCCTTAATTAATATATCAACTTTCCTTAATATATTACAAAGTTTTGTATTTAATTCATGTATATGAATTTCAAGTACAAGAAATAATCAATGTATAAGAAAAATAATCTAATAACATTTTTGATATTTTTGAGTTACTTGTATACGATACAATAATCATGTATAAGAAAATTAGTTACAGTAATTCTTGTTCAAGAATATTAGAGCACAAGAGAAAATATATATACTTGTATTCATGGGCACTGACGTGGCGCGCTGTCGATTATCTACTAAAGTTGATGGTTTTAAAACTTGTATAAATAGCGAGTCTAAAGAGTATATAAATAATACATTTCTTAGGCTTTTGATTAAATTCAACTATAATTATTAGGGCTAATTTGGTAACTAAGCCTTTTTTGGTTTTTGTTCTATTAATTAGGCCTTTTACATTTTCATGCTTTTTTACTGTTCAATAATTTTTTCCTCTTTCTCCTAATTTTCCATTTCCTGCTGTCACCTACTCCAGTCTCCTATTTCTGCTTCTTTTTCATTGTTGTAACCATACGATGAAGCTTCAATCGCCAGGCGTTTTTCCGGCCATGACGTTTCCAATTCTAGTCATCGATGGAGTAACCAATTCCGATCTTCCAACAGAAGACAAAGCTCTTCCGTTGATATGAAGATGGACGTTCTTGTCCTCCGTGAATAGGTTATTGTTGCTGCTACCATTATAATTCAACAACATCGTCGATAGAGTGGGGGAAGTGATGCTTCGATGTCGTTCGATCGATCGGCCTCCGCTAGAGGTCCGCCACGTGTCGGTTATACTAATGAATCAGCAGGTTGTTTTATTATTCTTCTGTATATCAGACCTTATCCTTGCAGTTATCTCTTTCGCAATTCTATGTGAGATTGCAGCGTGGTGAAGGAAAATTGAAACTATAAGTAGCATATAATGATAATTTTGAGTTGTAATTATCATACCATAAATTTCGGTATGTAAATGTCTGGTATGTAAATCTCCGGTATGTAAAATGTCCGGTATGTAAATGTCCGGTTTGTAAATGTCTGGTTTGTAAATGTCCGGTATGTAAATGTCCGGTATGTAAAATGTCCGGTATGTAAATGTCCAGTATGTAAAATGTCCGGTATGTAAAAGTCCGGTATGTAAATGTCCGGTATGCAAATGTCCGGTATGAAAACAGAAAATAAAAAAAAATTAAAAAAAGAAAAAAGGAAATAAAAAAGGAAAAAAACAAAAGCAAATAAAAATTTAAGTTTAGTAACTTAATTATTCGAAAAGTCCTCCTATTTTTTTTTTAATTAAAATAGAGGGGTTAATTATTTTTACCTACTATTAAATGAAAGTGGTAAAAAATTATGGGGTACATTTACAAAACAAAAAACTAAAAAAGGCCTAGAAGGCCAGATTTTTTCTAATTATTATTCATATCGGAATAATATTTTATTTTTGGGATCGTTAACCTATAATTATGTGGGTCATAATGTTCTCCCTAAAGTAATCGTACCCCTAAAGTTTTATTTTTAGGGAATATTCTATTTTTGGATAGTTAACCTACATGTGCTTCATAATGTTTTTTCCTAAAGTAATCTTGGCCTTTAGTTATTTCTGGGATCGTACCCCTAAAGTTTTGTTAATCTTGGCCTTTGGTTATTTTTGGATCGTACTCCTAAACTTTTATATGTAGGGAAGAGTAACCGTACCCTCTAAAATTTTATCTTTAGGAAAGATTTTTTTTTTCAAATGAATATCAAAATGATGTATATAGTTAAATTTGGTCTAGTAAGCCAAATTCTTTCTAATTAATATTCATATAGGAATAATATTTTATTTTTGGGATCGTTAATCTATAATTATGTGGGTGATAATGTTCTCCCTAAAGTAATCGTACCCCTAAAGTTTTATTTTTAGGGAAAATTTTATTTTTGGATCGTTAATCTACAATTATGTGGTTCATAATGTTTTTCCCTAAGGTAATCTTGGCCTTTGGTTATTTCTGGGATCGTACCCCTAAAATTTTGTAAATCTTGGCCTTTGGTTATTTTTGGATCGTACCCCTAAAGTTTTATTTGTAGGGAAGAGTAACCGTACCCTCTAAAAATTTATTTTTAGGGAAGATTTTTTTTTCTTTTTTTCAAATGAATATCAAAATGATCAATAGTTAAAATTTTGAGGGTTTTTGTTGTCCCACATTGATTATCTACTAAGAATGATGGTTTTAAAACTTGTATAAAGAATATACAAATAATACATTTATTGGCGTTTTGGTTAAATTCAAATATTATTACTATTCATATTTGAATAATGTTTCATTTTGTTTTTGATCGTTAACCTACAATTACGTGGGTCGTAATTGTGCCCCTCGAATTTTTTTAGGCAGCCTTATCTATTTACGTTAAATATTTTCAAGATTTTGACTATACAAATAATACATTTTTTACCAATAAATCTTTATTTTTTAAACTACTTTTTAAGTGAAAGAATCTTTTGTTAACAACTTAACACTATGTAAGTGGAAATGTTTCACGTTACTTATTGTTGGAACCAATCTATTTTTGGCATAATTTTTTTAATAAAAATAAATGTACTCCGATTTTTTCTGTTAGTTTCGATTTCTATTTACGTTAAATATTATCACGTTATTTTGGTTAAGTAATCGTAGTCCTACATTTTTATTTCTTAGGAAAGATTTTTTTTCTAAATGATTATTAGGCTGATCTATTTACGTTAAACTTTTTGAGAGATTTTGTTATCCACATCGATTAGCTGTTGATGGTTTTAGAACTTGTATAAATAGGGAGTCTAAGTATTATACAAATAATATATTTCTTGACATTTTAAGTTCAAGTACAATTATTATTCATATCGGAATAATATTTTATTTTTGGGATCGTTAACTTACAATTATGTGGGTCATAATGTTCTTTTATAAAGTAATCGTACCATTTTATTTTTGAGATTGTTAGTCTACAATTATGTGGGTCATAATGTTCTTCTCTAATGTAATCTTGGGTTTTTGGTTAAGTTCGATTTCTATTTAGTTATATTTTTACGTTATATTTTTTGAGGGTTTTTGTTGTCAAAATGATCTATTTAGTTATATTTTTTGAGGGTTTTTGTTGTCCCACATCGATTAGCTACTAAGTTTGATAGTTTTAAAACTTGTATAAATAGAGAGTCTAAACAAATAATACATTTTTTGGCGTTTTGGTTAAGTTCAAGTATAATTACTATTCATATATGAATAATATTTTATTTTTTGGATCTTTAACCTACAATTATGTGGGTCGTAATTGTGCCCCTTGAACTTTTTTTAGGCAGCCTTATCTATTAACGTTAAATATTTTCAGGATTTGGACTATACAAATAATACATTTTTTGCCAATGAATCTTTATTTTTTATACTATTTATTTTAAATGAGAGAATCTTTTGTTAACAAATTAACACTATGTTATTGAAAGTATTTCAAGTTACTTTTTAATGTTGGAACCAATCTATTTTTGTTTAAATAAAAATAAATGTACTCCGATATTTTCTGTTAGTTTTCGATTTTTAATTACGTTAAATATTTTCACGTTATTTTGGTTAAGTAATATTACCACTGAAGTTTATTTTTTGGAAATTTTTTTCTTTTTTACAAATGATTATTAGGCTGATCTATTTACGTTAAACTTTTTGAGGGATTTTGTTATCTCACATCGATTAGCTACTAAGGTTGATGACTTTAGAACTTGTATAAATAGAAAGTCTAAAGATTATACAAATAATACATTTCTTGACCATTTAGTTAAGTTCAAATATAATTTTATTCATATCGGAATAATTTTTTTTGGATCGTTAACCTACAATTATGTGGGTCATAATGTTTTCTCTAAAGTAATCGTATCCCTAAAATTTTTTAATTTTTGGATCGTTAAACTACAATTATGTGGGTCATAATGTTATTCCATAAATTAATCTTGGCCTTTTGGTTAAGTTCGATTTCTATTTACGTTAAATATTTTCACGTTACTTTTATATAAGTAACCGTACCCCCTAAAGTTGGTAACTAGGCCTTTTTGAGAAACTAGAGTAGTAACTAGGCTTTTTAATGTTTCAATTAAGTAAATATACTTCAACCTTTTGTATTTATTCTCAAACTCTACACACTCTTCTCTCAAGGGTACATTTACTAAACACAAAACTAGAAAAAGCCTAGTAAACCATATTGTTTCAAGTTTTATTTTTAGAGAAGTTTTTTTTTTCAAATGAATATGAAAATGATCTATTTAGTTAAAATTTTTGAGGGTTTTTGTTGTACCTCATCGATTAGCTACTAAGCTTGATAATTTTAGAACTTGTATAAATAGGGAGTCTAAAGAGTATATAAATAATACATTTCTTGGCGTTTTGGTTAAGTTTCAAGGATAATTATTATTCATATCTGAATAATATTTTATTTTTTGGATCGTTAACCTAGAATGTGGATCGTCATTGTGCCCCTCGAGTTTTTTTAGGCAGCCTTATCTATTTACATTAAATATTTTCAAGATTTTGACTATACAAATAATACATTTTTTTCCAATAAATCTTTATTTTTTTAACTATTTTTAAGCTAGAGAATCTTTTGTTAACAAATTAACAATAAGTTATTGGAACTATCTCACGTTACCTTTATTGTTGAAACCAATCTATTTTCGTTTAAATAAAAATAGACATAATCCGATTTTTTGTTTTTTTTTTTAGTTTTCGATTTCTATTTAAATAAATATTTTTACGTTATTTTTTATTGTTGGAACAAGTATTTCTATTTTACTTGTTTCGTGTTCATATTTTCTTTTCAAAATTTGTCCTTCCACTTGTGAAGGGTCAGTAATCTCATCAACTTTTAGGGCTCCTTTGGCCTAATATACATGAACATGGAATAAAAAATCAGTTTTGGAATCATTCAAATAAAAGTTCCGTATTTATTAGTAAACAAGGTATCGAATTGAGAGATTTCATCATTTTTGGTTCATAGTTTGAGTCATTCCAAGTTGTTAGAATTGTTTTTTTTATGACTTTTCAATCCATTTTTCAGCGGCAACAAACAGAGAAAATATAATACATGAATGACAGCAATGGTTGATTAGGAATTGAAACAAGCGAACCCTTGGAGCTGTCTTTATCAACAAAGCCATCCTGAATGAAAGGAAAATTTGCAGTTAACAATTCAAACTATGGTAATAAAAAAAAGTAGTAAATTAGAAATACCTCAGAACTTGATTCATTAGTCGTATCAGCTGACCTTCGGTTCCAATACGAATCAAAATTTTCTTGGCTTGAAGTGCTTTCATTGTCCTGAATCTATTTCCAAAATGTAGATACATTAACTTAACTCCAACACAATCAATACAAAGAGTATTCAGACAGCAAGTACAGAGAAAAGTGAATCTTGAAAAATGAACTTACCAGGGCAGCACCCTGATTATGCAAGTCCTCCAGGCTAAAATCCCAGGCACTTACCCCTTGGATGTACTTTTGCTAATAAAAAAAAGGTTATGTTAAGGTATAATCAAGTACACAGATAAAACCAGAAACTGTCACAATACAGTTCAATATACCAAGGCCCTGTTCGGCAAGGCTTTGTAAGGAGCTTTGTTTGTAGATTTCTCAATTTTGAAATTTTGAAATCTTACCAGGGCAGCACCCTGATTATGCAAGTCCTCCAGGCTAAAATCACATGCAAAAAGCTTATGCTCAAGCTTCAGCTTTTTCAGAAGCTTTTCTGTGAGATTTTGAAAGCTTCCTCAAGATAGCTTTCAAGAGCTTTCTTTGTAGATTACCCTTTGTTCTTCCAACTTTGCCCTTAAAAAGCATGTACATCAAATTGATTTGTTCTCCAACTTTGCCCATTTAGGTAATTTCACCCAAATCTATCCAAAAATCTCTTTTTATCAAACACTTTATTAGCCTTTTCATTAAATTTTAAGAATTTACAAAATTCTTCTAACAAAACTACCCGAAAAGCTTAAACTATTGGAAAAAGCTTGCGATACCGAACAGGGCCCAAGATCCCTGACCTAGAGACCCTGCAAGTGCTCAGAAAGTCTGTCCAAGTCAAAAAAAATATTTAACACTGCATCAATTTGAACATGGGCAATCAATGGTAAATAGAAGCATGTTACAAGAGGGATGTGTTTGTATTATATTGTTGATTGCTGCAAAGATCTCTTAATTATCCCAGACAATGAAGTGTACAGTCCACAAAAACTATAGCCTGATATGTTTGAAAACAATGTAAACAGATTGCAACTTCGATCTACACAAACCAATTAAAATTTCTACTTCCAATAGAATCAGAACTTCATGGAGGATGGCAATTTTTAAATAGCAATAACTGATTGAAGGAACTACAACAAGAGGTGACAGAAAATCACAGTTTCTAGAGGATTGCTTAATTCATCATACAGGAGAATAGTAGTTGATAGTGAATTACCATAGATATTTTCTCTGCATTTCCATGCAAAGCCATATTTTGACCTAGGTGCTCCGCGGCTATTGCCTAAGCAGTTAGAGGAAGTACACATTAGCAGAGGAGCCCTTTTTGTGTACCAGATATGATAGCCTATGGTTAAATTTTGAAAACTACAAGAGTAAGATGGCATGAGATAAGTAGATGACCTTAGATATCATATATCTTTCACCCAATGGTGCAAGTCCTTTAAGAATAGTGCGAGCTAAATATTCCTGTGGTTTGGCATTCCTAAAAAAATCATTCTTCAAGAGTTCTTCTGCACTGGGGCGTTTCTTTGGATCTTTCACCAAGCAAGCAGCTATCATTTTTTTGAAAGACTGCATGAATAAGTGTCCACAGCGACACCAATAAAAATTTATGGTTAAATTTTGAAAACTACAACACTTGATTTTTTACACAGAAGAAGAAAACCTTTGAAAATCTCTTGTCTCTATCATAGTCAAGACCAGGTGGTGCACTTCGCAACGTCATTAAAAAGACCTATGAATTACAAGAACAGAAAGACAACCACAGCAATAAGAGAATTCATTCTAAAACCTCTTGGTGATAAATAAGAAGTACCTTCATTGGCGGATATCTTGAAAAGGGAGCATGGCCATGAGCAAGTTCAAGTGCTGTAATGCCAAATGACCATATATCTGCCCTGCTTGGCCAGTATAAAACAACATAGTAACTTAGAGCTATATGGGCATATAGACAGTTAAACTACTAGATCTTCATTATCTAACTCTCCGGTAATATTTTATCCAGGAGGAAATTAAGCAAACCATAAAGTAGTTTCAGCAGTTACTTAAGATCATAGCTGGGAGCCTGCTGCATGACTTCAGGAGCCATCCTGCAAAAACAACATAAAATCAATTGAAAAAAAAAGACAAAATATTTTCAAGATAATAAAGAACAAAAATCCCTCTATTAAATCAAACCTGAGGCAATGTTTTGACTTCTGATGATGTACCATAAATCACACATGATGAAGAAAGCAACTGTGTATCTAGGTTCTAGCTATGCCTATATTAGAAGAAGTATACTGAATGACAGGTTGCCTTCAATAATACTATCAAGGTTAATGTCATGGTCATGATAGACACAAAGTCAAGAAATTCTATAATTGGTTTTATTCGATTGCAGAAAGCTGCATGAGCCTCAAAGAGAAGAAGAACAAGAGGCTCAACCAGATAATTACCAGCATGGAGTTCCAACAAACGTATGTTTAGCTCGCTTTTCACCCCTGTCAAACATACATGCTGATACACCGAAATCAGCTAATTTGACAGTACCATTGGAGTCGAGTAAAATATTCCCAGCCTGCAATTAAGAAAAATGATCATACATGGACATAAAATTAAAAGGGGTGCAGGAATAACTTCTTATAAAATCAACTTAAATGGATTTGATGATTCAAAATTAAAAATTAAAAATAAGATTGAAAAACCAAAGCAGAGATTGATTTAAGAAGAAAACAAAAAAAGTTCATCATCTTACCTTTACATCTCTGTGGATGTACCCGCGGGCATGGAGATGGTCAAGGGCAATAAGAGTTTCACGGAGTAATATGGCAATCACAGGCTCTTCAAATCCTTCTGGATAAGAATGTTTCATAATGTGAAGGCAAGATCCTCCAGCCATATAAGGCATCACAACCCAAAGGTTGTGTCCAGTATTGAGGGAGCAAAGAGCCTTGAGAACTTGAGGATAGTCAATTAAGCTCATGATACGAACTTCTTGCAGGATACCATCCTGCATAATTTGGAAAGGTCATAAAGAAAACAATCCTTCAGATGAACCTAAAGTAAACTTAATGACCACACAATCACCCAATGCCCCTGCAGAATTTTTATGACTATTGTGAGTTCAAATGGTAGCATTGTCAAAAAGGAGCTTCAAAATTCAATTTTTAGGTATTCACCTAGGAAATGTTTTCAATCAGAGGTATTTAGTTTACTATAATAGATGTTACAAGGAGATATGGTGCTTTATAATATAATCTAGATAAAATAGAAAGATTGCATTCCCACATAAAACCAAATATTAGCAGAGACTGGAAACAAGTGCATGTCAGCCGCCAGCAAGCTTAATCTTTAAACATTAATTCAAGGTATTGCAACCTTCAACTTCTAACAGCCTCATCCCAATGAAGCATCTTGCTATCTATAAGAAACATGCCTCATTCATATCAGAAAAATATTGATCTGATACTTTCCTTGGTGGATAACTCGTGAATTGTTGAAGCCAGATAAGCAAGGAACATAAAGGCAGAAGAATTATGGAGTTCCTGGGAAATATAGATTGATCTGCGTGAAAGACCCATTTATGCATAATTTTCATATTAAGAGTGGCCCAAGTGCGGTTAGGAGGCTTAAAATTGATCATAAAAAAGCCTCACAACTACTAAAATAGTATCACAGCAATCCTCATTGAGACTGATCACACAGATGATTTGAGCATGAATAATGTAATAAGGTGTTAATTTGTAATGGCACCAAAGGCAAATAGACTTTTTTTTTTTTTTTTTTTTTTT
>BSUD01000008.1:104988107-105189692 GCA_033239045.1 Fagopyrum esculentum | reverse complement strand
TTTTTTTATCTAGCAATCCGTAGCCAATTTTATAGCAAAGAAAAAAAAGAAGGGAAATGAGCATTGCAAATATAGTCAGGAGCAAATTTCAGAAAGAATCTAAAACACAAGGCCATTCATGTCATTGAGAAGCAACAAAAGTAGAACATACCAGGTCTTTGTTGCATCTCTCCAGATCAAGAACCTTAATGGCAACTATCTCATTAAAAGGAATACATAAAGCTCTGTACACAGTAGCACTGCAACCTTCTCCAATTGCCTCATACAACTTGTAACATTCGGGCTCAACAGGATATCTTTTGTATAACAGATCCTCCATTGTTTCTTCTTATAGTTCACAAGTAATATCCTCTTTGCTCTCAAATCAGCACAACAGAACAATCATAAATCCCCTCAACAACACGCAATGGAGGGGTATTAGGAAATTTCTCTCTTTTTCAGGGTTGTCTATAAGCCACAACCAACTATCTTTGTAGCTGCTGAAGATCTCAGCAAACAAGGTCAGTCCTTTTATGAGCAACAACAGTGAGAAACTTCTGCAAGAATAATGATATGTCAATATAATCAGTTAAGTACAACGGAAATTTATTTTCCTCTGCAAGAAAAAATGGGCCGACGTCAATTATTTATAATGGTTCACCGAAGCCCCCTTTGTTCCCTTTTTTATGTACATAATCCCAACTTCTCTTTTACAAAGTAATTCAGAAGAGAAAGATCCTTATAAAGTTAAACTTTTAGCCGGTTCATAGTGACATAGTGCTAAACAAAGCTGATTCCAATCATCTTCTCACGGTACAGGGCAGGAGCTTCGTAGAGCTGTCATACAGATAACTATATTTTTCGCAATAGCAAAGAGGTCAATACTACAGAATATAACTTAACTCATTGTTGGTGATACCCGATGGGTCTAGAAAGATGACGAATAGACTGAATAGAATTAGTTGTCTGTGACAAAGGTAAGGCTAATGTGGCAGGTTGGGGGCTAAGGGGATATGAACTAGTATTAATAAGTCATTCTAGCTCATCATCCAGAACTTAATTTTTAATTGGCTATTATACCAAAGGGGTAAGAAAGAAACAGATTGAGATTGAGATTAATGATTTGTAAAGCGACTTTGGTATGCTTGAGCTTCTTTCATAAGTATCTTATAAGGATAAGTAATACGCAGCATATTCAGTTGAATTGGTGATAGATTTTGTAAGGAAAGAAGCGTGTTCAGAATTTCCTCTAAAAGGGAATATTAGGTTTTCATTGAGCGTAATTAATAGTTGCAAACTCGCGAAATGCATGGGATAATTTGAAAGACGATACAGCCGAATAGAACAGGATAATCCCAGCAAACATAGAGAAGAGCATAATTATCATCAGAAATCAGAATAGAAACTCAAAACAGCAAACCCTAATCGGTCAACTTTAATCACAGATATCAACACATCAAATCAAATTAGCAGTCTCCGCTACATCCTACCCCCCGAACAAGCAAACATCCCAGAATCTTGCCGTACCTTTATTTTCGAAGATGATCAGCAGAAGAAGTCTACCTTCGAAGTAATCAAAGAAAGAGCTCCACATAGCTTAAGACTGGATTGGTGAGGAATTTTGTTTTATATGGGTTTGGGTGTTCTTCTCGTGCAAGGGTATCTTTTTTACCAGTTCTTGAGGAGTGAGGTGGGCATGGAAAAGTTAGGTTCTGGCCGTTTACAATTCATAACGTCTTTTCGTTACGGTTATGCCACTTGTTCATTTACGTGGATTCCAAACAAACGACTATTCACCGCTTCCTTTTCAGCTTTTTATGGTTTATCTTGCTTGGGAGAAGCTCTACTTATAATAGTCATGCAGCTCATGCTATTGAGATTAACATACCCACCAAAAAAAAGATTAACATAAAAATTAATTAAATATTATGATAAATGTAAAAGTGGAAATTTGGACACATTTGTTCAATCTATATTCAAATCCATGCAAAAAAAGTTGTTTTTTTAATAATCATAAAAATGTTGTTCGTTATAAACATACGTTATTTAATTATATCTTATTTCAATCCTATAAATCATTATTTAGTAAAAAGAAGTAGGCGGGGCATGAAAAATAGAGAAACAATTTGGTTTATTAGGCTTTTTCTAGTTTTATGTTTAGTAAATGTACCCCTTGAGAGAAGAGTGCGTAGAGTTTGAGAATAAATACAAAAGGTTAGGGTATATTTACTTAATTGAAACATTAAAAAACCTGTTATTACTCTAGTTTCTCAAAAAGGCATAGTTACCAAAATTGCCCAAAAATAGATTAATCAAACTTTCATAGATATTATGAACAGAAATGAAGTAATATTATCATTTGTCAATAAAACTTGAGTTTATTTTAAAGAAGGAATTTTTTTCATTTTGATGTAGATATATTACGTCAATTACATAAAAGGTATCAAGTTTATCAAGAAAGGTCGATAAATTAGTCTTTATATTATCAATTGGTTATTTATTTCGTCTACTCAAGGGGTCGGACTCTTGAACTTCTGAATCTACTGGCCCCTTTTATGCTTGAGAAAGTCACTGCCAGATTTACACTCTGGCGACGGAATAAACCGTCGGCACATTACCCTTTTTCGTCGCCTAATGAACCTCGCGACGAACATTCCGTCGCCTGAACTCGTAGCAACACAACCCTCCCCTGAGTATTCAGGCAAACCTCCGTCGCCTAAACCATTCTCTAGCGATGATCTGATGCGTCGCCTAAGTATTGGGGTGACAGGCGACGGTTCTAGTTTGTCGCCTAATAAATAGGCTACAGACTTTGTTTAGGCGACGGAAATTTTCGTCTGGGTGATAGGTTTTGTTTTCGTCGCCCCAATAATTAAGCGACGGAAGGTTTTTAATCTTTCCCTCACCTTATTTTGATTGGGAATAAAAAAAATTCAAAAGTACACCAATCTTGTTAAAAAAAACGCAACCTTTCAAAATTACACAACCAATAAAATTCACACAACCAACAAAATCTGTCAAAACTACAAATCACACAACCAACAAAATAATTCAAAACCCGCAAAACTACACATACTTGCTTGGCATCCACAAATTCCCACAACCAACAAAATAATTCAAAACCCGCAAAACTACACATACTTGTTGTTGCATCCAAAAAATTCCAAAGTAGCTTAAGCATACTAAAACAAGACCTCTAACTACCTGAAGTTTGAGTTGCTTGTTGATCGGCGGTATATCTTTGAAACAGGGTCTGCAGTGCTTGAACCTCCTCCTCTAATTTCTTGGCTTTCTCTATGGCTTCAGCGGCTCTCTCTTCGGCATTTCGAGTCCTCTCTTCATATTGTTGAGAAATATCGGCTTTTCCACGTATCTTTGAAGGCCGCCTCAACTATCCTCCAAATCCTGCAATAAAAACAGTGAAATAAATAATTATAAGCTAAAATAAAAACAGTGATTTTTATAAGCTAAAATAGTAAATGGAAGATTATAAAACTTGTATAGTGGGTTGTAGTCTCAACTTTCCTCTTGAATTGGTTATTTTACGAACATAGCTTAGTGATTTCTATAAGCTCTAATAAGCCAAAAATTACAGCAGCACTAAAAAACCACAGCAGCAACCTTACCTCTGATTTCAGTCCCTTTTTGTTCTCCAAAACCGTATACAACCAATTCATGTTGATCATCGAAGGAAAGGGGGGCTACATTATCCGGGTCCTCCTCTCTTCGTTCTTGAATTGTTTCTTCAACTTATCCTGAAAATCAAAATCTAAATAATAAGTCACTATATTATTCACTCCATCTTCATACTCTTGAGTCATCAACAGAAAGTGCAAAAAACTAAAGTGCAAAAATTTGAATAATAAGTCACTATGTTTTCAGCATACGTATACATATATAACAACAAAATTTCCATGAACAGAAAGTGCAAAAATCTGAAGTTGTCAAAAAATCTGAATAATAAGTCACTATGTTTTCAGCATACATATACATATATAACACAAAATTTCCATGAACAGAAAGTGCAAAGATCTGAAGTTGTCAAAAAATCTAAAGTTTACAAGGTATAACAGAAAAATCTGAATTTCCAAAACAGAAAAATCTGAAGTTCCAAAACAAATTTTCCATGAACAAAAATGCAAAAATCTGAAGTTTACAAGGTATAACAAGCTTGGGAGAGGAGGATTTGGTACAGTTTACAAGGTATAACAGAAAAATCTGCTTATATCAATGTACACAAAACAAACCGTACAACCACAAAATATAGCAAAAGATCAGACAGAGAAGTAGAAACATTCCTTTCTATAGAGAAGCAGAAAAATCTGCTTATATCAATGTACACAAAACCAACCATACAACCACAAAATATAGCACAAATATAGCAAAAGACAAGACAGAGAAGTAGAAAAAAGTCCTTTCTATAGAGAAGCAGAAAAATCTGCATCTATCAATGTACACAAAACCAACCATACAACCACAAAATATAGCACAAAATATTGCAAAAGACCAGAAAAAGAAGTAGAAAACAGTCCTTTCTATAGAGAAGTAGAAAACAGTCAAGAGGTTGGCAACAACATCAAAAAAATTAAACCATAATCATCCTATAGAACCAGTCCTTTCTATTCTATAGAAACCAAACCAACCATACAACCACAAAAATATAGCAAAAGACCAGTCCTTTCTAATCTAAAAAAATTGAACCATAATCATCCTATAGAAACCAAACCAACCTACCTACCCTTCACTCAAACCCTCAACACACCAGTTTTATGCAAGGCGTAATCTCAAACATTGCAGACTATATGCTACTGCAATCTAAAAGTTCTAAACAGAGTAGGTATACACCCACAAATTTGACAAATAAAAGCCTGTAGGGGGAGGTTTTGAAGGGATAAAAAACAGAACCCTAATCACTATGTAATTTTATTGTTTGGTATAGTCAAATAAATACGTGATCAGTGTACAGTAAGGTGAGAAACCTCACCGCTTTTTCACTCCCGTGCTTGTTGTGAAGGTATGCTTCTATAGCAGCTGCACAGTAAGGTGCAGGAGACCCTTTCTTCGCAAACTCCTCCGCCGTGTAAGTTAAGGGTCTTGAATCCGCGTGATGGTTGATTGGAGAGGGATTTTTTGTTTGGTTTATTTGTCTTTGCTTCCATTTAATCTCTAAAAATAGCAATAAAAGTTACAGTTAGAAGCAATTCACATAGTATTTATCAAAGAAAAAATAAATTTTGAAATATTAATATGCTTACTTGTTTCACTTCATCTTTAAACTCTTCATTAACCATATATTCCCATTGCTCAGGGCGGTCAAGAAACTCAAGTGGAAGGGGATCCCCGTACTTCAGAAAGTGCTTGTGCATGGCACTTGTATTTCCAATCAGAGTATCTCTTTTGAGATTTCTCTTTGATGTATTTCCACATGTTTACCTCCGTTTCAGGAATAATATAGTAATCCTGAAAAATGCATACCATAAAAAAAAAACTAAGCAGAAGTGCCACAGTTTTAATACAACAAAAAAGAGAGAAATAAAAAACTATAAAAAGAAAAAAAGAAAAGGACTCACCCTTAGGTAGTGTTTATTGGAACTCTTGATCTTACAGCTGCCCCGATATCGTGTGAGAGCAAGCTACAATCCTCTTTCGTGTGAGGTCCATTGTGGAAATCATACCACATTAGTGTGATCTTTCCTCCACCAACATTCACTAGTTGAGAAGTCTTGCTGCTTCTAACCACTCGATATTTAGGTTGTGTAAAACTTGCACAAAACAGTACAAATAGTTCAACATAAGCAGTGAAGCATTCAATAATTCATAAATAAGCAATTATAGAAAAGAACACTTACCATCCTTAGCATTTTTACACTAAATGCTCAGTGGCGCAACATTGAGAGGGTCCCCTTCTTGGCCGTCATTTGTTATGGGGCTAATCACCGATTCAGATTGTTTTGGAGGTGGAGGAAAGAGGGATTGGATAATGGAAGTATTACAGGATAGGGGAGCAGGTAGAGAACGAGGAGAAGGTGAGATGATTATGTGGTTTCTAAGAGGAGGAGGAGGAGGAGGCGGTGGAGAAAGGTTGTTGGTGTTTAGGGTTGGAGAACAGGGAGAATGAGAGGAATTAGATCGGTTTTTGAGAGGCGGTGGAGAAGGGGAGGAACTAGATCGGTTTTTGAGAGGAGGAGGAGGTGGTGGAGGAGCGTTGGTGTTTAGGGAGAGCGGAGCTAGTGGTGGCCTATTAGGGTTAAGAGGAGGCGCAAAGAAGAAACAGAAGAGAAGAAGAAGAAGAAGAAGAAGAAGAAGGAGGAGGAGGAGGAGGAGGAGAGGGTGAGGGAGAAGGAGAGGGTGCACGCTGCAAGCCCTTGGACTTTCCCGGAGCCATTGTGAACGGTGAGAACTGAAGAAGAGAAATTACATACTACTAAGTTCAAATCAGTATAGTTGATGCATTATCTAGTGCTTGTCGAGTGTGGACCTGGACAACTACCACATCTTAATCATTGCAAAAGAGACCCAATTTTCCTTTGGTTCACACTTATGATTGAATTTCAGAAGACATTAACAGAGAATGACCGTGTAGTAGTTTTAGGGAAAGCAAAATTGTGCAGTAATGGTGAGACATTCTGAACACTAATGAATCTAATAAATTGAGAGGGATATAATCAATAAAATTTACAGGAAAAAATTTAAATACCGAATAAAGTTGAAAAGAGGAAGAAAGTTGAATTCCAATTACAGGAAACGCAGTATATGAATCTAAAATAGTAAACTCATAATTCATCTCTTTTAATTCCAATTACAGGAAACGCAGAAGCTGAAAAGAGGAAGAAATTTGAATTCCAATCGTCGTCCATCAATATTGCAGCTGATGCAACCCTAAATAGTTGCCACTCATAATTCATCTCTTTTAAAACACATTCCACCCTAGTAACATAATTGTCCATTCCAACGTCTAATTGGCTCTAATAAGTAGTAAACTCAAGTTCAACTCACTTAAGTAATGCCACTTTCGAGTTAAGAGTTCATCGATTACCTCAAACTAGTACAACTCATATTGTTCACATGTGTATCCTACATCATAACCAAATATAGCATAGTACAAAGTGAATCTAAAATACCCAAAATTGAAGAATTCATTCACTTGCAACATCATAACCAATTACAGCATAATACAAAGTGAATCTAAAATACTCAAATTTAAGAATTTATTCACTTGCAACATCATAACCAATTACAACATAATGCAAAGTGAATCTAAAATACTCAAAATTGAAGAATTCATTCACTTGCAACATCATAAACAATTACAGCAACAAATCACATAAACCTTAAGTGTAAACCTATAACAAGAGGAGACGGTGAAGCTTGAGAAGGAAGAGGAAATAACACAGTGATATCAAAGGAGAAGAAACATACCATAGGCATCGGCTGCTCAGAGGCGTCGTCTTCGTTGGCTGCTCAAAGGCTTTGTCTTTGTCAACTTCTCAAAGGCGTCGACTGCTCAGACAAATTGAAGGCAATCACAAACAATGGTTTAAACAAACCGAAGGGAAAAAAGAGGAGACAATGAAGCTTGAGAAGGAAGAGGAAATAACCCTTTATAATCGAAGGAGAAGAAACGTGCCAGAGGCGTCGGCTGCTCAGAGGCGTCGTCTTCGTCGGCTGCTCAGAGGTGTCGTCTTCGTCGGCTGCTCAGAGGCGTCGGCTGCGTCGCCGCCAGGAATGTCGATCTCTTGTGATATGTTACAAATTGCAAAAGCCCTAGAGTATCGGGGTAACCAGATATTTAGGCCAAATTTAGGTGATGGAATTGTTCTATTCCGCCACCACAATTATTTCATAAATTTAGGCCAAATTTTTTGGCACTATTTATCCTGCCAAATTTAGGTGACAAGATTTGTCTAAGTCCGTCGCCTAGTAAAATTATTTCCAAAAAAATAATTTCTTTAATTTTATTTATACACTAAAATGAAATTAAACAGATGTACTTGATTAACTTAACGAAATATAAATTTATTTTACAAACCGTTTGAGTTTTCCAAAAATACAAATACACAAATTTCGTTCATATATAATCAATCATCATCTTCTTCTTCAAATTGTGCATCATCATCTTCTTCTCCAAATTGTGCATCTTCACCAAATTGTCTCTCGTCTTCGTCTTCGTCTTCCTCTTCCTCTTCTTCCACTTCAAGGTCAATAGTAACATCAAAGACTCCGCTATATATCAAGTTGGGCTCTTGATAGGGTTCTTCAACGTGATTTCCAATAGGAGGTCTATCATTTTCATGTGTTGTAAGTGTTCTAGGATCATACACATTCCTATGAGAGCTCACATTAACTACTTCCAATTCTCACCCGCTTTCGGATCATCCACATAAAATACTTGTTTTGCCTTGGTCGCAAGACAAAAGGGAGAATCTTCATACCAACTACTACTAGTATCAATAGATAACAAGCCATGATCTATCTTTGTACTATCATTGTTATAAGGATCAATATCTTACCACCTACACTTGAACAATACAACCGGCATCCGATCTGTGTATAGTAGTTCAACCACATATTCAAGGATCCCATAGTAGTTGGTACCATGTGTCTTTACCATCACTCCACAATTTGGTGTTTGCAAGTATCGATCTTCATCCCATGATATGAACTTGATCCCATTCACATAATAAGAAGAGTAGACAATGTGGCTTTGTGGTCTTCTAGCCAAATTGAGCACCCATGACTTTAAGTAAGGATCTCTAGAGCTGTTAAGTGCTTCAAACCTATAAGATTCACAATATTAGTGTAAGGTGGATGGTAATAGAGATTCTGCAATGGAAAAACAGTTTATGTGTACGTACCCAATCTAGAAAATAAAGATGAAAATCAAGCATACGTGACTTCTCGTCAGAGTATGGATGTTGTTCCATACAAAGTCTTTGATGTTCGGACATATAGTATCTCACTTCTTCACATTGAAGCAAAACTTGTCAGTGAGGCTTAGAGATCTCGTGTTCTTGTAACCTAACACGAGACCTACAACGATATGGACACACAAGCTCCGAAACAACAAAAATATCGTAATGCGATGATGTGTTAATGTTGGTTGTTTCTTGACGATGTTCACCAACCCCCAAGTATAAACTGCAGTATATCACTGATTCTTGATCAATATAATGCTCGGAAATACAACCTTGTGGAAAACGATTATTGCAAACTGAATTCTTATAAGTTCCAAGTTGACTACAAAATTTTTTTTTGAGTTAGTTAAATTGGGCAAAATGTCCAAGTATATAAGAAAACAAAAAAATACATTAAATAACTAATATACCGTTCAATGGGAAACATCCAAGTAAAATGCACGGGACCAGTAAGCATCACTTGTTCTGGAAGGTGAACCATAAGGTGAACCATAATGGTAAATAAATGGGGAGGAAAAATCATCTCCATCCTACACAAGATAGTGATTATCTCATGTTCCATTAACCGAACATCCTCCTTTTTCAACTCTTTGCTACACAATTTCTGAAACCATTTGGACAATGCAATCAAAGGCTTGACAACACTTAACGGTAAGTACTCACGAATAACTATCGGAAGAAAATTGTTGAAGCATTACGTGACAATCGTGCGTCTTTAATCCATGAAATTTTCTATCACGTACACAAACCTTATTCCTCAAACTCCCAACATAACCATGAGGATACTTTACATCACGAAACCATTCAAAAACCTCTTATGAACGTTCTTGCCTCACCAAGAATGGTGCATTAGGAAGTTGTCCATTTTTCCGCTCCCATTGACTTTGTCACCCCCCCCCCCCCTTTTCTTAAAGCGGCACGAGCTTTTGGACCGTATTTAGACTTTCCTTCAATACTAAGAATGGTTCCAATGATGTTATCAAATACGTTCTTTTCAATGTGCATGACATCAAAAGCATTCTCACCTTTAAAAAATTCCAATAAGGCAACCTCCAGAAGATGCACTTGTTACTCCAATATACTCTATACCTTGAATTATACAGGACCTTAAAGTTTTCATGCAAGCTAAGTGTTGGAAACTTATGACTGTTGATCCTTGCAAGAATTTGCTCCCGGATAGAGAAGGAGGTCTTTGTATGAACTCACACTCTTCATTAAATGCATGATCAAGAAACCGCCATGTGTGATCATTTACAACCCATCTACGGTAACTATCGTATACCATCCTTCCACATTCATGTTTTGCATCCACATCATCCAAACAGATTGGGCACGCCTTATAACAACTAGTAGTTGAGCCTGCCAACATACCCAAACCTGAAAAGTCACTAATGGTCCATAACACAGCTGCTCTCATGGTGAAAGTAGATTGTGCGTAGCGGTCAAAAGTACAAACTCCAATTTTCCACAGTTTCATAAGTTCGTCAATCAACGGCTCTAGGAACACACTAAGTCACTTTCCGGGAGACTTTGGACCCGGGATCAACAAAGTTAGCATGTTAACTCCTTCATGCACATTGATGGAGGCAAATTATATGGCATCAAAACAACAAGCCAAGTGTTGTGAAGACTTCCCATTGTTCCATAGAAACCATTTGTTGCTAGCCCAAGATGCACATTTCTGATATCACTAGAAAAATGAGGAAAGTTTGTGTCAAAATCTTTTCATGCCTCTCCATCTGCGGGGTGCTTTAACCAATCATGATCTGACATCCTCTCTCCATGCCATCGCATTTGCTTTGCAGTGTACGGAGACATGTACAAGCGTGTCAGTATGGGAGTCAAGGGAAAGTAGCGGAGTACTTTCCTAGCAACGTTGTTGTCATCCTCTCTCCATCTCGAAGTGTGGCAGATGGGACACTCATCACATTGGACATACCCTTTGTAAAGCAATACGCAATTATACTCACAAGCGTCTATATTTTGATAACCCAAACCAATATCCCTGCAAAGCTTTTTTATTCTTCCAAAATCAATGGGATAATTGTGTCCAAGAGGAAGCAAATCACTAATGTAATTGCAAAGATCGTGAATACTTTTATCAAACCATCCATTTTCTACTTTCATTTTCAATGCTTTCAACGCAGCATCCAAAACAATTTTTGTGCTCCCAGGATATAACAGGGTTTGAGCCTCTAATAAAAGTTTGTCATACTTCTGATAATCTTCATCAACAACATCATCAAAAGTAGGATAATCATCATCACTATTGTCTTGGCCTAAACCAACATCATATCCATCATGATAAGGTAAACGATCATGCACAATGTTCATAAAAGGATCCATAGAAGAACCGACACCACTGTTGGAAGATGCCATTTTATCGAGAAGCTGATTTCTGAGTTCATCAATTCTCGATTCATGTGAAACTTCACCATGTTTGTCCCACACCGTATATAGAGGCCAAATGTCTTTAGTAGACAAGTGAGAATACATGGTATGGATGTCAACCGAAAGTCCACTATTTTGATATTTCTTGCAAGGACACAAAAAATGTGTCTTCTCAGGCGACATTTCTCTAACCCAATTCACAAAGTCAAAAGTCCCTTGAAGGTATCTTCGATCAATAAGACCATATTGCATCCAACTCTTATCCATTTTTCTAAATAAAAAATAAGCTAAATCATTCAACACATTTTCTATCAAACAACACATTTTCTATTTCATTTCATATTCCAACAAACAACTCAATTTCTACTTTATTTCATATTCTAACCAAAAAATCCATTTTCAATATCCTAACAACAAAATGTCATTTCATATCCTAACAATACAAAAATTCCAACACTCTTCAAACAAATTAACACACATAACACAAATTACCAACACACATAACTCAAAATTCCAACACTCATCAAACCAATAACAAATCACCAACAAAAATTCCAACATGAGGAGAAAAAAAATTAACACAACCAAAAATTAAATACTTACCCAAAACAATGGAGTGTAGGAGGTTTGGCAACCAATTAATTTGTAGATTCTTCCAATTTGAAAAAAAAAAAATTAAGGGTGGAAGAAAGGAAGAAAGGCAAGAAAACACGAATGAGGGTTGAAGAAAGTGGTAAACCCGGCGCCCACTTGTACAGATCTGATACGTGCTCAACTAAATAATTAAATGTGACAGCTTTAACTTTAGGCGGCGAAATTAAACATTTTCGTCGCCTTATTTCATTCAGGTGACGGAAGTATTTGCCTCCCTCGCCTAAGACAAAATTCTGGTAACTAAGTTCAACGTTCCGTCGCCATATGTCTTAGGTGACAGACCTTTGTGGTGACGAGTTTATTTTCCGTCACCTGTGGGTTTAGGTGACGGAACTAAAAAGCCTCAGTCGCCTGAATGTGTTGAGGTGACGGAACTTAAGGTTTGCCGCCTAAATGTATTAAGGTGACGGAACTAAAAAAGACTCGTCTCCCGAGTAGCAATCTGGCGTAGTGAGTGAGAACTTATTTATGTTTCTGGACACAATCGTCCTCGCTCATGACCTTGTAATTTTTTGAACTTTTTTTTCTGAATCTTAACTATGAATTTGCAAATAAATTTGAGAATATATTACTCAGTTTCATGAACAAGGAGTAATTTTGTTTCTATTTCCGAAGTTAAAATCAAACGGGCCCTTAGTCTATCAATATAATCAATGTACATCTCGACAACCATCCCAACAATCGTAGGGTGGAGGAGATAAAGCTATTGTTAACTTGGTCTATTAATAACTCATATTGCTCAGCATGCTAGCTTGTCCACAAGACCTCACAAGATGTTGCCGAGCATACAAGTGAATCCCAAAGAGCAATGTAATCTTGTTGAGGAGTTGGAAGGATTTAGATGATCACAACCATCTAAAAAAGAATCCAACAAGTGTCTTGAGAAAGTATGAACAAGAAAAGTTTGGATACTAAAAAGATGCCAAAGAAACTACTTTGGTACCTTAGCCTATAATTGCTTGTCCGCTCTAGGTTCTAATGTTAATCTTATATACGGCCTTATCAATGTGCAAGCCGTTGAATTTGGGAGATCAAGTTAATATTGAGATGCATTTTATTATAGTTGTCAAGTCCATCTCATAGATTAGGTTAATTCCCAAAGTTGTGTCTTATTCAAATGAAATATATAAGGATATCTTAACTAATCAAAAGAGGAATCAATCTAATCTTAAAGAATCAACTTATATTCGGAAAGGGTATTTTGTACATTGGAAAAGTATAACTCTAATAAAGATAATATAATATTGTTGAATTGTAATACTCACCTTCAAATATTTCAAACGGCCATTTTACGGAGAAGATGTTGAAATGGTTGTTGGCCCAATGCCTTTGTGAAAATATCGGCCGCGGATCAAATGAAGAAGGTAGAGATGCTTCCGAATTGGACATGATTGCGGATAATATGACCGTCGAAAAACCGGATTTGAAGCGATGTGAAGGGTGCCTGGTTATTGCACCATAAATCCATGGGTTGATTGTGAAGAATGCCCAATGACTTATGAAGGGACTTGAACCGAAACCAATTTGCACGTTGTAGATGTCATGGACCGATACTCAGTGTTGGTTGACGACCAGGAAATCTTTGCCTGCTTTTTGGTCTTCCTTGAGATAGGTGAGTGTCCCAACATGATGAAGAAACCCGTCAATGACCGTCAGGTAAGAGGACATGTTACGTAATCTGAGTTATAATAAGCATTAATGGTTAGTTTACTAGAGCGGGAAAGAAGAATATCTTGACCAAGAGCGCCCTTTAGGTACCAAAGAACACGAATCACGACTAGCCAATGACCAAGGTTTGGAACCTGCAAAAATTATGAAAGTGTGTACAAAATAGGCATGTTATACTTTAATAAACTAAGCGTCCAACAAGACAACAATATCAATATGGATGAGCATAATTTGGACCATCATCGAGTGCAAGAGAGTGGTTAGGTTCGATGGGGAACGAGACCGACCGAGTACCCAAATTTCTGGATTTATGCAGAATATCTAAGGCATATTTGCGTTGTGAGAGAAACAAACCGAAACCATTTACCGTGATGTAAAAACTGATATTAAGATTGGTTTTAAATTTATGAAATAAAAGCTACTCATTTCCAGCGATAATAAAGTGGTCGACATACATAACCACATTTAAGAATTTTGAGTAAACTTAGTATGAAATATAATTAGCTTCAATCGTGGATAGCTTGGCGGTGGTTAGGTGGAGAGTAATTATTTTGGTATGGCTTTCATGTCCATAACCACGAGAATTCATTACAACCCCCACTGCACTGCACCCACCAAATTAATGCATTACCAATATTTTAATAAAAATCATAATTATTATTTTAAAGTGTTGCCATGACATGCTTCATGATCACTAAGCAAGCAGCCTTTCCATTTAGATTTTCCTTCTCGAACATCTCATTCCAAACTCCATCTTTTCATCTTCTATAAATCAAATTAACAAACATTATGTCACTTTTGTTTATTCGTTGACTTTTCTTCTCCATACTTGGGGAAAAGGTTACCTTTTTTTTAACTAATAATTAAATCGTAGCATTATAATACAGATTCGCTATCGTAAGCAAATATGTAATGCTGCAACCACATTCATATAACATTTTTTTAAGTTCTCATCATCTTAATTATCACAACTACCACAATCGTGCAAATTCAGAAATGTAACAACTCTGCTATAATATATAAAACTAAAACACCAAAAATAATAAATCAATCCGATTCTTAACATAAACACCAAAATTATGGGCCCGTTTGGAAGCGCTAGGAATCATTCCTGGTAACGGAATGATTCCGAATCAATCAAAAAATACGTTTGGTTAGAGGTATTTTAACACATGAAAGTAATCCCATCATTTCCATTTCCATTCCTAACCCTTATCCGATTCCATTCCGTTTCCATTCCACCGCTCCAACCAAACGGGCACTATATGTTCAAGATAACACTTAAGAATAGCATCGTAACTCACCCATAAAAATTACACCTAAATATCAATTTGTATTAAGAGTGGTTTTATCCCACACCACCATAAATAATCAAAGTGTCAACCCATTATTATCAATATAATAAAAACATAATAAATTTTTTATTAAACAAAATAAAATTTTCATCACAATTATTTTCAAAAAAATCATTTATATTTACGTTTTTTTAATTCGGTTATATTTTTTATTCACTTTTTAATCTCATTTGTTCAAATTATTGATTCCTAATTTGTGTTTTACCAAATCACTATTTTATATTTTCATAACAACTTGTCTTATTTAGTTATAATTATTTGAATTTAAAATTTTATATGAATAATATATTATATCATCTAATAAACAAATTCAAACACGTTATTATCAATATACTAAAAATCATTATAAAAAAGTTTTAAATATATATCCTACAAATACCCGTGCACAGCACGGGTCCTGAATTAGTATACATTAATCATCATCTCTTTTAAATCCGGTTATAACATTTTTTTTTATACAAAGGTAAAAGAGTTAGGCGGATCAGTTTCTAGACATCGATCGACCTAAGACATCCTTGCGGATGAGGTCTTGAAAATCTTGTGGAATTGCATTGACGTCCATCTTGAGATTGTGTCCATGCATGACAATCTTGTCCGCGACCGTGTTGATTTCCCTAAAGACATGTTCTGCAGTGAAGTAAGAAAATCCTGAGATCGACTTGTAAATATCATTGATAAGCATGTCAAGCTCCCATGGAGGTTTCCATATTCAATTAATCAAATTAATAAGCATCAAGTTGTCTCCTTCAATCTCGATAGATGAAATTCCACACTCCTTGGCCTTTTGTAGACCTTCCCGCAGAGCAAGTACTTATGCTTCCAACATAGAGTCAACGTTGCAACTACCGCTTTCCAGAGCAATAGGAACGACATATGGTTTCTAATGATGCACCCAAAAGAAAATTGGTTTGATGAATTTTGTGAGGCATCAAAATTAAGTTTTGAGTTTCTATTCTCTGGTCGTTTTCACCTTAAATTTTTCTTTTTCCTTCTTGGGTTTTAATATTTATGTTGTTGTTGATGAGGTTTTTGTTTGCTCGATCCCATGCATCAATTTGATTAATAACAATCGAATTAATGTTCTGTGGGATCTTTTTTTTGTTAAAGATAAATTGATTCCTTGCAATCCATATGTTCCACCATACGACAACAAGAAGTTTCAATTCCGAAGGTGTTATTGTTCCTTTGAGGTCGTCAAGGGTCTGTGTAATACCCATATTGTCAAGATCGTAGTTCTTTAAGATGCTTGTAATTCTATGGTTTCCGATTGTTGTGGCCACAAAAGGGCATTGGAAAAAAAAAGGTGTTTAGAACTTTCTGTATGATGATTACAGAAAAGACAATTCATGTTGGTCCCTTCTTAATCAAGCCCAATTAATAAATGGGTTATCTAACAAATCGGACATAAGTCTAATGGGCTAAGACCCAAGAAGGAGGAGTCCACTATGGGGAAAGATTTAGAGAAGAAAAGATAAGATTAGAAAGACCTAGAGAAGATTAGTCTAAACTAATGTAGGATTCTCCTCCAAAAATATCTTCTAGGATTTTGTGTAATTCTAGAACTTTCTTCTCAAATATCTTCATAGATTAGTGTGTAGGGAATGTGATCTCCTCCCACTATAAATAGGTGGAGAAGTTGTAAATTTCTATCATCCACAATTTGAGAGCTCACGCAAGCTAAGTATATGTTGTGAGAGTGCCCACAAAAACTTGTAGCATTCCTTCTCCACATAAATATAAGTGAGTTTGTATCAATTAAGTCATTGACTTAATTAGTTCATATTTCCCATTCTACCAACACGAAAGTGGGAGGTTTTCCCAAAAACTGGTATCAGAGCCAGGTTAGTCTGGTCATTATTCCTTAGCTCGTGTTGTCAAGATGGAGGCTACCGTCATTCACGATGGCAAGATGTTCAAATTCACGGCGGATAATTATTCTTATTGGAAGCCGATGATGGAGGACCACCTTTACTGTAAGGATTTGTACGAGCCCATCACCAGCAAGGATAAGCCCGAAGGGAAGAGCGAGAAGGAGTGGGAGCTTCTAAATCGGAAAACGGTTGCCATGATCCGTAAGTAGATCGGCAAATGTCTGTTTGAACATGTATCTACATATACAAATGCTTTTGAATTATGGACAAAGCTTGAGTCCATGATTCAAAAGAAAACGCCTCGTAACAAAGCCGTTCTAGTTCAACGGTTGGTGAAGATGGAGTACAAGGATGGCCAAAACATGATCGAGCACTTGAATAATTTCAAGGGGCTCGTAAATCAGCTAAGTAAAGCTGGAATGAAACTTGAAGATGAGTTGCAAGCCCTTCTACTCCTTAGTTCCCTTCCAGAGAGTTGGGACACTCTCGTGGTTACTCTTAGTAACTCATCCCCGGAAGGTAAGCTCACCATGGACGCCGTTAGTGATAGCCTCCTTCGTGAAGAAGTTAGAAGGAGGGAACGAGGCACGTCTGCCCAGTCTGAGGCGAACATTATTGATAACCGGAGTAGAAGCGATACACGTGGGCGCAATATGAACCGAAGCCGAGACCAGTCTCGAGGTCGGTCTAAGTCACGCTCTAGGCCAACTTGTTATTATTGTGAAAAACTAGGCCATAAGAAATCAGAATGTCGATTTCTTAAGAAAGATCAAAAGGCCGGCAACGTCAAGCCAGACCAAATTAACCCAACAAAGAGGCGAGATGAATATAAGGGTACGACCGCCATGGCAGATGAAGGCGATGATCTATATCTCTTCGGAGAAGACAACTTCCTGAATATCGCCTCTGACGATAGCTCCTGGATTGTCGATTCCGGTGCATCATTCCACGTCACTCCTCATGAGAGTTTTTTCTCAACCTACCAAAGCGGTGACTATGGTAATGTCCAGATGGGTAATCAAAATAGGAGCAAGATTGTTGGTATAAGAGACATCATCGTGATATCAAATACGGGATGCAAGCTTACCCTTAAGGATGTGAGGCATGTCTCGGATATGCGCCTCAACCTCATATCAGCTGGTAAGCTTGACGATCTTGGCCTAGTAAATCACTTTGGCGGAGGCAAGTGGAAACTCATCCATGAAAGCATGATACTGGCTCGAGGAAATAAGGAAGGGTCATTGTACGTCACACAAGCAAAGCTCTACAAAGGAGAAGTCAATGTCGCAGGAGCAGACATGGAACTATGGCACCGAAGGCTCGGGCACATGAGTGAGAAGGGTCTTCACACACTAGCGCGAAGACAGCTCCTCCCAAAGGTGCAAGGTAACTCTCTTGACTCTTGTGCCGATTGTTTATCCGGTAAACAACATAGAGTGTCCTTTCAAACGTCTTCTCAACCTAGAAGACGAAAGAATATTCTAGATCTTGTGCACACCGATGTTTGCTCCATGTCCGAAAAATCCCTTGGTGGTGCGTCCTATTTTGTCACCTTCATAGACGACCACTCAAGGAAGGTATGGGTTTATCTCCTAAAGACCAAAGACCAAGTTCTTGATGCATTCAAGGAGTTTGTTTCTCGGGTGGAACGAGAGACAAGACAAAAGCTCAAGAGTGTTCGATCTGACAATGGAGGAGAATATCGAGGTCCATTTGAGGCATATTGTAGATCTCATGGAATCAGGATGGAAAAGACACCACCTAAGACACCACAGTGAACGGGCTTGCAGAGAGAATGAACCAAACAATTACAGAAAGAGTTCGGTGTATGCTATCTCACGCAAAATTGCCCAAGTCGTTTTGGGGAGAAGCTGTGAAGACTGTCGCCGACATTGTCAACCTTACGCCATCCGTTCCCCTGAATGGAGACACCCCGGAGGAAGTTTGGTCAGGAAAGAAGGTTTCGTATGACCATCTAAAGGTGTTTGGGTGTAGGGCATTCGTTCACATACCTAGGGGCGAACGTGCCAAGCTGGATGCCAAGACCAAAGAATGTATCTACCTTGGCTCACCTAGAGATGAACTCGGATACCGGCTATGGGATCCGACCACCAACAAGATTGTTAGAAGCCGAGATGTGGTATTCTTCAAAGATCAAACAATTAAAGATATTCAAAGGTCAGAGAAACCAAGGACAAGAGTCAAAAGAGGCACATCAGACCCTCATTCTTCTCCTACACGAGAAATCACTTCGGACGAAGTCACGACAAGAAGCGACAATAATGAAGAGAGTGATCCTACTTCAGAGCACGGTGATGAAGAAACCCACCAAGGACTTGAAGCACAATCGAGCACTCCACCAGACTCTCAACCGAGAAGGTCATCCAGAGAAAGACGACCATCTACACGATACACTCCGGACGAATATGTGACCCTTACGGATGAGGGGAGCCTCAAAGCTACAAGGAGGCTATGGATGACACCCACAAGAGTGAGTGGGTAAGAGCCATGCAAGATGAAATGGAATCCTTGCATGAAAACCACACATATGAGCTGGTGGAGCTACCAAGAGGGAGACGAGCTTTGAAGAACAGATGGGTATACCGAATAAAGTCAGAGGATGAAAACTCAAAGCCTCGGTACAAAGCTCGATTGGTCGTAAAAGGATTCCAACAGAAGAAAGGCGTCGACTTTGAAGAGATATTCTCTCCGGTAGTAAAGGTTTCATCAATCCGAGTTGTTCTAGTATAGCAGCTGCTCTAGACTTGGAGATCAAACAACTCGACATCAAGACCGCCTTTCTCCACGGAGATCTTGAAGAGGAGATATACATGGAGCAGCCTGAAGGATTCAAGGAACCAGGCAAGGAGAATCTAGTCTGCCGACTAACGAAGAGTCTTTATGGGCTAAAACAGGCACTGAGGCAATGGTACAAGAAGTTCGACTCTTTCATGGCAGATCATGACTTCAAGAAGAATCCATGTGACCCATGTGTCTTCATGAAGAGGTACGCTAGTGGTGACTTTCTCATACTCTTACTTTATGTCGATGACAGGTTAATAGTAGGTCATGATCGTAACAAGATAGCTGCTCTTAAGAAAGATTTGAGCAAGAGCTTTGCCATGAAAGATTTAGGACCGGCAAAGCAAATTCTTGGGATGAAGATCACTCGTGATCGATCACAAAAAATGTTGTGGCTATCCCAAGAAAGATACATCGAAAAGGTGCTAGAGAGATTCAATATGCACCAAGCTAAGCCGGTAAGCACACCACTTGTTGGGCACTTTAAGTTAAGTTCAAAGCAATGCCCAACTAGTGAGCAAGAGAAGCGGGATATGGAGAAGATCCCCTATGCCTCGGCAGTAGGCAACCTTATGTACGCCATGGTGTGCACTAGGCCCGACATTGCCTATGCAGTTGGAGTAGTGAGTCGCTTCCTAGCAAATCCAGGAAAGGAACATTGGGCTGCAGTGAAATGGATCCTCCGATATTTACGAGGCACTACTAATAGGTGCTTATGCTTCGGAAAAGAGAAGCCTATACTACAAGGATACACAGATGCCGACTGGGCCGGTGATAATGATTCCAGGAAATCAACGTCAGGATATGTGATTACATTCGCAGGGGGAGCTGTTTCCTGGCAATCAAAGTTACAAAAGAGTGTTGCCTCGTCCACCACTGAAGCAGAATATATTGCAGCTACTAAGGCATACAAGGAGATGTTATGGATGAAGAACTTCTTGATGGAGATGGGAGTAGAGCAAGATCGTCATATCTTGCAATGTGATAATCAAAGCACAATTCACTTGGCAAAGAGTTCAACTCTTCACTCCCGCTCGAAGCACATCGATATACGGCATCACTGGATCCGGGATGTTCTTGAAGAAAAGCTTCTGCAACTTGACAAGGTGCACACGGATGAGAACTGGTCAGACATTATGACCAAGTAATACCGATCAAGAAGTTTGAATATTGTTGTCAAGGTATCGACATCGTATCACATGATTAAGTCGTGAGGGGGAGAATTGTTGGTCCCTCCTTAATCAAGCCCAATTAATAAATGGGTTATCTAACAAATCGGACATAAGTCTAATGGGCTAAGACCCAAGAAGGAGGAGTCCACTATGGGGAATGATCTAGAGAAGAAAAGATAAGATTAGAAAGACCTAGAGAAGATTAGTCTAAACTAATCTAGAATTCTCCTCTAAAAATATCTTCTAGGATTTTGTGTAATTCTAGAACTTTCTTCTCAAATATCTTCATAGATTAGTGTGTAGGGAATGTGATCTCCTCCCACTATAAATAGGTGGAGAAGTTGTAAATTTCTATCATCCACAATTTGAGAGCTCAAGCAAGCTAAGTATATGTTGTGAGAGTGCCCACAAAAACTTGTAGCATTCCTTCTCCACATAAATATAAGTGAGTTTGTATCAATTAAGTCATTGACTTAATTAGTTCATATTTCCCATTCTACCAACACGAAAGTGGGAGGTTTTCCCAACAATTCATAACGACTGAAATTTTTTGTCCATCAAGATTTTGTTTTGTAGGAAGGCCATCCAAGGCAATGGAAGTTTCCATGAGAAATTTTTAATCTTTGGCATTACATCAATTTTCCATATCCAAGTTTTGTTCATGGTGACCCCCACCTTGTTTTTTTGAATCAGTTTCAATGCTGATTTTGTAAAATACCAACCTTCTTCATTTCCCGTCCAATATAGTCTATCCCTAATATTATTGGCGGGAAGGTTGTATTTCTTTATTTGATCGATATTGGTATTTTGTAGTATTTTGTTGAGACGATCAATTAGCTGATGATTCCATTTTTTTTAGTAATATACGATAAAGTAGTTTCCATCTGGTTAAATAAATCCTTATTAGTCACTAATTCCCGGAGTGGTTTATCGATAAACCATCTGTCCTTCCAGAAACTAATCGTGTGGCCATCTCCTACTCTCCATCTAAGCCCTTTGTCAAAATCTTCTCTTAATTTTATTAGTTTTTTCCATTGCCACGATGGATTCGAGCCACATTGATAATTTTCCAAAGGCGTGCTCCTTTAAGGTATTTTTCTTCAACAATTTTGACCCAAATGTTTTCGATGTTTTGCCATGATTTTCCACAAAAGTTTCATTTGTAATGCTTTATTCATGTCTTATTCTTTCCTAATTCCGGTGCCTCCTAGAGACCTTGGTTTACATATTTTGTCCCAACTGATTAGTGGGTGAAAATTAGTTCCTTTATTCCAAAAGAAATTTCTATTAAGTTGGTCTAATTCATGGTGAATACTTGTTGGTAACATAAAGGCCTGCATTAGGTAGCTAGGCTTGGCGTTGAGGTTGGCTTTTATTAAAGTTATTCTTCCTTCTTGTGACAGGGACGACGCTTTACACCTAGTGAGTTGTTGTTTGATTTTAATTATAACGGAATTAAAAAATCTCTTTGTTAACACGTCCATTGATAATAGGGCACTCTATATATTATTCCACACTATTTGTGACATTAATTCCGATATGGCCTTGGATTCGTCTATTACTACTTTGATCAATGTTTGTAGTTGTTTGAAACGTGGATTTGTGGTAGTTGAGAATTTGTCCTGAAATATCACAATAGTCTCCTAAAATTGAAAGAATCTTATTACTTGCTTGTATAGTTGTTTTTGTGAAGATAATAATATCGTCGGCAAATGATAAGAAATGTACTCTTGTCCCGTTTCTAGTAATAGGAAACCGATGCACTTAGGATTCTCGTTTGACAATTTTTGTATGTTTCTAGCCAAAACCTTCGCACAAAGGTTGAAAAGAAGGGGGAAAATGAATCGCTCTAGCGGAGACCACGTTTCGGACTAAATATGCTAGTAGGAGAATCATTGATTAGAATAGAGTAGGAGACTGTAGAGATACATTCAAGTATCCATTTATGGAATTTGTCCCCAAAACTGATTTTTCTAGAATGGCTTCTAAGAACTCCCATTCAACTTTATCATATATTTTTCCATGTCCAACTTAATAGTCATGTACCCGTCTTTTCCTTTTTTTGATTTAAAGCCATGAAAAATTTTCGTGAGCTATGAGTGCAGTATCATGGATTGCTCTATTATTAACAAATGCACTTTGAAGTGGGTGAATTAGTTTAGAGAACTAAACTTAGTCTTTTTTTCAAAATTTTTGAGATAATTTTATAGACGGTTGATACTAAGCTTATTGGTCTGTAGTGGGAGGTTGTTGTTGGATTATCTATTTTCGGAAGTGATGCAATAAAGGAATGATTGAGTTGTCTAAGAATTTTTCCAATTCTATAAAAACTTTTCATTGCTCTAGTAACAGCCGGCCCAACAATGTGCCAATATTTTTGGTAAAATCCAGCAAGCATCCCATCATGTCCCGGTGATTTGTCGCTGCCTATATCAAATAGGGCATCCTTAATTTCTTTAGTGGAGAACGGTAATGAAAGATTGATGTTGTCAATTGAAGATAATTCTGATTGAATAACCTCTATTTGACTTCGAAGTTTGTTCTTATCAATAGTTGATGTTGTAAAATGGGTCTTATAGTCTTTTATGAATTCATCTTTGATGCTACACTCTTTAGACAACACCAAACCATCACTTTTGGTAATCGTTGTGATGATTTTTTTTATTTCTTTGGCCCATAGCTTTTCTATGATGAAATTTTGTGTTCTTATCTCCTAGCTGTAAATTTCTCGTTTTTGCTCGTTGCATCCAATATTTATATTGGTAGTCCACAAGACATTCCCTTTTTCTATTTAGTTTGTTAATTTTGGCATTCATAACTTGATCAAACCGCGCAAAACTTTGTTTTTGAAGAGTTTCTAGTTCATCGTCAACGTTTTGTAATTGTTTGTGAATATTACCAAATTTATCGCGGCTCCATTATTTAAGTTTTTGTTTAAGTAAGTTTGTCTTTTTTGCGAGGTTGAACATATGTATGCTTGGGTATTGTGTCCTCCATACTTGTTTTATGAGGTTCTCATAATCTTGTGTTTGCATTTAACTAGTTTAGTGCTCGTGCATATAATTTATGATAATATTTGATTACATATTACTAAAATATTTATATATATTGATATTGCATTTAAGATATTATTGTTATTGGAATTACTTTTGCATACGACTGCAATTGTGCTTTTATTTGTTTGGTTGTATTGTTTATTTTGGATGATTTATATTGAGTGATGTTATTTTGTAAGATGGGAATTTACGAAAGGGTCAAGAGATGTGCATTGCACACGCGTCCCTTGCACACATAGGTAGTGGAAACATGTCTTATGGGGCATGGGCGCAGTACGTAAGCAACCAGGTTTATCCTACTTGAAGTGTGTCACAACAGCACTACGCCCCATCTCATTTGCGCAAAGAAAAACTTTCAACGGCCGCGGAGATACTTCGATCGAAGAGGAAACTCATAATCAAACAAAAATCAATACGAGAAATGGATCGAGAATCAAATGATGCAAATCCACAACAAACGAGAAGAGGGAAATGTCAATTTATCTTCGATCAAGGTAGTTTTTTTTCTTTGTTTTTAAAAATTTTAGATTGAGATTAGTTAATTTAGGAAGAATCGGTTAGGTTAAATGAGATGTAACAACTGAAAATTTTGTTCCAGTTATCGTCCTTTAGGGCTTCCTTCAGAACCACAAGAGTGGTGCTGAAAGGGGGTAACCGCCCCCGCGGCCCCAAGAGCCCACGGGTGCGGTTTTTTCAACAGATCGTGGCGATCTTTTTGTAACCGGCGTCGTCTGCTTCCTTTTTTGTTTCTTTTCTAAATCCGGATCTTCTAGGGTTGCTGCTTTCGTTTAGAATCTTTCTACAACCGCTTCTTCATTCTCCTCTTATGTAAACCTCATCCTTCTCTTCTTCATCCTCCCCTTTCCTCTTGTTATTCCTTCCTCAAAATGTGTGCAAGTTACAACCTTCTGCACATGGGTTAGAGACTGCGAATCTGGCGGCGAGTCTCTGGATCTCACAATAAATCTTCACTTCTTCCTCTTTGTTCTTCTTTTGAGTTCCTTCTTCTTCTTGACAAAGAATCAAGATTGATTATTGATTCTATGTGTTGCCTTTGTGTCCGTTGCTGTTGTGAGATTCCATATCTTGGTGTTGATTGTTGTTGTGTGGGAAACACAGAGGACAACAGAGCCGACCTAAGAGGAGATTGTTGTTCATCGAAGAACCTTCGACGTTTGTCCTTGGGGTATCACCACACCCGCACCTTCCCTAAGTCGGCGCCCCCGTGCCTCAGTGTCACTGCGGTCGCGGAATCTCGAAGCATGTCACCGCGCTCGTGCCTTCCGCTGCCGCTTCTTGTCTCTAGTGGGTACCAAATTTCTTGGTACGTTGCTTCCTCTCTTGTTGTCGTTAGTCTAATAGTAGTATCATGCTAGGCTGGACCCTAGAATAACTAGTGAGAATGCCAGTTAGTGGCTTGTTGATTCGTAGGTGTGTGGATGTGGTTCAAGAGCTTTGGTTCTTGTTATGCTGATGTTGATCCGATGAGGATCTTGAGACTAGGATTGTTACATCTTAGCATGTGGGGTATGATCTTGTAGAGATCATTGAGACTGGAAGTAGGAACCTTCTAGCACGTTGTGGATGACCATGTAGAGGTCAACGAGACTAGAAGTTGAGGACTTCTAGCATGTCGGTTAGTTGCTAATTTGGAATATCTTGTCTGAGCAGACATAGAGTTCTTTTTTACGGGAAGCTGAGCGTGTTAATGAGCTGGGATTATCTTTGTTAAAGGTAAGTCCCTTGGACTTACTTAGCTGACTTTTGTGTGTTGGCGTAGTTATGATAGTGGTGTGTGCTAGATGTTGTATTAAGAACATGCTAGGATGACCTTATATATTGATTGACCCAAGTGTATGATGATCGGGCGGTGACAACTTGTCCAATTGTACAAGAGATTGGGAGGTTCTTTGCGACTAGTCCAGACAGGTAAACGGTGCGATGCATCGGATCCAATCTTGTTGGTATAAGGGGACAAAGGCGAGTTTTAGGAGATTCTCGTGTCACAAAATAAGTTGAATTAATAAAGTGTATAACCTAATGAAAGATAATAACTGGAATTGTGTGAAAGCATGTTTAAGTCTTTTACTTCTTGTCTTGTGTTTGTGCTGTAATAGTTACTCTGATTCATAGAATGTTAGCTAGAGGTTTATTTATTGTGTAGATGTCTTGCAGATTATGGATGCTGCCGAGTGATCCGGTCGGAGTGGTCAGCTAGGGGGTCCCGTGCATTATAGGACGGGATATGGGTTTTCTAATTCTCGTTGTTTTTCCGTTATTTTTGTAGAACTCGGCTGAAAGTTTGTTGCTTTTACGAATGTTAAACCTTTTGTTACTTTATCTATTTTGGAGTTTTCATTTATTTATACCTTGTTGCAAGATCCTATGAAATTGTTGTCAAACTAAGGGACAGGACCCATTGTGAGGTCCTAGTCCGTAGCATCCCGAGTTCCTAGAATTTAGGGTGTTACAAAATGATTGGAGGTGCATGAAGATGGAGGTAACTAGGTTAAAAGTTTGGATTACTTATATATGTATATTTTCTCTAAACCAAAAAATCAGTTTCAGACCAAATCAAAAACACATAAATCTTGGATCACAATCGAAATGCTCATAACAGTTTAGGTTAGGTTTGGTTCGGTTATATAAACAAAACCAATTTTTCTCAACCGAAATGCTTATAGGATGGTGTTTTCAATCCATATATTGAACTTTCCCTACTTTGATATTACTTATGCTATGGGAGGATATTCGACAACGTTTTTGGTTGCAAACAGCCAATAAGTCCTAAAACTATGCTTGGATCTCAATCAGTGGAATCAATAGGGACAATCTATTGCCTCTTATTATGAGCGTCTTCACAAGATATGAGACGAGTTGGCCTCATGTACCTCTTCCATAATTGTGATATATTCCAGTTGTAAGAAAGCATTACCAAGAAGGATGAGGAACGTGTTCAACAATTCCTAATGACTCTTGATGAGTCCTGTTATAACCTCCAATCATATATTATTGCCAGCAACATTCTTCCTATAATGAATACAATATACTCTCTTGTAACCTAGGTGGAATGTTCCCAATCAGCCAACCGGGGTAAAGATGCTACTTATCCATATGCCTTGGTCTTCTTTGCTCGTACATACAATATATCCAACCAATGCAAGGTAAAGTTGACAATTATATTTTAATTTGTCCTCACTACAATAGCCCAGGCCACAATAAGGCTTCTTGTTTTAAACTAGTTGGTTATCATGAGTGGTGGAACTACGGTAAGGGTGCCTCTCCCAAAACCGATGCACATATTCCCATAATCATGGTAACACTCATTTTGGTGTGTGTTTTGACCTTCATTCGGTTCTATGTCTTGAACATATAGGGTAGTTTTGCATGATTTCATAATAGATTTTTTTCACTTTGTTGTTTCGGAGCTCTAATCTTACTCTTATGGAAACGTAGGCATTATATCCCATTTGGAGCATAAATGAAGTTCATTTGGAGGAATGTCTATATTGGTCATGGTTTATTCTTGAGTTCGAGGAAGTCAAGGTTAAAACTTAATCGATTGAGAGTTGAGAGTTGAAGAAATGAAGTAGTACTCGGAAGAGTACAAGCAGCCAAGTTGACCAACCACATTGATTGAGTCTATTGGCTATGGTTGTTGTAACACCCCAAATTCTCAAAACTCGGGAAGCTACTGGTTAGGACCTCACAACGGGTCCCAACCTTAGTTTGACAACTTTACTAGATCTTACAACAAGGCACAAATGCAATTAAACACTTTGAAAACTAAAAATAGTATTTGTATGAATATAAAATGTGTGACAACCTTACGATATAAGAATATAATAACAACGTGCATGTAGAACTGAAGACTCCTCCGTCCCCATCTAAATGAGTACGTGGACCCAGCTAACCATCCTCTCCGGATCTCTCTACAACTATCTATTATCGCAAAACATCTAACCACACGAATAAACCTTTAGCTAACAATCTAAAATGAGAAGAATACATAAGTATAAACACACACCATAGAAACATGTAAACAAAGAGCATGTTATCACAAAACCCGTTTATTATTTTTCTTAAAGTCATACACTCTTAATCCATTTAAACTTGTGGCACGAGAAGTCTACAACTATCACCTCCGCTCCTTTATCCAGTTGGAGTGGATCGGCGCACCTTCCCGTATACTATATGGAGTGGATTAGTACCCACCCCGTATACCATGTCTGTCCTAGTCGCGGAGAACCTCCCATACTCCCTCAGGAGAGCTAAGCAGATGATGCCACCGCCCGTTACACTTGGGCCAATTACACGTTGGTTATACTTAAACCAATAACACATGCGATAAACACATAATGCAAACATCACTCATGTCATTCAACCAACATAAGACTACAACTAAGTAAGCCCAAAGGACTTACCTGACCTTGGTCAAGTCCCGTCAACAATATCACTCGATCTCGTTTGAGTATGATCTCAACAGCCTGATCATACTATGCATATCCCTAAACAACATATAAAAAATCCAAGTCTATAAGAGGTATATAACCCATTCAAATCTACATCGCAAAACTACATCGCAAGTAGTTTTCTCAACACTTAGAATAATTGAGCACAACTTATAAAATTGCATGAAGTCTTTACTTTGAAGAACCATAACTCCTAAACAACTCATCAAATTCCTCTCAAGTTTCGGTATGTTCTACTATGCAACTTCGACTATAACATATCCAAAATTCAGCAATAAAGGAAGAGTCTAGCTTACCCAAAACTGAACCTGAAGTTGAATGGTTGTCACTTCTTAAAACTCGGACATGCATCAACTCCTCTAGTCATCTTCAAAGGTTGCTATGGAGGGTTTAAAAACATAAATGGGTGCTCCTATCAGTATATATATAGAGAGGGTAACACAGTGAAGAAGGGTGAGGTCCTTACCCGACTAGCGAGACTCAATGTGCTCGCGTGCACGAGGACGAAGAAGGAGAGGTAGCCACTGTCCTTGGAGCGCACCCGCGGCCAGCTCACTGCGCACCCGCCGGCAATGTTCCAACCGCACTTGCGGCTCAAGAAGAGCGCAACCACGGCTCAAGGCCAGCCGCACCCGCAACTCTGGAGGGGCGTGGTTGCGGTTCAGAGACGAGGGCGCGACCGCGGCTAGGTTATGGGGCGGTTGTGGTTTGGGGTTGTTTGTGCCCATCTTCTGTTTGCTTCTTGCGAGATTTGGTGTAGAAGAGTCGATGGTTGTTGCTCGCGAGATCCGGCGTTGCTCCAGGGATAGAAGAGAAGGAAAGGAAGGGAACCAGTGGGCCCTGTTGTTGGACTCGATTCAAACGAAAGGAAGAAGCAAGGAGAAGGCGGTTCCTACAGGCTTGGCTGCTGCTCAACAAAAACAAGGAGGGGTCTTTTGTAGGCTTGTTTGTTGCTCGACGGAAACAAGGAGTAGTGGAGGCACTGTTGTGTGGTTGTTGTTGTTTATTGGATGAGGGGAGGAGGAATTGTGGAGATCTCCTTGAACGTAAGAAAGGGGAGGCTCGGGTTCCAAGTGAAGAGTGAGGAACAAAAGAGATGAGGAAGGAGGGGACTATTGATTTATCGTAACTTGCAGCCTCCCTTTTCGGGCCCATATGGCATATCTGGATGGGTTCGGATGGCCCATCTTAAAGGTTAAACCCCTTCTAATGGTTAAGGAGAAAAATATGATTTGATAGGTATAATTTATGAGAAAAATTCTCACATATAATAAGAAGGGAGACAACAATTGATGAAACAAAATACTAAGCATCATAAAACATGATAAGACGACGGAAAAAAGTTCCAAACCGGTCAAAGTCCAGTTTGACTCGGAAATAATCGGGAATAAAATTTTCGATTATTACATCAGTTCCCCCTCAAAATAAGTTTCATCCCGAAACTTAAATAAGACAATCATAAGGTCAGCCTTTAAGGTACAAGTCCGGTGTATCTAACCACACCAAAAGTCTCGTGTTTTCTACCTTTTCTCCACATATAAGTATCCCTCGTATCACAAACTGTAAATAAACATACATCATTGGCTAAGAACTCAAGCATGAAATAAACAAGTAGTCAAATAATATCACCCAAATACAAGACTGAGTACTAACTCGTCGGTCCTGAGGTTGCAACTATCCCTGCATAGATCTCTGGATGGTTACACTCATACTCTCCTCAGTATCCCAGGTAGCCTCATCGGCTTTCCGTCCAACTACGTACTGACTCCGAAATCTCTACATATACTCAAATCGTGTCTGGTACTACGCCCAAGAATCACTACCGGATACCCCACCTGCATCATCCGGCTCGTCGGTCCGATCCTCGAAACCGATACCTTATCTCAAGTCTGGTATGTATCCCCCAACTGAGATCCGTGAAAACTGGAGATACACTCTCTAGTATGAGTAGGAATGCTAGTCAATAAATCACTTTCCTATCTGCTTTAAAATTTCACATAGTTGCCTTTCACAACCCTAATTCAATGACCGAAATCCAATGATTAATGTCGAGATTTGGTGGTATATGCAAGACACTTGAATTCATTGATAGCAGTTTGATAAATGATGAGGTCATATATTGTATATGATGTCATCAATGACAACTTTTGCAGATATTATTGGCGAAATTCTCTATCAATGTCGCCTCTTCTTCGTTCTGGATACCATCACCAATTGCCAATTCTTCTGCATCTTTTTTTCCTCATCAAGCTATAATTTTCCTTAGCCCTAATGTTTTGTATAACAAGCAACACTACAAGGCTCCAATCGATCAACTTCCTATCTTCCTCTTTCGTTTGCTTTTTTTGTGTTGTTTCAATTGTTTTTTTATCTCGATTGATTGTAACTAGGTTTTAACATTGGAGACGTTTGTCAAGTCAGAGTATCATTGAAGAGCATACCAACCCCAAGTCAAAGAAGCAAAAATTGTGGAAGAAATGAAGCGGAAAATGAAGAAACAATCATCGAATAAACAATTTTTTCAGCATCCCTAATTTTGATAAGTTTTGATAAATATAGTTTGTTCATGAAAATTGGAAACAATCGGCCACTATTTAGAAACAATTTGGTTTACTAGGCTTTTTCTAGTTTTGTGTTTAGTAAATGTACTCCTTGAGAGAAGAGTGTGTAAAGTTTGAAAATAAATACAAAAAGTTGGGGTATATTTACTTAATTGAAACATTAAAAAGTCTGGTTACTACTATTGTTTCTCAAAAAGGCCTACTTATCAAAATTGTCTAACTATTTATGTTTAAGGACGTGTGATTAAGGTGATGCTATGTTCTCTTTGGTGACATTATAAGGAACGTGAAATAAATGTTCATGGATATTTATGTCTTTTGTCAAAACTGAAACTTTTACAAATACAACTTTATAATTATTCAAAATATTCATTAATACTTCAACAAACAACGTCTAACATGTATAGGAAAAAAAAGTTATATTTTTTAATAGCAAATATATGCTAATTAAAACTTTATAGTAATATGTTTACTTTATTTATGTTATCATGTATTAAATAGAATATATATTCAAAATATAGTTTATATTAATATAATTAATTGAGGATCAATATAAAATTAACAAATTCACATATCTCCTCATTTGTTACCCGTATTGATTTGTTAAAAGGTGATTACAAAAAACATAGATTTTTTTTCCTAAATAATAAGATATAAAAAAGTTAGAAATTAAACAAAACTATTTATAAGAATAGGAAGTATCTCAGGTTCAGAACAAGTATTTAGCTTAAAACTAAGGGTTATATAAAAAATTCGTAATTTAAAACTACGTTTTTATTTTTTTTTTAAACTTTGTTCATAAACCACAGTTGTAAACTGTCCTGTGTTTTTTTTAATTGCAAGATTTTTTTGTTCATAACTTCATTTTTTTCTTATTATTTTAAAAACATCCGCAAAACACTACTAGAATAAAGAAAACATGCATCCAATCTTAATTTGTAAAGGTGATAACACCAAAAAAATGTAAGTATGATTATATCAAATGTTTATAACCATAGTCAACACAACTCAAAGAATATAAATACAACACAATTCATGTCGATCGATTTTTAAATTAAATTAACAATAAAATAAATAATAATAAATTTACATGTTAGATTCACATTACTTATTTTTTTGACGTGGGATAAGAAAACACACCTCTCAACATATGTATAATTTTGGTCTAATCACGCAGACTTCTCAATTTTGAGTTTCCTAATATTTATTTCTAGTTGATTTACCTAATAATCGCGCAATTGTCATGGTAAATAAAAATTCAATACTTTTTTTTTGTTTTTTTCTCCTAAAATATTATATTTAAAGATATTAAAGATATTAAATATGTCATTTTTATTTATTATTTATTATTTATTATTCTTTCAAACGTTTTAAAAAAAATATATTATAAAAATAGTTTTAAAAATGAGCAAATCTTATTTTTACGAGGGATCTCCGAAATTCATTGGATTGTAATGTATATAGGGTTCGTTCAGCATGTTCATATTATGAGATTTTTAGAGAGATTATTGTACTCTAATTATTTAGATAAAAAAAAGTAACCAAATACAATTAAATTATCGATTAAAATTTATTAAAAATAATAATCTCGCTGAATAATCTCGTCGAACTACATATAAACCATCCACAAACTCATTTCTTGGGGTGTTCATTGAACTCAGCTAAAATTTTTGATCGCCGCCCACAAGTTGGATTTAGACCTAATTCTAAGCATCAATCACATGTACATCGGTACTGCTTAATTTTTATTTATGACACTATGAAAGAGAAATAATTTATTGATACAACCTAAAAAATTTAAGGCGGGTTTTGGTATTAAATTATAGTAAATTTATTTAGATTATTAAAATCTGCAAAGTTAGAAATGTAAATAAAAATAATGTGAGTTTTTAAAATAATGCAAGCAAGAGACATGTGAAAAATAATTCAAAAGCAAAATTTGTAATATAGTTTTGGGAAATTTTAAATAATGTTCTTATAGTTTTTACTCTTTTAGATTATATCTTGTTCAGTTTTTAGATGGTGTTTCTGAATTTTAGCTTTTTTTTTAATTATACCCTATATTATCCATAAGTTATATTTTAAGGAAAAAAAAGAGATAATTATTTTTTATTAGTTTTTATTAATTGTCATTTTGAAGGTATATATAATTTTTTTTTATGAATAACTTATATTCTTGCGACCCTTCAAAAATTAATACTTCAATGTATTGTAGTTAATTATTTATATATTACTAATGATTTAGGATTTAAAATATTTCTATGTAAAATTTCATTTATGTATACTTACTAATATATGTGCATGGAGACATATATAAAAGAAAAATCGTTTGTGATTAGGGTTGTTACATAAAAACGAGCTACTCCAACTTGTCTCGAAAAAACTCGGTTTGGGTAGTTCACTTTTATAAATAAGTCTAATACGAACACATTTTAAAGTTCGTTTGAAATTTATTTTGACTTGTACTCGACTCGTTTATAAACAAGTTAGTTTGAGCACGTCAATGCTCGCTCGTTCGGCTTGTGCTCGGCTTACACTAAAATAACCCTATATATAGAATATTATCCAAGCTATTCTTGCTCGACTCGAAAAAAGTTCTTTTCAATTTTATTATTTTTAAATAAAACGAATATAAACGCATTTTAAAACTCGTTTCTAAACTATAACGAGTTTCTAAACTATAACGAGTCTAGTTTTAACGGCCAGTGTTCAACTCGTATTACTAGTGTAACAGCCTATTTGGGATGTTGCGATGGTTTTAACAAAAAAAAATGGGGACGAAAGAGGGTGTGAAAGTCAAAGAAAGCCTTGCATCGTAAGTAAGTGGGATAAGCGGTCCCATTTAAAGCCTTCCCTGCGACTTTCCTAATACACCTCCCCGCTTCCTCATATATATATATATGGATAAACACATACCCACCTAATTAAATTCAATCTTAAGTTGAAACTCACTTTCCACTCTCTTCTATCTCCTCCCTCCTCACCTTCTTTCTTCCTCTCTCCCATAAAATGCATCCAACTGGAAACACCACAAATTCTTCATACTCTCCCAGCTTCAACAGCTATTTCAACACCGATCTTGCCGACATCGCCGCCCGAGTTACCACCGAATTTCCTGACTCAGACGATTTCGCCGTCACTGATGATGATATGAGCAACAATGTCGCAGCCGATGCACAAATAGGTTGCGACAATGAGTTTGAGTTTGATCTGTCAAATTTGATGCCAGAAGATGGCGAGATCCGACCTGTGTATCCTGTTTTCAACCGCGACTTACTTAGGGATTTGAGCCTCGTTGGCGAGATCGAGTCTCGGCCGTCGGTTTCCGAGGAGGCGGACTCCTCCAAGGCTCAGATTCAACTCAAAAACCTCTTCCTCGAAGATCGCGATCTCAGTTTCGGCGATCTCGGTCCTCCTTCCTCATCTTCCTCAGATGCCGACGAAATGGAGGAAATCCCGCCAGGAACTTACTGCGTTTGGGAGCCGAACAAGTCTCCGGTGGCCTCGCCGTCTCCAGGAAGGTGTACGAAGAGTAACTCAACCGGATCGACTGTGTCGGTGGCGACAGCGAAGGCAAAGACATGGAAACTGAAGGAGTTTCTGAAAAGGAGCAAGAGCGACGGGAAAGAAGGCCTGGTAGTGTTGACACCGAAGAAGAAGGTGGAGGATGCGGCAGTCGCGTGCTCCTCAGTTTCCGGCGATGTCGGAAAACCAAGAAGAGTAGCCCAGGCGAAGAAGACGACGGCGCGTGACGGATACTACGGTGGTTTGAGGAGTAGGCAAGGAGTGGAGAACAGGAGGAAGTCGTATCTGCCGTATAGGCAGGATCTGGTTGGCTTATTCGCGACTCCCCAGGCGTTTCGGAAAATGCACCTCCCCCCATTCTGATGAAGGATGAACTCTCCCTCCGGACAAGAAGTAGAGATATTTTTGACCAAAGAAAATACAAAAAATGGATTATACGTATCTTTCATTTTTTTAGAATATGTACATAAATTATATGAAGTGCTACTTATTGCATCTTACCCAATGTATGTGTAATATTCATTTCAAGATGATGTACAATTTTTTTTCTTTTAAATTATCTCGCCTTTACTTCATTGTTGCTACCTTATGAATTATTGGTAGAAAAAGATTTGTACGATCAAAATAGTAACTCATCTTATCCTAAAATGAGTTGCATTTTCACGAGTATATTATTTCAATTAATACTTAAATTATGCATAAATAAGAAAAATAGTATGATAATATTTTCCGAAAGTAAAAACAAAATTATTATATTAATTAGAAAAAATCCTTATTAGTTAATATTAAAATAAAATTTTAATTAGAATATAAATAAAGTAATTATATCGTTTTGGAAATAATATATAGTAATCAAGTGATACTAAATATAAAATTTTAAAAAATTTGAGGGAAAACTTAAAGTGGTGGTGCTATGATAAAATTGGCTTTAATACTTGTTTAAAGGGATTTTAATTTGATAAGAATTAGTTAAAAAATTTGTAGGGCAATTTAATATTTGATAATTTTTTTAAGATTGTGGTAGATAAAAATTGTTGGAGGTCGTGGATTATAAAATCCATTATATTTGTTAGAGAGTGTAAAATTAGATGTTTGGTTTGAGTTTATATCCTCAAATTATTTGCTACCAAAAATCCTTCTAAAAGTCATGTCCTTTGCACATGCTTGAGCGATTTTGTTCGATTCATTGAACCCTCCATCTACGATATTGTTCAAATGAGCAAAGAGGGGAGAAAACGACAGACAAATAGGCAGAAACTAGTAATTGAGGCTCCAAACAAATTCAATAAAGCCACAAAATTTTCAATTAGGAAACAAATGGAAAATCAATAATTTATATTTAAAATTTAAATATTAATATTATGATTTTAATAGAATATCCGAATTTGCAATTTCGGATTTAATACGTTGATCTCTTTTGTCTAATGAGCTAGCCTATGAAAGGGGGTCTCATCTTCTCATTCCAACACACCAAAAACAAAAAACAAAACGTCTTTCTCCCCTCCTTTCTATTCAAATCTCGAGATTGCAACGGAGAAGCGGGTTACAAGATTTTCAAAACCATTACGGGTCGTGGGTATAGTGCAGTTTTTATCTTGAGATTCGGAACGCTGTTCAAACCGACGTAATCCAGGGCATTTTCATAATTAAGGAAAAATATCTTCTATTTCGACTCTACATACCAACGGTATTGTAATCCTACGAGGTATTTTTCCCTTAATTTTGATTTTCTTACAGTTTTCGGAAGAAGTATGTAAAAAGACGTTTGCACATTCATAATTCGTAGGAATTATTGCCGGATTTTTTTTTCCAACAAACCTAACTATTTTCATACAGGAACCGTTGCATCCGAGACATTTTTTCCCATTCAGTTTAATTGAAAATAAACCGATAATATATATATTATCGGTTTATTTTTTAAAATTATTCCCCGACATTCGATTCTTTTTAAAATTGAAAATAGTCCGTTCTTGTATCAAATTTAAACTATTAAATAATTTGTTTTTATTTGTAATTTTATCCAATTTAAAGAAATTACAAAAAAAAGACCCACTAATTCTTGCGGTAACTTTTTTGTGAAATAGAAAATTTGAACATGGCTGAATTCAACGCAAGCGACAATGCCCTCGTGAATAAGATAATTAACAAAACCGACTTAATTCCTGAAATTGAAGCTCAAAATGACATGAATACGAGTGACGGTAACCGATGTGAGCCGACGCCCCAAATTCAGCTTGGAAGGGGTCTGTCACCGGCTAACCTAGAAAACTCAGGTATCGGGGGAAATAACAACCCCTCCCCGGCTCTACAAAAAATAACAATGCCTAGCTTGATGAGCGCAAGACTCGGGTCTAAGAAGTTTGATTGAACGGGCTTCAAAACATGGCAACATAATATGTTGTTCTTCCTAACCACAATGAAGCTGGACAAGTACTTGAAGGAGGATAAACCCATATTCTCTCCTATAGGGACATGGACCAAAGCCACCTTTGAGGCTTGGGTGTAAGGAGATTACATTTGCAAAGGCTGGATTATGAGCAGTATGGTTGACTCTCTTAACCAAGTGTATTGAAAAGTCGGTACTACTAAGGAGCTCTGGACTACCCTAGAGAAAAAATACAAGTTTGAGGACGCAGACGCCAAGAAGTACGTCGTCGATACGTTCATGAACTATTGAATGGTAGAATCAAGACCAAGCATGGAACAAGCTAAAGAGATGCAATTGTTATGTCATTAGAAATTGACAACAGGGATACAAATCTACGAGGGATTCCAAGTGGCGGCCTTCATTGGGAAGCTCCCTCCATAATGGAAAGACTTCAAGAACTACCTTATGCACAAGACTAAGGCTATGACCAATGAAGACTACATGGTCAAGATGAGAGTTGAGTCAAGCAACTGCAAGACTAATAGAGATCCACTTGCAAAAGCCAACGTCGCTGAGCATAAGACCAAGGGCACGAAACACAAGTTTTAACCCCAAGACAACGATTCATACAAACCACAAGTCAAGAATTTTGGTGGGAATTTGTGTCACAAATGTGACAAGATGGGTCACAAGCCGACGAGTGTCGTAGCTAGGGTGATCTACGCAAGAACAAAGACAAAGGCAAGACTCAAGTCCAGATGACCGAAGGAGGCCTAATAGAACATGACATGTGTGTGTGTGTGACGTCTGAAGTCAACATGATTGGAGCAACCTGATGGAGTGGTGGTACGAGACTAGTGCTTTTGCCACAATTATTTTGACAAGAGTATGTTCACTACTTATGTCAAGAACAAAAGCGAAGAGATTTTTTTTGTTTTATGGAGAACTCATCCACCTCCAAAGTCAAAGAACAGGCAAAGATAGTGTTGAGGATGACATCCGAGAATGAGTTAACCCTCACCAACGTCATGCCCGTCCCCGACATTCGGAAGAACATGATCTTTGGAACCTTGATAAACAAAACGGGTTTAATTTAAACATCGGTTCTGACAAAATGACTCTCACTAAGAAAGGGATCTACATAGGCAAAGATTATATAAAGGATGGACCGATCAAGAGGAATGTTCTGACAATCATCCCAAAAATTGTAACCGAAAGTTCAGCGAATAAAACTTTGATTGTTTACGTTGTTCTGTATTTTAATATTCGGCATGAAAGATTAAGGGATGTAAATTATAAGTCTATACAAAGACTAATTAATTTGAACCTAATTTCCAAATGAAAATTAAGTAAAGAAAAATGTAAAGTTTTGCATACAAGCAAAACTCACAATACCCCCATTTTCACGTGTGGAGAGAACAACCGAAACCTCTAGGCTTAATTCATGCAGATTTATGTGATTTAAAATTTGTGCAAACTAGAGACGGTAAAAAGTATTTCGTGACCTTTATCGACGAGTGCACAAAATACTATTATGTATATTTGCTAAGAAAAAAAGATGAGGCCTTGAAAAAATTCAAGGAATACAAGTAGGAAGTAGAGAACCAACTTGGTAAAAACATTAAATTATCCAAAGTGATAGATGCAGTGAATATGATGAACCGTTCAACGCAATCTGTAGAGAACATGGGGTTATTCATCAAATAACCGCTCCTTATTCTCCACAATTTAACGGAGTTGCGGAACGTAAAAATCGAAATCTGAAAGAGATGATGTATACAATGTTGCAAGAATCTGGGTTACCCCATAACATGTGGGGGAAGCGTTGCTTATCACAAACTGAATCCTCAACAAAATACCACATAAAGTATCAGGCAAAACGTCATACGAGTTGTGAAAAGGTAGCGTACCTTTGAACAAATACCTAAAAGTGCGGGGTGCCCCGCTAAAGTAGTAGTGTCACTTCCTAAAAAGGTCACTATTGGACCTAAAACCGTTGATTTTATTTTCATCGGATATGCAGACAATAGTAGTGCTTATTAGTTTCTGGTACATAAATCGAATATATTGGATATCCATGTTAATACAATAATGGAATCAAGGAATGCATTTTTCTTTGACAATGTACATCCTTGTAGAGATAAAGAGTATCCGAAACGAACTCGTGAACAAAGAGATGAGGACACCTCTATTTCCGTACAAAACAAAGTGGAAGAGGAAGAACCTTGAAGGAGCAAAAGGGCTCGGAAAGAGTAACTCTTTGGTGATGAGTTCATAACGGCCTTTCTTTTGTTGACAGAACCTAGAACTTATAATGAAGCCATGTCTACACTTGACGCACTTTCCTGGAAGGAAGCGGTAAAAAGTGAGATAGATTTCATTGTGTAGAATCACACATGAGAGTTAGTAGACTTGCCTTAAGGTACCAAATTACTTTGCTGTAAATGGATTTTCAAAATAAATTTGAAAACCGATGGCTCAAAGAGAAGTACAAGGGTAGGCTTGTGGTGCAAGGATTCCGCCAAAAAAAGGTTTGGATTTCTTTGTCACCTATTCTCCGGTAAAAAGAATAACTTATATAAGAATGCTAATAGCAATAACGACATTACAAAACCTAGAAATCCACCAAATGGATGTAAAAATGTCTTTCTAAAAAAAAGTTAGGAATGAGATATATATGAAATAACCGATGAATATGTTGTTCACGGACAATAGCACAAAGTGTGCAGACTTGTAAAGTCCCTATACAAACTCAAACAAACCCAAAGGTAGTTACACAAAAAGTTTAACAACATAATGATGTCAAATGGTATCAAAATTAATGAAAGCGACAAATGCATATATTTCAAGACTAATCTTAATTGATACGTCTTGTTGTGTTTGTACGTCGATGACATGTTCATCGTTGGTAGCAACAAAGACATGATTAATCACACTAAGAGCATGCTTAGTGGAAAATTTCGAGATGAAATATGGGATTAGCGGATGTTATTCTAAGAATAAAGATCACTAGACATTCCGAAAGACTTATCCTATCCCAATCTCATTATGCTGAAAATGTATTTGAGAGATTCAAAAACTACTCAACGGGGACCACAACCAATCCTGTGGATCCTAATCTCCACTTAACAAAAAATGTGAGGGAGACGGTGTCACAACTGGAATATACACGTGTTATTGATAATATTATGTACTTGACCAATTGCACACATACGGACTTGGTACACTTAGTCAATGTACGGGCTTGTTTACTTGTAGATTGGTTTATTTTCGGGTTTATAAACTAAATGAGTTTATATGGGTTTATAGTTTATTTTCGGGTTTATTTCTCCATGAGTTTATATAGATAAATTACATAAGGCCGTTTACTTTGAGTTTATTTTTTGAGTTTATTTTACTTCAAAATACACTCATGTCCCTAAGAAACTCGAAAAATAACGTTGAATACCCAATGATGAACAAACAGTATCGGAATGGAAAAGCAGAAGGTCAAAATCGGGTTTTAAACAAAAATAAACCCATCCAAGCAAAAATAACCTTGGTCTGAAAAGTTTATTTTTGAGTGGTTTATAAATCCAAATAAACTCATAGAAAAATAAACCAATCTCCAAGTAAACACTTACAAAAATTAAACTCAGGGTTTATAAACTAAATGAAACACAAATAAGCTACAAGTAAACATGCCCTAAGTTGCTACACAAGTAATCTAGGCTTTAAACACTGGAAAGGCATTACTAGAATATTGAACTACATACGTCATACTAAAATTTATGGGTTGCAATGTGGAAAGTACCCAACAGTTCTAGAAGGATACAATGACGCTAATTGGATAGTTGATTTTAGAAACTCAAAATCCACGAGTGGATATGTACTTATGCTTGGTGGTGTAGTAGTGTCATGAAAATCGTCCAAACAAACTCTATTGGCCATATCCACGATGGAGCCTGAGTTCATTGATTTGGACAAAATAACCAAAGAAGCCAAGTTCTTTGAAAATTTTGGAAGACATTTCGATGTGGGAAAACCTTGTGCCGACAATAAGTGTACACTATGATAGTCAATCGGCTATAGCCCGAGCATTGGATGTCTTGTATAATGGAAAATCACATCACATAAGACGACGACAAAAATCCCTTATAACACTAATCTCAACTTGAGTAGTCTCAATAAACTACATCAAATCAATGGACAATCTTGCGGCTGCATTTACAATAGGTTTGTTAAGAGGTCAAGTGGTTAAATCATCAAGAGGAATGGACTTAAAGCTATGACGAAAGGGGATGTTTGAAGGACAACCCCACCTACGTGACTGGAGATCCCACGATGTAGGTTCAAAGGGACAACCTAACCAAGTTGAGTCGAGTGGAACAGTGTGAGACTCATGTCTCTGCCCAGTTCCTAGGATGATACAAAGTATGAGTTGTATGAATTGAGGTTAAGCATTTACTTTTAATAATTCCATTGGGGTATTTCAAGATATTCGATATGGTCATATCACCTCATGAGTGTGACATGAGACCGTGTCTAGGAGAATGAGGAGGATAAATTCTCAAAGTTCACTCATAATTAACCAGACATGTTTAAGACCAAAATGAACACAAACAAAGAACTTGGTTTTGTGAGAAGATGAAGTTGTGTGATAGTTATTGTCTTTGTTTAACTCAAAGCTTGGGTGGTTCGAGTCATCATGGTCACCTCTTGGACAAGTAAATCCAATAGCTACTCACTAAGGGCGCTTCAAGGCTAAAAAATGTTATCTTCCCAGATGTAGTGATTTTTTGACTATACTCTCAAAACAAGATTTTATTTTTGAAAAACATGTGTCTATAATCATTTCTATTCATGTAGGGGATTGTTGGAGCCAACACTTTAAATAAGTAGTGTGCCGGGTTTATTGGGCTGATTTCTGGTGGGCTCCGACCATTACCAACATAAAAAAAACAGAAGCATTTACTTCGTCTCCGCGAGCACTGAACCGTGGTATACTTATTTGCTAAAATTGGCTTCCGAGTAATGATTCCCGAAGTTACGTGTACAAAACACATAACTCAAAAAAGAAACAAAAATGTAGCTAACCGACCACACATGTGCGTGCCGAACCGAGCCGCAAGCTCAGGCTAAGGCTATCTGGGCCATGACGAGAACGGACCGGACCGATGGTGTTGGGCTGACCACTCAAAGATATCATTTTGGCACAATCTCTTAATGGGATACAAAGTGAAAACGTTTGAGCCCAATCTCGTAGTGCGTTGTAGAGTTTAAATGGTTTGGGCCCAAAGCTAGCTTGGCCAAATCAAGCATCAAGCTACATAAATGGAAAAATCAAGAATTTGTATTTGAATTTATGTACAAAAATTTTGAGTTGAATAGAATATCCAAATTTGAAATCACAGATTTAATGCATTCATCTTCTTTGTTTAATGAGCTCGCCTATAAAATGGGTCTTGTCTTCTCATTCCAACACACCAAAAGCTAAAGACAAACACGTCTTTCTCCTCTCCTTCTTTCTCTTCAAAGCTCGAAGGTGCAACGCATAACCGGTTCGCCAAATTTTCAAATTCATTACGAGTATCTAGTGCAGTTTTATCTTGAAATTCAGAACGTTGTTAAACCGATGTAATTCAAGACCGTTTTCAGAATTAAGAACATAAATCTTCTTCTTGACTGTACCGACTTCATACTTACAATATTGTTATACTAGAATTTTATTTTACTTAAATTTGATTTTCCTGAAGTTTTCTGAAGAAGTATTAAAAAAAAACGTTCTACACGCTTCTCTCTCATAAAATGCTTCCAACTAGAAACAACACAAATTCTTCATACTCTCCCAGCTTCAACGACTATTACAACACCGATATTGCCCATATCGCCGCCCGAATTACCACCAAATTTCCTGACTCAGACGATTTCGCCGTCACTGACGATAATATGAGCAAAATGTCGCTGCTGATGCACAAATAGGCTGCGACGATGAGTTTGAGTTTGATCTGTCCAATTTGATACCAGAGGATGGCGAGATCCGACCTGTGTATCCTGTGTTCAACATCGACTTACTTAAGGATTTGAGCCTCGTAGGTGAGATCGAGTCTCCGCCGTCGGTTTCCGAGGAGGCAGACTCCCCCAAGGCTCAGATTCAACTCAAAAACCTCTTCCTAGAAGACCGCGATCTCAATTTCGGCGATCTCGGTCCTCCTTCCTCATCTTCCTCACATTCTCATGACATGGAGGAAATCTCGCCAGAAACTTACTGCGTTTGGGAGTAGAACAAGTGTCTGGTGGCTTCGCTGTCTCCAGGAAGGTGTAGGAAGAGCAAATCAACCGGATCGACTATGTCGGTGGCGACATCGAAGGCAAAGGGATGGTAACTGAAGAAGTTTTTGAAAAGGAGCAAGAGCGACGGGAAAGAAGGCCTGGTAGTGTTGACACCGAAGAAGGTGGAGGATCCGGCAATCGCGTGCTTCCTAGTTCCCGGCGATGTCGGAAAACCAAGAAAAGTAGTCTTGGCGAAGAAGACGATGGCGCGTGAGGGATACTACGGTGGTGTGAGGATTAGGCGAGGAGTGGAAAACAGGAGGAAGTCGTATCTGCCGTGAAGAACCGATAGGTGATATAAATAATATATATAATACTCTAGAAGGGGGGGGGGGGTGTTGAATAGAGTATGGGAACTTTTCGCAAACCAAATCTCAAGGCCTTGAAACTCATTTCAAGGGCCTTGATGGCGATCTGTGTTACTAGTGAAACTTTGATTTCAAGGGCTTTGAAACTCAATTTCAAGGGCCTTGACTTCTTGCTCATGCAAAACAAAGTTAGTCATAGTAAAGTTTATATGGTGCGGAATTGAAAAGATTGACACGAGGATATGTTAACGAAGTTCGGCTCTAAATAGCCTACTCTCAGTCCCAGGGTATATTCGTAGGATCTAACTATCTATTATCAGCTTCAAAGAGTCCTAGATACAAACTAGAAGAAATCCCCTTCTTCTCTCACTTGTAGCCAATGCTACGATCTAGCTCCAACTCTTAACCTAGCTATAATAGCCTAGTTACTTCGCACAGTAACACACTCTAGTATAACACTTTTTAGATCTACCAATGGAGCTCTTGTGTTTTCTCTCTCTCTAAGGGGATAAAACTTTTACGTGAATGTGAGAAAGAAAAACAAGGAATGAAGATGATTAGGTTGCTTGAGGATGCAAAGATATTTTCCGGTGTAAGCTTGTGTATTTTCTTCTTCAACCATCATCTTCATTTATATCTTCTATGAAAAGATCTTCTAACCGTTGTAGAGATCACCTTTTGAAGATCAACCTTCTTTTCCACGAAGATCGTAAGGTAGACGTTGCACGTCTTCGATCCCTACGAACACGTTGAGTCTTTTACTCCTTGATCATCTCTTCTTCTGTTGGATAAGAGAGAGAATATATTTTTGCCGTTGTTGTTGTTTAGAAAATCTTCTTGAAATGATTCTCTATCCTTCGGTTGAGATCTTCCTTCGGTTGATAAAGTCTTTGGTTGATGAGATCTTCTTGTTACAGAATCTTCAACGAAGATCTTCAATTTATTTGAATCCTTGTTCCGTGCACTTTAGATTCCAAGGCCCTTGATCTTAGTCCCTTTGAACTTGTTCTTGAATCCAACTTCAAAGCCCTTGACATGTAGATATACAATCTGCACTGAATTGAAACCAACCAAACATCTAGAAATATAATCAAGTACATTGTTAGAAATCCAACTGCTATATTTGTGTGAAGTCTTCTATCATCAACACCTGTAAACCGATTTAATCAAGGTGGAGTTTTCAATCTCCCCCTTGATGGAAGACAACACAAAGTTTCGTACCTGCATTTGTTAGTTTAGCAATGCATATAACAATCTCAAAACTAAAAATGCAGAATGCAGTATATCGGAAGTGTTGGATCATATTTCTCCCCCTTTGTCTTTCAACAAGGGAGAAAAAGCAGTCAAACCAGAAAGTCTTAAAAATCAATTACAGACCCAAAAAGCAAAAGTATTTCCACACCAAAAAATATTTTTCAAAAACTCATGAAATGCCGAGAATCTTCAGTCTTCCTTGTACCGTTTGGAGGAACTTCCTTTTCCATAATAATCTCGTAGACACATATCTCTCCATCGATCCTTTGCATCAGCAAGATCACGTTCTTTAAGAGATAGGTCAGTTCCTCGTTGTGTAGACTCCTTTGCATACTTCTTGACGACCCCAAATTCTTCGATTATCAAGATATCTGGATCTTCTGGCATTGGTTGTCGGATGGGTTTATCTTTGATAACTTTATAACACTGATCCATAACCTTCTCAACATCCTTATGGGTTTCATTTCCATCCTCCTCTGATATTGGTTTGATACTACTTGCAGCTATTAAAGTCATAACACTCACATGAAATAACTAGTTAATCTTCTGATTCAAAATTCCCAACAGATCTTGAACTTTATCCATCTGATCAGTCATTGACACTCGAAACTCTATGAAGTCATAAGTTAATGATTTCAATGAGTCTTCCACAAAATTCAGTCGCTGCTGTGTAGTAAAATTCCATTCAGGCTGCTCCATTAACACCCACACAATACTAAAGCCCACTTTAGTCTTTTTGATTCCTATTGTCTCAAAGAAAGTTTCATCTAAACCATCATTGTAAAGGTTCAACACCTCACCAAAATAATCTACTGAAAAATGTGTGAATATTATAGGAAGTAAATTCCCATAAGGTAGGTGACTGGTGCTTGGAGAATTAATCACATTTACGATATGAGACAAAAGAATTTCGGGCAGATTCACCTTCAACCCATTCAAGGCATTGTAAGTCAACATCAGCACGGAATTGGTTAAAATCTCTTTGTTGCCAACTATAGGGACAATGCATCTATCTATAATAGAATAGACTATCCTAGCCTCCAGGGTTAAACACGTAATGGTTGGAGGTGATAAGGCACTAGGAAGGAGAAGTTGTTCTTTTGCTAGCCTTAAAGTTCTAGCAAGGTTTGAGTCTTCTGAAGCATCATACAATGGAATCCCAAAAATATCTGCTATAATTTCAGAAGTGAGGGTGATTCTCTTACCTTTCATAACCGTGTTTAGAATCCATTCCCCTCTCTCACGCCTTGCCGTCAAGTTGGCATAGAACAACCTTGTCAGTCGAGGATAAGATGATTCCCCTGGATTCAACATGATCCATATTGAGCTCGCTTGGAGCGCTTTAAGCCCTGGCAGAGACGAGCAAGTGAATAGTTCATGGTGTACTCCTTCACACATGCACTGAAATCGGTCATCATACTCCTTGACCCACTTTTTAGCAGTTGTCGGGTTGGCAAACGAATTTGATGGAAACCCAGTTCTGGCAAAAATACCAGCATCGCTTGAAAATCCCGAAGAACTTGAACTTGACCCCGAGTCGGAGCTTGAGTCAGAGTCGGATGACACTTGAACGACCCTTTGTCGTTTTGGAACTGATGATTTTTCTTTGTAGACTGAAGATCTCTTGGGAGCTATTGAGAAATTTTGAAAAAACGATGAAGAGGGTTTTGGAAATTTGGAAGAGTAAAGCACCGTTCTTTCGAAAGCAAAGGGAAGCGGAAGTAGAAAAGAGGGAAGAGAAGAGGTATTTAAGGAAAGAAGTCTAATCAACGTAAGATCAAAATATTTTAAGGATCTTGAGTGATAAAAATTCCTTCCATAAATTTAGGTAACCACTTTTTAAAATCCTTTGAATATGAAAACAAAACCTTTGAAATCCCTTTTAAAGAATAAAAATTAGATAATTCAATATCTAAAAGATATGAATTTCTAATTGATCCGTTTTATTTATGTACCCTTTAAAATATGCTTCAAGGCCCTTGAAAATATTAATTGGGCTGCATGCGTAGGATGATTAAAACTCGTTTACTCCCCCTACGTTAATGCTTCCTTCTTTAACATACCAAGCTCCAATCTATTAAAATTAAATTGTTCCTCAGGAAGAGGCTTGGTAAAGATATCTGCAAGCTGCAAGTTAGTTGAGATAAAAGAAATCAAAATATCACCTTTCTCAACATGATCACGTATGAAGTGATGCCTTACATTAATATGCTTAGTCTTTGAATGCTGCACATAATTTTTGGTTATAGAAATAGCACTAGTATTATCACATTTTATAGGAATACCTCTCAAGTCAAAGCCAAGGTCACGAAGTTGTTGAGCAATCCAAAGAATTTGAGCACAACAAGCTCCTGCAGCTATGTATTCAACTTCGGCTGTGGATAGGGCAACATAATTTTGCTTCTTGGAGTGCCAACTAATTAGGGATGACCCTAAGAATTAACAACAACTAGAGGTACTTTTTCTATCAACCTTATAACCTGCAAAGTTTGCATCTGAATATCCAACAAGATGAAACGAGCTTTGACGTGGGTACCATAACCCTAGATCCTTAGTGTCATTGAGATACCGAAAAATTCTTTTCACAGCTATCAAGTGTGACTCTTTAGGATTAGCTTGAAATCTTGCACACATGCACACACTAAACATAATGTCAGGACGACTAGCAGTTAGATACAACAATGAACCGATCATACCTCGATACTCCTTTTGTACTACACTTTTGTCATTCTTGTCATGATCTAGCGAAAGTGATGAACTCATAGGAGTCTTTGCAACCTTAGATTGATCCATTTTGTACTTTTTAAGCAAGTCTTTAGTATACTTGCTTTGATTGAGAAAAATTTCTTTCTTTGCTTGTGTAACTTGAAGTCCAAAAAAGAAATTTAACTCTCCCATTAAGCTCATCTCAAATTCCCTGCACAAAATATCTGAAAATTCCTTGCAAAGGGAATCATTAGTAGCACCGAATAATATATCATCAACATAGATTTGTACTACTAAAATGTCGTTACCTCTAGTTTTGATAAACAATGTTTTATCAATCAAACCTCTTTTGAAATTGTTTGCAAGAAGATATTTAGACAATCTTTCATACCAAGCTTGAGGAGCTTGCTTAAGATCGTAAAGAGCTTTATCTAATTTAAAAACATGATCCGGAAATTCATCATTTTCAAAACCAAGAGGTTGAGCAACGTAGACTTCTTCTTCTAAGAAGCCATTTAGAAAAACACATTTTACATCCATTTGAAAAAGTTTTATGCTCATGAAGGATGCAAATGCAAGTAACATACGTATGACTTCTAACCTGGCAACAGGAGCAAATGTCTCCTCATAATCAATACCTTCTTCTTGGTTATAGCCTTGTGCTACAAGTCGTGCTTTGTTTCGTATGACTTTGCCACTTTCATCCAATTTATTTCGAAAGACCCACTTCGTTCCAATAACTGATTGATGCTTTGGTCTTGAAGTAAGAGTCCATACCTTGTTCCTCTCAAATTCATTTAATTCATTTTGCATGGCAATGATCCAGTCTGGTTCTTGAAGAGCTTGAATGTAGTTCTTTGGCTTGACAAGTGATACAAAAGCGGAGAAGGCACAAAGATTATTCACTTTAGATCTAGTTTGAACTCCAGCATTTGGATCCGAGATCACATTTTCTTGTGGATGATACGAGGAGTGTTGAACTTTTCTTCTTTTGACAAATGATGTAGATCCAGAAGGTTGAGCTGAATATGTCTGACTTGATTCAGGTACCGTTTGTGCATTACCTGTTGTTCCAATCTCAAGGCCTTGAAGTTGAGTTTAAAGCCCTTGAAGTGGATTTCTGTTGTCACAGATTCCAGTTTCAAGGTCTTGAAGGTGTGTTTCAAGGTCTTGAGGATTTTCTTTGGTATCTTGAATCTTTTATTTCATATTCTTGTCTTGACCTTTAGGATCTTCCTCTTCGTCCGAAATGTGATCTTCTCTTTGATTCAGATTTAAATCTGCAAAACTCTCACTCAAAGTACCATCATTGTTTTCATAAAAAAATAATATGAATGCTTTCTTCAAAAACTTTGGTATGTGTGTTACATACTCGATAAGCTTTGATATTTGAAGCATATAATATAGCTTCATCACTACGTGCATTAAATTTCCCGAGATTGTCTTTTTCATTATTGTGAACAAAACAAGTACATCCAAAAGGTTTGAAGTATGAAATGTTTGGTTTTCTTCCTTTAAAGAGTTCATAAGGAGTCTTTCTCAAAATAGGGCGAATTAAGCATCGATTTAAAATATAATTTGCGGTGTTTACTGCTTCAACCCAAAAACTTTTTGGCAAATGATTTTCTCAAAGCATTGTCCTAGACATATCCTCAAGAGTGCGGTTCTTGCGTTCCACAACTCCATTTTGTTGAGGAGTTCTAGGAGCTGAAAAGTTATGAGATATACCATATTTTGCACAAAATAAATCGAACTTTAGTTGATCAAATTCTCTACCATGATCGCTTCTTATAGAAGTGATTGGTAGGTTTTTCAAACTTTGTAACTCCTTACACAATTTTGAAAACTCAAATAAAGCTTCAGATTTTTCTCGTAGAAAAGATATCCATGTAAACCGAGAGAAATCGTCTACTATAACAAGGATGTATTGTTTTCCTCCGGGAGATTTGACACGCATAGGTCCACAGAGATCCATATGTAAAAGTTCAATAGGTCGAGAAGAACTTATAGCTTTCTTAGGTTTGAATGAACCTCTTGTTTGCTTACCTTGTGTACATGCTTTACATAGGTCATCAACCTTGAAGTTTAGGTTTGGCAAACCACGTACCAAATCTTTTGTAAGTAGCTTCTGCATGGTGTGCATGCTTACGTGACCAAGTCTTCTATGCCAAAGCCTTGGATCATTAGTCAAGGCCTTTAGGCATTGTAGCTTAGTTCCTACAACTTGGTTAGTACTCAAAGAATAAACATTATTACACCTAGGAGCGGTAAGCAATACTTCTCCCGTCTTTATGTCTTGAACTTCACATTTTTCTGAATCAAACATGACTTTATTGCCTTTATCACAAATTTGAGAAATACTTAGCAGGTTATATTTCAAGCCATCAACTAAATAAACATCATCAATAAAGTTGGATGAATCATAACAAATTTTACCAATGCCAATTATGTCACACTTTCCTTTATCACCAAGAGTAATAGTTCTAGATGATTGCTTCTTTAAATCTGAGAATAAAGAACTCTTTCAATTCATGTGTCTTGAACAACCACTATCTAAAATCCATTTGTGCTCCTTTACCTTGTTATATATTATCTGTGAGTATTAGGCGATGTCGGAAAACCAAGAAAAGTAGTCCCGGCGAAGAAGACGATGGCGCGTGAGGGATACTACGGTGGTGTGAGTATTAGGCGAGGAGTGGAAAACAGGAGGAAGTCGTATATGCCGTATAGGCAGGATTTGGCTGGCGTATTTGCTTTTCCTCAGCCGTTTCGGAAAATGAACTCTCCCTCCGCCTCCGGACAACAAGTAGAGTTCTTTTTCTTTTTGTTTACCAAAGAAAATATAAAAAATGGATTATACGTATCTTTCGTTTTTTAGAGGGTGAACATAAATTATACAAAGTACTACTTATTGGATCTTACCCAATCAATGTATGTGTAATATTCATTTCAAGATGATGAACATTTTTCTCTTTTTAATTATATAGCTATCATGATTGATATTCGTACCACAAGCTCCATGCTATGCGTACTACACTTATGTCTACGTATTCTGAAAGCGGAGAGTTAAGACCAATAAAGGTACGCGTCTAATATGCGTAGTCGTACAACATTATTTTTTTTAAAAAATATTTATTTGAGCGCCAGCTCCCGGCGCTTGTATTCAAAACCTAAACCAGGTTAAAATGTCGGTGTTTTTAATATATAGCGTGTCGTTGAAAAAGAAGGTTTTGGCGCCAGCACTCAAATAAAAAAATTAAAAAAATAAAAATTAAAAAACGTTTATTGCAGCTCTGCATGACGTAGTCGGACAAGTAATATAAATAGCAAGTTAGGGGTATGAATATCATGTTTAATATGATACGAATAATAGTACTAACTTATGAGTAATTGGTGGAAAAAGATTTATACGGAGTACTTAATAAGACATGGTGCATATACATTTTAGTTGAGAAACCGATGATAGAGATGCTTACATGCATGTGCTTTTATTAGGGGCGGTTACGCAATGAATGTAAATTGGCATTCTATAATGTTTCCTTAACGTTACAGTTGGATTCAGCACACATCACCATATATCCATTGGATAGTGTTGCACATTATTAGAACAAATCAATCAGTTTAATCTCTATTCTGTCTTGTATAAGTTTTTAAATATACTTTTTTATCAAAAAATCAAAAGTATTTCAATATAAATAAATCTGTGAATTTAACAACAATTAGATGATTGTATGAAAAAATCGTGGTAGAGTAATTTAGAAAAAAAAGAGTTTGTTATAGTTATTTTCAAAATAATAAAAACTAATCAATGAAAATTAAAGTATAGTAATCCTAAAAATTAGTTAAAACTTGAATTTAAATCATAATATAAATAAAATAGAATTATATTTTAAAAGGAGATATTGGAAAATTAATAATTGTACAGATTATATGATATTAATTTGCATTATAAATAACTTTAAATATAGTTTTGAATCACTACTTGCACGTATGCATTGAATTACTTTTGGGCAATTTTAGTAACTAGGCCTTTTTGAAAAACTATAGTAGTAACTCGACTTTTTAATGTTTCAATTAAATAAATATACCCCAACCTTTTGTATTTATTCTCAAACTCTACAAACTCTTCTCTCAAATGGTACATTTACTAAACACAAAACTAGAAAAAGCCTAATAAACCAAATTGTTTCATTAACTTTTTGTTCAACATGTGTTAAAAAGATAATAGAATGGTATGAGATCCTATACGTAAAAACGCACCTATATAACAACTATATAACAATGTATGCAAATTATAGTCAGTGATTATGGCGATTATGCACCCAAAATATCAAACTAATAGTTTAAAATTAGCCCTAATTTTTTTTTAAAGAAAGTGTTAGGGATAATTTTTGTTTTAGTTTTTTTCTAATTTTTGTAAGAAAATTTTCAATCGGTAAATTAATTTTAATTTTCAAATAACTAGTTTATTGCGTGTGCCTTGGACGGGTATTTAAAAAATATATTTTTTGTTATTTTCTTTTTGTACGAGTATTTTTTTTATAGATTTTTTTCTTATTATATTTTGTTGATTTGATTACGAATGATTATGTAATAAAGTATACACTTATAGGAGAAATAATAACAACATAATTGTTGACCTAATTTGTCGTATAAATATGATTACATCTGGGGCATACCAAGCCATGAGTGTTCACTATATATGCATTATAAAAATCACAATATTAATAAATGTCAAAAAATAAACGATATCTTAGCAATACAAAAATATATTCAAAACAACTAATTCAAAAAACAAATAAAATTGTGCAGATATATATAATACAAATTCAGAAGATAACATTTGTCGTGAAACCTCGAGCACATGCGCGACAGTCCAATTATGGAAAATAAGAAGAAAATAAACTTGATATAAGTGTAAACTCAAAAATTATGTTCGCTTGATATTATTGATAGAAAACAAAATAAGTGTAAATTCAGAAGATAACATTAATCTTTAAACCTTCTATGTTTATTTATACAATTTATCAAAGTATTATTTATCCTTGATAATCGATGTGGGATTGTAAAGTCCTTATTTTACAAAATAATTATGGTATAGGAAAAAAAGATTTATTGACGTAATTTGTGAGTTAATAAAATATTTAATCTGAAAAAAACACGTGGGGCACCACGTCAGCTTTAGTGTAGTCTGCTTCAATAAAATATATAGATATAAATAGTTTATATACATGCCCAACAGAGATATTTGTTAATATAAAAGTTTTAAAATTTATTGTCTAATCATTATATTGATAATAGATAAATTACAAATTCAACTGTCAACTACTCACATAATAGTAGGTTTCAATCATCTACATACAAATATTAATTCAATATGAATAAATATTGTAGTTTATTTTCACCAAAAGGCCTATAAATGTATGATTTGTTTAATCTTCAAACTTTTTATGTTTATTTATACAAGTTTTCAAAGTTTCATTCTTCCTTGATAATCGATGTAAGATAGAAATATACATATTTACAATATAATTATGATTTAATAAAAAAGATTTATTAGGAAAAAAAGGGGGGGCGCCACGTCAACATTGTGTCGCTAACTTTATTAAAATATATAAATATATATATGTAACACCCCAAGTTCTCGGAACTCGGGAAGCTACTGGTTAGGACCTCACAATGGGTCCCGACCTTGGTTTAACAACAATTTTACAAGGATCTTACAACAAGACACAAATGTATTTAAAACAATTTCAAAACATAATAATTTATTTTATGAATGCACACATGTGTCAGCCTTACAAAAACATCTATATATTTATATAACATGCGTCTCGAATGGAAGACTCCCCCGTCCCCATCTAATGAGTACGTGGACCCGGCTGACCATCCGTCCTGGATCTCTCTGCAATAGTCTATCTCAACAAATCTACAACACGGATAAACCGTTAGCTAACAGTCTAAATATCAGTAGAATAAAGATAGCACAAACACAAACAAGGTAACATAAACACCCATCATGCTGACAAACAATTCGGTTATTATCTGATAGCTTAGATGATTCACTTTATTCCGTTTTAAAGTTGTGGCACGAGAAATCTTAAGAGTTCTCGCCTCCGTTCCTTATCCAACTGGGTGTAGGTCTAGCTTACCTCCGCCGGTAGCATCACTACAAACCGAGTGTGGACTAGTCCCTAAAGAAACCCCCAGCGCCCTCAGGCTAACTGAGCAGAATGCCACCGCCCGTTACTCTTAGGCCAATGTATAGGTCGGTGGATAATTACTACTAAGTACAACTATAAACATCTCATTCACACACCACTACCATTATTCACACTCATATCGAGAAGCTCGCTAAGTAAGCCCAAAGGACTTACCCGAATCAAATCATAATCTCGTTATCTCAACTCGGTCCGCAATCGCATGAACTCAACCGCCTGTTATAAAAGGCAAGTGGATCAATAATGTATTCCACTTTATTAGAAGTCTTCAACTTCTAAGATATGTAACTCTATCATCAGATAAATTACCAAAAAAAAACCCTCGTAATGGCAAATGACTATTTTGCCCCTAGTGCCCGAAACTCTCAAAAATCCTATAATATATGCCCCAAACCTTTCTTTGGGACTTAATTTCATAGTCTAACTCTTAAGAGTTAGTTTAGGTAGAATTTATAGATTACACATTTTTCTTAACTTTTAACAAGGTCACTAAGGTCCAACTTTAGCCTATGATAAGAGTCCCGGATAAAAATATAAAAAATTCTAACAAAAATCTCTAAGTCTTCTATGCTATGCACTCTATTCATAGAAGTAAGAACTTCCCAAAAATACCTAATAATCACTTCTACACAAATTCCTAAAGTCGGTTCCAAAGCCAGAAAATTCAGACTTAGCCAAAAATTGAGTGTTTCTCAACTATTCAACCAGTCCACTTTGGACCTTCATAGATCTAAATCCAACCGTTGGATCAACACCAACTTTTGATACAACACACTATACATGACACTCTATAACATACGAAAAATTGAACGGTGGATTGTATTTCTAGGATATCTAAATGTAAGTTCAAATATGACTGCACAACACAGAATGTTTCCAGCACTTGGAGAAATTCAGCAACATCTAGAAAACTATTTAAGGTCCCAACTTCGACAATTCATAACTCCTAAACCATTTGATGAAATCCTCTCAATTTTTGATATGTTATACTATGAAATCCCAAATACGACATATCCAAAATTCAAGTCGAACCAAGGAATATAACCAAATCAAATCGGCACCACAATTCTGCATCACAAGCAGTTTACTGAACAATTCAGCACTACCTAGAAACTGGTCAAGGTCTCTACTTTCGGATACCATAACTCTTAAACTATAACTCGGATTTCTCTCAAATTTTAGTATGATCTACTATACTATACCAACTATAACATGTCTGAAATTCGAGTCCAACGGCAGTCAATAACCCATCCAAATCTATTCCACAAAACTGCATCCCAAGCAGTTTTTCTCAAACTCAGCATACTTACAAAAAAAAACTGCATGATTAGCCTACTTACAAAAATCATATCTCCTACACCATAACTCAGAATACGCCCAAATTTTAATATGATCTACTATGCAATACTGACTATGACATATCCGAAAACCAGCCAAAAAGGAGAAGTCTAACTTATCCAAAATTGGATCACAAAACTGTGTCAACATGCAGTTTTCTAACACTTAGAATATTTCAGCACAACCAAAAAAAACTGCTTACGACCCAATCTTTGAAAAATCATAAATCCCAAACCACTCACTGGATTCCTCTCAAATTTTAATATGTTCAACCACAATATCCCATCTACAACATATAAAAAATTCAGCCAAAATGGATCAGTCTTTCATACCTAAATTTGGACCCGAAGTAGGTTGTTCCTCATTTCCGAAAACTCAAAAAAACGCCTCAGCTGTACAAGCTAATCTTCCGGGGCTGTTAGGGTTGGCTTGGAGACATAACGGGTGCTCACATCAGCATATATATATATTAAGGATAAAGCAAAGACAAGGAAGGATGGGTATGAATCTTACTCAATTCCATGACTCATAGGCCGACGGGAGCAACACCGGTTGATGTCACTGGAGTCCGCTAATGCAGTAGGTTTGAGGTTCGACAATGGCCCAGAAGGAGCACCCGCTGCCTGCTCCAGGCGCACCGGCGGCCAAGGGAACAACCGCACCAGTGGTCGCACACGCCGCCCTTGCGGTGGAGCTCCTGGCGCACCTGCGGTATGAACATCGCGGATCTGGGCGGCAAGAGAAGGACGGCTTCGATCGGCTGCACGCTGATGACTGCTCGCGAGGGAAGGGACGGGAAACTGGTTGTAGGTTTGTTGCAGTCGACCAACCAGGATGGAGTTCCGGTTCCTTACTGTCGATTCCGTAATAGACGAAGAGATGGGTGATGACTGGCGTCGGCGGCTTGAAAAAGGGGTGAGAGGCTGCTAGGGTTCCGGCGCTTGTGGATAGACGAGGAGAGACGTGCGAGAGAGGATGGGCGTGCAAGAGGAGAGACGTGAGAGAGATTGAGGGAACTGCAGATCCAAAGTGTAACCCTAATGGGCCCGGATGGCATGTTCATGACGCGCCCGACTGGCCTTTCATGACGGCCCGGTAAGCGCGTTTTTATTTATTTATTTATTTATTTTTTTTAAAAAAAACTTGAAAGGAGAACGAATCGGTCGCAGTCCAGTGGACTCGGAATTAAACCAGAAATAAAATTTTCGGATGTTACATCATTCACCCCTTAGAATAAGTTTCGTCCCGAAACTTAAAAGAAAGCAACATAAGGACGAAGTCTATACAAAAGAAATAAAGCGCCAGGCAAAGTCATAATTGATCAAGTTCTGATTTGTTTCGGAAATAGTTGGAAGAAAACTTTTCCGGCTATTACATCAATTCCCCCTTAACAATAAGTTTCGTCCCGAAACTTAGGGTAAGACAATCCTGGTCGGCCTTTAAGGCACCAAACTGGTGTATCTGATCACTACACAAAAGTCTCGTTGTTTCCACATCTAAGTATCCCGCACATCAAGGTTACCAAAAGCACACATCACTGACTAAGCACTCTATCATGAAATAAACAAGTATTCAAACAATATCACACATACAAGGTCAAGCCCTAACTCGTCACTCCGAGGTTACAACTATCGCTACATAGGTCTTTGTAAGGTTAAGTCACATACTATCCACAATATCTCAGGTAGCCTCGTTGGCTTTTCATAAAACCACTAACTCTAAAATCTTTTCATGTGCTTACATCACAAGCGTCTGCTACCACGTTGTAGAGTGGCTACCGGACATCTCAGCGGTATCATCCGGCTTAATTGTTCGATCCTCTCATCTGCTGACCTAACTCGCGTCTGGTAGGTATTCTCCAACTAAGATCCCCAAACTTAGTTCATAAACCGAGCCTCCGTAGACACTGAAACTACACTTTTTAATAGGGTTAGGACTACTAGTCCATCAATCCCTTCCAAAACACTTTAAATGCTCAAAGGTCGCCTTACACAATTCACCACCCAATCCTTTTTATGACCTTATGACATATAATCTATCCAACTTTCTTCCTCTCGTGCGCCCACTTACTTTTGACCTTCCAAAAGATTCTGATCATCAGGTTTTGGAAAAAAAGGTCTTCGACGTCTCCCGACATTTTACTAAATGTATAATGCTCTTTGTAAGATCGCTCATTTGGTACCGTCTCCCTAATATGACTTAGTCGGACCGTCTCTCCATCAAAGAATTATCACATGCCTTAGGTCAGACTTTCAACTTGTTACCACATGAGGAGATTTTCATATCGAGCTATAAATCCTTAACTTGAGGTCCTAGTTGACATAACATTGAGTTTCGTTTTTTTTTGGGGGTTATGGGCCCACCACACTTCCGCTGTGCTAATCTGATCAATTTGTTGGTACCCATTAATCATAATGGCGTCCTCCGTGAGTCAAAATGATTTACCAAACTCTCGCATGTAACTTCCCTTCTAATAATGGCAAGGTCCTTTTCAAACAGATCATAAATCTAGAGATGATTTACCGTGGTAAAGGAAAGGCTCGTACTCTAGCCGTGACTACTGGTTGTCCAAAACCTTGTAATAAACCGTCCATATATGTCGCAAGTATAGTCCTTGACCTCCATGGAATTTCACAATCTAGAGATCTACTTAGCAAAACTCACCAGTCACACCTTCTTGGAAGGATTGGGATGTACGGTCTTAGAATTCCTGGAATTCGCTTATGTCTCACCAAAACTCGACTTACTACTCGCTAGGACTACTCAATGTGGTTATCCTTCCACAATTCCTTTTACTTCTGACCTAAGGTATATCCCATTGACCTACCAGTCCTTGCATTGATCTATTTACAATCTTGACATGGAGCTTCCTATTTAGCTCTAAATTCTCGAGGTGTTGTAATAAGTCTACACCGAGACAATAATATCAACCTCATGATGGTCTCTCATGATTATCTGGTGAACTTCTTCTACTAGGTGACTCATCTTATAACATTTTTCTTCTCCGAATCGGTCTCTAATTGTCAATTGGTCATTACTACCCATTCCGGGTTGAAACCTTAGTTAGGTTGTACTTTTGCATAGATTCCATGTTGTTTGGTCTTATTATTTTCATCACTCTTATGTCCTCAGTCGAGAATGGACTTATAGCACCCCATTTGTACGTAATCTCACTACTACTCCTCCATCGACATATCTTGGTTATCATGGCTAGCTTGAATTTTCATTAGAGTACTATCAATTCTCATTAAACTCTCATATAAACATTTTTCGGTAATCATCTTATTGAGGTGATACAAGATCTATATAACAACTTCCCATCACCTAACGTCATTCTATCTCACCACCATTCCGACAGAGGTGTATAACCCAGCTAACATCACCTCAACTTGACAAGTCGTTTGTACTATTGAGTTTTCTGCTCGGTGGGTTAGGACCCACCACACTCTCGTTGTACTACTCTAATAATTTAGTCGTCAATCTTTGATCATAAAGACATTTTCCGTGAATCCAAAGTGATTGACCCCAAAACTCTTTACCCCAATTACACCGTAATTCTATACAGATGAAGTACCAAGTATCTTCCTTAATCCTTACTTTCCTTAAGGAAAGAAGATAACCGTTGGAAGACAACCTCTTCCGTTTACTTCTTGATTCTTCTTACATGGATCTACACTCTCTTACTCCAACTAGAGTCTGCGCTTAATCAGCTTGAAATCAACCTATAGCTGATCCAAGAAGATCGCCGTTGGTTGCTTGAGGAAATTCTCCAAGGCGTCGGTAAAGCTACTTCATAAAACCACATTCACAATTATCTCTTCTTATCCATACATAATTCGTCAATAGAAAACAACTCTTGCACGTCCTCAGTTGTCGTCGGTTACTCTATAGTTGACTTATCTCGGTATCCCGAACATACTCTTTTCCTACCTTTATTGGCATAAAATTCTTGGTGAACATCACTTACTTGGTTAATCCTTCCATCTTTTGTTAATTCGTTCTATCATTTACGCTTTTGTTTCCTTAGGCTAACTCTCTTTCTCGAGTACCATTGTATCCTTCATTTGGCATCAATAGTCGTTCCAAGTCTTTCATGATAGATGGTAAGCGTCTTTGTGATTCCGATGACTTTAATTATCCTTCACTTGCAGTCTCCTTTATATGGACCATATGTGTTGATGACCTAGGTCCCGTGATACTCGGGATTACCTTGGACTCTCGAGTCCACCCAGGTCATTCTCACATGTTCCTTCATTAGCGTTGTTTATAATATTGCTCTCTTGAACTCCGTTAACTCTATTACCGGCCTTCTACTCTTTTGATATTGGCGTCGCGGTTCCTTTCAACTTTTTATATCTTCGATGAGGTCAAAACTTCTCCACACTTGCCGGGTCTATCTTCCGCTTTTATACTCAATTGTAGATATTCATTCCATGCACCTCAGATCCTCATATCCAGGTTGACACTCTATCTAGTCTGGTCTCTCATGCCCATAATTATCTATGGAGCATCTGTCTCGATGGTAACATCCTTTATTTCGCAATCATGATTGTGTTCCATCCTATTTGGTTCTTATCCCACTATTATTATCTCCAAACAACGCTCTTGGCGTCTCTTGTAGTGTTCTCCAAATTCATCTCTCGGCTTCATACGGCCAAGTTCCTTGTGTGTCTTCCTGCTCCTTTTATTTGATCTGACTCGGAAATTCTTTTACCATCTGATTGTCTCTGGGGTGAAATTTATGTCGACATCTTTACTTCTTTCCCACTCGTTCTTTGGGTGATTTATAAGGTCACCAGGATGCCCACCAGAGTATAATACTCAATCCTAGGTCTGAATCCATTGTCTCATGATGAAAACTCTTCAAGTCCGCTACCGATTTATCATGAGGCGATAATCGCTTCATGATATCACAACTAAAGAATATAAGATATCCTTTAAGATACTAACATGCTACACATACACATATATATAATCTTACACTAAAACCTATCTATATAAGTCTACATACTACTCACCTATCATACCAAGTTGCAGAGATCCACGAAGAACAATGGTGGTCCGACGTAATACTAACCCAACAACCCGACTATGCGCATGAGTAAAACCAGAAATTCATTTTTAAATTCTTAGACCCCTTTTGGGTTCTAGTTAATTTATACATTCGGTCTTTCAGAAGATTTCAAGTGCCATTGTTGTCAACCCAAAGCTCTGATACCATGTTGTAACACCCCAAGTTCTCGGAACTCGGGAAGCTACTGGTTAGGACCTCACAATGGGTCCCGACCTTGGTTTAACAACAATTTTACAAGGATCTTACAACAAGGCACAAATGTATTTAAAACAATTTCAAAACATAATAATTTATTTTATGAATGCACACATGTGTCAGCCTTACAAAAACATCTATATATTTATATAACATGCGTCTCGAATGGAAGACTCCCCCGTCCCCATCTAATGAGTACGTGGACCCGGCTGACCATCCGTCCTGGATCTCTCTGCAAAAGTCTATCTCAACAAATCTACAACACGGATAAACCGTTAGCTAACAGTCTAAATATCAGTAGAATAAAGATAGCACAAACACAAACAAGGTAACATAAACACCCATCATGCTGGCACACAATTCGGTTATTATCTGATAGCTTAGATGATTCACTTTATTCCGTTTTAAAGTTGTGGCACGAGAAATCTTAAGAGTTCTCGCCTCCGTTCCTTATCCAACTGGGTGTAGGTCTAGCTTACCTCCGCCGGTAGCATCACTACAAACCGAGTGTGGACTAGTCCCTAAAGAAACCCCCAGCGCCCTCAGACTAACTGAGCAGAATGCCACCGCCCGTTACTCTTAGGCCAATGTATAGGTCGGTGGATAATTACTACTAAGTACAACTATAAACATCTCATTCACATACCACTACCATTATTCACACTCATATCGAGAAGCTCGCTAAGTAAGCCCAAAGGACTTACCCGAATCAAATCATAATCTCGTTATCTCAACTCGGTCCGCAATCGCATGAACTCAACCACTTGTTATAAAAGGCAAGTGGATCAATAATGTATTCCACTTTATTAGAAGTCTTCAACTTCTAAGATATGTAACTCTATCATCAGATAAATTACCAAAAAAAACCCTCGTAATGGCAAATGACTATTTTGCCCCTAGTACCCGAAACTCTCAAAAATCCTATAATATATGTCCCAAACCTTTCTTTGAGACTTAATTTCATAGTCTAACTCTTAAGAGTTAGTTTAGGTAGAATTTATAGATTACACATTTTTCTTAACTTTTAACAAGGTCACTAAGGTCCAACTTTAGCCTATGATACGAGTCCCGAATAAAAATATAAAAAATTCTAACAAAAATCTCTAAGTCTTTTATGCTATGCACTCTATTCATAGAAGTAAGAACTTCTCAAAAATACCTAATAATCACTTCTACACAAATTCCTAAAGTCGGTTCCAAAGCCAGAAAATTCAGACTTAGCCAAAAACTGAGTGTTTCTCAACTGTTCAACCAGTCCACTTTGGACATTCATAGATCTAAATCCAACCGTTGGATCAACCCTAACTTTTGACACAACACACTATACATGACACCCTATAACATACTAAAAATTGAACGGTGGATTGTATTTCTAAGATATCTAAATGTAAGTTCAAATATGACTGCACAACACAGAATGTTTCCAGCACTTGGAGAAATTCAGCAACATCCAGAAAACTGTTTAAGGTCCCAACTTCGACAATTCATAACTCCTAAACCATTTGATGAAATCCTCTCAATTTTTGATATGTTATACTATGAAATCCCAAATACGACATATCCAAAATTAAAGTCGAACCAAGGAATATAACCAAATCAAATCGGCACCACAATTCTGCATCACAAGCAGTTTACTGAACAAGTCAGCACTACCTAGAAACTGGTCAAGGTCTCTACTTTCGGACACCATAACTCTTAAACTATAACTCGGATTTCTCTCAAATTTTAGTATGATCTACTATACTATACTAACTATAAGATGTCTGAAATTCGAGTCTAACAACAGTCAATAACCCATCCAAATCTATTCCACAAAACTGCATCCCAAGCAGTTTTTCTCAAACTCAGCATACTTACAAAAAAAAAAACTACAAAGACAAGGAAGGACGGGTATGAATCTTACTCGATTCCGTGACTCAAAGGCCGAAGGGAGCAACACCGGTTGATGTCACTGGAGTCCGCTAATGCAGTAGGTTTGAGGTTCGACAATGGCCCAGAAGGAGCACCCGTTGCCTGCTCCAGGCGCACCGGCGGCCAAGGGAACAATCGCACCAGTGGTCGCGCACGCCGCCCTTGCGGTGGAGCTCCTGGCGCACCTACGGTATGAACACCGCGGATCTGGGTGGCAAGAGAAGGACGGCTTCGATCGGCTGCACGCTGATGACTGCTCGCGAGGGAAAGGACGGGAAACTGGTTGTAGGTTTGTTGCAGTCGACCAACCAGGATGGAGTTCCGGTTCCTTACTGTCGATTCCGTAATAGACGAAGAGATGGGTGATGACTGGTGTCGGCGGCTTGAAAACAGGGTGAGAGGCTGCTAGGGTTCCGGCGCTTGTGGATAGACGAGGAGAGACGTGCGAGAGAGGATGGGCGTGCAAGAGGATGGGCGTGCAAGAGGAGAGACGTGAGAGATATTGAGGGAACTGCAGATCCAAAGTGTAACCCTAATGGGCCCGGATGACATGTTCATGACGGGCCCGACTGGCCTTTCATGACGGCCCAGTAAGCGCGTTTTTATTTATTTATTTATTTATTTTAAAAAAAAACTTGAAAGGAGAACGAATCGGTCGCAGTCCAGTGGACTCGGAATTAAACCAGAAATAAAATTTCTGTCGGAATTAAACCAGAAATAAAATTTCTGGATGTTACATCAGTCACCCCTTAGAATAAGTTTCGTCCCGAAACTTAAAAGAAAGCAACATAAGGACGAAGTCTATACAAAAGAAATAAAGCGCCAGGCAAAGTCATTATTGATCAAGTACTGATTTGTTTCGGAAATAGTCGGAAGAAAATTTTTCCGGGTATTACAATAAATATATAGATATAAATAGTTTATATATGTGCCCTACACAGATATTTGCTAATAAAAGTTTAAAACTTATTGTATATTGATTATATCCAATTTACATCTATTTATAAGAATTTATAATAAAAATATTACACAAAATTGGTTGGAAGTCTTGTAACAAATTGAGCTCCGACACCTTTCTGAATAGTAAAACTAACTTTTTGAAAGATAAAGTCGCTACATTTGGACCCATTTTCATGATTTTTGATAACATTCTTGATTCTTTTGACAGAAAACCAATAGCATCATCTCCTAATTCACTAAAGGCAAAAGCCATGAAGTCATACCCCTTATTTGCAAATCTTCAAATATTTCTTCTTCTTCCTCAATGTGGCTTGGTAAACGGCATTACCGGGTAAAAACGAATTGTTAGCATTAGTAGTGAACAATCCATTGTGTCCCACAAATCACTAAGGGCACAACGACCCACACACAAATATTAATCCGATAAGAATAAATATTTTACTTGCTTTTCACCAAAAGACTAAAAAATTTATGATTTGTATAATCTTTAAAACTTCGATGACTATTTATACAAGTTCTCAAAGTCTCATTCTTTCTTAATAATCGATGTGGGATATTGTCCCACATCGATTACTTACTAGGGATTACTTAATATATATTTTAGAAAAAAAACATTACGACCTACATAATTGTAAGGTAACGATCCCACATAACATATATTAATCCGATATGAATAATAATTATACTTGAACTTAACCAAAAGGCCAAGAAATGTAATAACTATAGTTGAATTTAACCAAAAAGTCAAGAACTTTATTATTTGTATACTCCGTGAGATAACAAAATCTCTCAAAAAATTTAACGTAAATAGACTAGATTGATAATCCTTTGAAAGAAAAAAAATCGTCCCAAAAAATAAAACTTTAGGGACACAATTACTTAATATGTATTTAGGAAAAAAAAAGACCCTGATAATTGTAGGGTAACAATCGCACATAATATATATTACTTCGATATGAATAATAATTGTACTTGAACATAACAAAGGTCAGGGAATATATTATTTGTGTACTCTTTAGACTCCCTATTTATACAAGTGTTAAAACCATCAACCTTAGTAGCTAATCGATGTGGGATGACAAAATTCTTCAAAAAATTTAACGTAAATAGATCAGATTGATAACAAAAGATTCACTAGCTTAAAAATAGTTTCAAAATAACCATTTATCGTCCAAAAAATAGATTGGTTGAAACAAAAAAAAGTTACGTAAAATTTTCTAATAACAGATTGTTAGTTTAATAAATAAAGATTCTTTGACTTAAAATATTAGTTTAAAAATAAAGATTTATTGACCAAAAAATAGTGAAAGCTTCATTTCAATTCTACTTCCACAACATGCCACGTCATAAAAAACGGTGCTCTCTTTTAGTATATTTCATTTGAAGAGATGTATACTCCCTCACGGGTTCATGTGACAAGCTGTCATATACATGCAAAATCCACTATTTACCAAACCTACCGGCAAAATCCACCCTAAAACCATCAACCTTAGTACCATCAACTGTAACGACCGGAATTTTCGTTTTGTTTTGATAGTTTTAGAGGAGTATTGAGAGCCACGCCCTTGCGGTTTAGGTTGCGCAGTTGAGTAGGCCGCAAGTGCGGCTAGGAGTCCCGCAGGGGCGTTGACATGCGAGGGCGGGGTATTAGCGTTTTCGATCAACCTTTCACCTTCCTATCTTTATAACCCACCTTATTAATGTTGGGGGAGTTCATGGTTGAGGGTCCCTTGACATTCCCCTCCTTTATGCAGCCACTTCTCCTCTTCCTCTCATTTCATTCACGTTACTTACTTTTCCCTCTTCCAAAACATCACTCTCTTGCTCTCTTCTTCTCCATTCTTCTCCTTGCTTGCTCCAACGTCGATCCATCTTCCTTGAGGTCGGAACTGCAGTGACGTGACAAGGCTAGACCTTGGAGGGAGCCTAAGACCTAGTGTGGAGGTGGGAAGACGTCCATAGCAGCCATGGAAGATGACTAGAACAACTGTTACGTTTCTGAGTTTCCGGAAGTGACAAACAATCAACTTTGAGTCCAGATTTGAGTAGGTTATACTCCTCCTTTTCTGCTGAATTTTGGATATCTTATAGATAAGATTTTATAGTAGAACATATCAAAATTTGGGATAAATCCAACGAGTGGTTTAGGAGTTATGATTTTTCAAAGTTGAGATAGTGTGCAGTTTTGTTGAATGTTTGCTGAATTTCCTAAGTGGTGGAAAAACTGCTAGTTTTATGATCCCAATTTGGGTAAGTTAAACTCCTCCTTTATTGCTGATTTTCGGATATGTTATAGTTGGTATTTCATCGTAGAACATACTGAAATTTGAGAGGAATCTGAGTTACAATTTTAAGAGTTATGGCGTCCCAAAGTAGAGACTTTGAGCAGTTTATAAGTTGTGCTGAATTTTTGTCTAAAACTACTTGTGATCCAGTTTTATGATATAGATTTGATTGGGTTATATTTCTCGGTTAGACTTGAATTTTGGATATGTCATAGTTAAGGTTGCATAGTAAATTATATCAAAATATGAGAGGATTCCGTCGAGAGGTTTAGGAGTTATGATTTTTCAAAGTTGAGGCTGTAAACAGTTTTCTGGATGGTTGCTGAAATATTCCAAGTGTTAGAAAAAGTGCTTGTGATGCAGTTTTGTGAGGTAGATTTGGAGGGGTTATTGACCTCCGTTGGACTTGATTTTTGGATATGTTGTTGATGGATATACAAAGGAGCATGTGGTAAAAGTTGAGAACGATCCGTTGGTTTAATCCAGATTTAGGATGTTCCGAAGTTGGGTATAAGTATAGTTTGGTTTATAATAGATGTGTTAGGTTTTAAGTGTCGATCTATCTTATGTGTTTATGTTTTTGTGAGGATGGTGAGCCTAGAAGTCTACGGACTTCTAGTTGACTAGAGTGTTGTTGTTCTTGAGAGGATGTTGAGCCTAGAAGTCTAAGGACTTCTAGTTGACTAGAGCATTGTTTGATCCGTGTGCCTTGTGTTGAACAGGCGTTGCGTGTTTTCCTGAGGGAACTTGAGAGTGTGGTGATCTGTTGCGCTTGGAGACTGTTAAGTCCACGGACTTACTTAGCTAGCTTCTTGTATGAGTGTATTGTGTATGAGTGGTGTTTGTTAGTTATGATAAACAACGAAACCGGATTAGGCCGACTTTATTATATTACATAATTGACCCAAGTGTATGATAACGGGTCGTGACATCACTGCCTAGCTCTTGCGAGATCTAGGAGGTTTCATGCGACCATCCCAGGCAGGTAGACGGTCAGATGCATTAGTACCATTCCTCGTTGGTAAACGGGGACAGGGGCAATGTTTGGGAATCCCTCGCGTCACAAAATAAGTATCATTAGTAATGGCCTATCACCTAATTACAGATAATAAACGGACTTGAGTGTTGCATGTTGATTGTATATGTTGTGTGTATGTGCTTTTACCTTTATGCTTATGCATAGAATGTTAGCTAATGGTATTATACCGCCTTGTAGATGCCTTGCAGGTTAAGACAGTTGTAGAGAGATCCGGAGGGGATGGTCAGCCGGGTCCACGTACTCATTTAGTTGGGGACGGGGATATCTTCTGTTCTTCATATGCGTCGTTTTAGTACCTTTGCTTTGTAAGGCTGACACATATTCTTCATATATATATTGTTTAACATTTTCAAATGTTTAAATACTTTTGTGCCTTGTTGTAAGATCCTAGTAAAATTGTTGTCAAACTAAGGTCGGGACCCATTGTGAGGTCCTAACCAGTAGCTCCCCGAGTTCTGAGAATTTGGGATGTTACATTATGGTATCAGAGCTCTAGATTGGCAACAATGGCACTTGAAATCTTTTGAAAGACTGAATGTATAAAATAACTAGAACCCGAAAGGGGTCTAAAATTTTCAAAACAGATTTCAGTTTTTACACACACGCATAGTCGGGTTGTTGGGCTAGTAGTACGTCGGACCATCATCGCTCTCCGTGGATCTCTGCAATTTGGATCGATTGGAGTTTGTATATAGACTTTTTATGATGTTCACTATTATATGTTATATACATGTGTATGCTTAGCTTGTTAGTATCCTAAAGGATATTTTATATCCTTTAGTCGTGATATCACGAAGCGATTATCACCTCATGATAAATCAGCAGCAGACTTGAAGAGTCTCCAACACAAGGCAATGGAATCGAACCTTGAATTTAGTATTATACTTGGGTGGGCTGCTTGGTGATCCTTACAAATCATCCAAAGAATAAGTGAGCAAGGAAGTAAAGTTGTGAAGATAATTTTTACCACAATCACAATCAGATGAGGAAGAAATTCCTGAGTCAGTTCAGTTAGAAGGAATAGAAGGTCGTACAAGGAACTCGGGCATATGAGGCCGAGAGATGGAATTAGAAGAACCATGCAAGAGACTACAAGAGTGCAGAGTAGAGATAAAAATATTGGAACGAGACAAGTAGAACTGAGTACAACCAAGATTGCGGAATCAAGGACATTACAATCAAGGCGGATGCCCCATAGACCATTATGGGCATGAGAAAAGAAGAGACAGAGTGTCACTCTGGGTGTGAGAATTTAAGGTGCACGGAATGAAGACCTACAACTGAGTGTAAAAGCAAAAAGGCAGACCCCACAAGTGTGGGGAGGTTTTGACCTCCTCAAAGATATAAGAAGTTTGAAAGAAATCGCGAAGCCAATATCCAAAGAATGGAAGCCTGTAGCAGGGTCAACGGAGTTTCATGAAGGAGATATCACTACCAACACCAGTGAAGAAATATGTATAGGAGAACGGACTTGCTAGAACTCGAGAGTCCAGGGTAACCCCAATTATCACGGGATCTAAGCCATCAACATAGACGGTCCATGCAAGAGGAATTGCAAGTGGATGATCATTACGGCCATAATAATTGCAAAGACGCTTGCAAGCTATCGTGGAAGACTTGAAACGACTATTTATGTCAAATGAATGACACAATCGGACTAGAGAAATGGAGTTAGCCAAAAGGAAGCGGAAGGGTGGAAGGTAGAACTAACTAAAGAAGTATAAAAGGATTAATCGAGTAGGTGATGCTCACCAAGAAATTTTTGCTAGTAGAGGTATAAGAAGAGTAAGTCCGGGATATTGAGATAAGTCAACTGTAGATTGACCAACTTTAGCTGCGTGCAAGTGTTGTTTGATATTGACAAGTTATGTATAGATAAGAAGAGATAATCGTGAATGGGGAATTATGAAGTAGCTTTACCAATGCCTTTGGAGGATTTCTTCATGTAGGAAACGTCAACTTTTTGGGATGAACAAAAGGTATCGAGAGGATCGCGTTAAAGGTTGTTTCTTGTCTAGTTAAGATCAAACTCTGATCGAGTCAGGGAGTTTGGATCTGTGTTAGAAGAGTTAAAGGAGTAAACGGAAGAGGTTGTTTTCTAATCGTTATTTTATTTTAGGAAGGCAAGTAAGGAAAGTGCATGTACTTCATCCGGTTAGGGCTTATGGTGTAATTGGAAGAAAGAGTTTTGGGGTCAAATATTTTATACTTACAAAAATGTCCTAATGATTAACCAGTGACATCAGAATAATCAAAGTAGAGTAGTAGAAGCGTGGTGAGTCCTAACCCACGGAGCAGGAAGCTCAATGGTACAAAGAAATAACGTGTCAAGTTTCAAAGAATGATAGTTGGTGAAATGCATTCCGTTTGGAAGGAACACGAGCTAGGCTACGCTGAGTGACTAGAAATTTTGTGGAAGAACAGTATCACCACAAGGTAGACGTGGAAGTATGTGCCTATAGAGGTTATAGAATAAGAGTGGTACCCCTTTATGGATCCAAGTGAAACATGACGACTTCGTCACATGTCGACAGTTAAGTAGTTTGGGAATTTAAACCGAATGGAGGACTATAGAGTCGTCTTCCCAATGAATTGAGAAAAGAATTGACGACGTAATAAAAGTATTGTGCATAGTCTACACTAGGGAACTCAAAGTGAGTAACTACCCTACTGAGTCGAAAGACATATAAGGAAATAAGCGGAAGGGGTATACTTACAACCCAGTAATCGCGCATAGAGAAAGCATAATCTCGGGTAATGTTATATCGGAACGGATCCGAGTTGCGTTTTGAGTCAGAGGGATATTATCGGTCTGATAACCATGGTGGATAAAAGAGTGCACTACTGATGGTATGTTAACAATTATTGAGTAGTTATGATCAAATAACGGTGATAGGAGATCACTTTGTGTCTAATACCGTCAATCAGGACATATTCTAGGTCACTTAAAATCTTGGAAAATGTGTGAGAAGCCTAAGTGTAACACCCCGAATTCTCAAAACTCGGGACGTTACTGGTTAGGACCTCACAATGGGTCCCGACCTCAGTTTGACAACAATTTTACTAGGATCTTGCAACAAGACACAAATAAGAAAAACCAAAATTCATAAAACAGTATTTTAAAGAGATGAATGCAACAACGTCTAACAACCCAAAGTACTTAACAACATAAAAGTCTAACTGTCTTAATACGAAGAAAGAAACAACAAAGCAAACACCCAATCCCACTCTAAGGAGTACGGAGACCCGACTGACCACTACTTCCGGATCACTCAGTTGCTGCTCTAACATGCGGTAAATCTAATGATACTTATTTTGTGACACGAGGGATTTCCAAACCTCGCCTCCGTCCCCGTGTAACCATCAGGAATGGATCCGATGCATCTCACCTTGTACCTGTATGGTCTAGGTATAGAGAACCTCCCAGTCTCCTATCAAAGCTGGGCAGTGATGTCACGGCCCATTATACATACACTTGGTCCTTAAAAATAATAATAACTGTCGTCCTAAAAAGTTGTTATTATAAACACACAACACACACACCACTATTGTCATTCAACTAACATCCATAAATTTAGCTAAGTAAGTCGCAAAGACTTACCTGAATCAAATCACACTTTCTCAAATCTCAACTCGATCTGCACCGTGGTAACTCAAATGCTTGTCAAAAAAGGCACGTGGATAAAAATCACATCCCATACTCTTAGAAGTTATAAACTTCTAACATGTACAATCTCATGAAGAGTAATTACGGAAAAGGCCCTCTTAAGGTAAAAAGACTATTTTGCCCCTGATCCCGAAAATCCAAGATTTCTCTATAACTTAATTCCAACTCTCCTTTGGAGCTTATTCCCATATTCTAGTTCTTACGGAAAGTTTAGTACAGAAGTACAAGAGTTGCACAAAAATTCTAGATTTTCACTAATCGGTCGTTAAGGTCCGACTTTGGGTTAAGATCCAAGGCTTAGATAAAAAGATAAGAATTCCGGGAACAAACTCTAGATCCTCTAATATATGTATACTAACCATAGGACAAAGGTCTCTCAAAATACTCAACCATAACTCTTACATAAACTCTAAATTTGCACTAGAAGTTAACATTCTATACTTAGTCAAAATTTTCCTCTACTGAAAAAACAGTCCAACTGTCCTACTTTAAAGTTCAACCACCCAACACTTTCTGTACACCCACGGTTGCAATAGGAGGGAGTACTCAGAAGGCTTACCGGCAACAGCTTGACGTCCTCGGTCCTACCCTTGCTGTCCCTGATCGAGAAGGCGAGGAGGTCCTGTGTGCTGCATCATTACGGTGTCATAAGGTGAGTTATTTCCACACTGCTGGGCACTAGTGAAAGACGAGACAAGGAAGGGTCTTACCGAGTCGTGTGGGAGGAGCTAGGAGGTTGGTTGCGGTTCTGGAGAAGACGAGGCGTACATGAGGCTGGCGTCGCGAGATCCCTCTCTTCAGCCCGGCTCGCTGGTGTCCTCCCCATTTGCATCAGGTTGCAATTGGTTTACTCCTATCCCGTACTCGCTGGAGGCGTGCAGAGGGTCCGGGTAACACTTCTGGTGTGTTTTGTTGGTTCTCGAAGGCTGGACTCCGTCGGGCTAGATAGCACCAGACGGCTGTTGTGTTGGCGACTACTGGTGGTCGAAGACTGGACTGCGTCGGGCTGCTGCGCTGGCGACTGCTGGTGGTCGAAGACTGGGCTGCGTCGGGTTGTTGCGCTTACAGAAGGAGACGGCTGCTGTTCGCCCGAAAAGGTGTGCAAATAAGTTTTAAATTTATAAAACTAGAATAAAAGCAAGCGAACCCGCAGTGTACGGATCGGCGTAGTTAAGCAAGTATTCCAGAGTATCGAACTCAGGGATTTGGGGGATCAAATTCAGTTCACAAATTATCGAGCAATGAAAATAGAAGCTTTTGCAAATATTGGGGAAAACAGCAACCCTAAAGATCCGGATGTCAAATTGTGGCAATCGATTCAAGATATACTATAGATATAAGGACAGAGTTGAGGTTTGCAAAGGTATACTAAGGTAAGGTAATGTACGGCGAATTTCCAAAACCCTATATGTCTAACCCAAAGACTCTCTCTATAAAGGTTGTTGAGGCTGCAATATAGAAACGATCTAAGGACAAGAATTGATCTCAAATACCCAAACTTGTAACCCAAGGATCAAAACTAACTAAACCGATTAAGGTTGCGACACTCGAAATCAAAGTAGAGGTTGTTGAGGCTTCACTACTACCTAGAAAAGGGCAAACCTAGACTAGATTAAAGCTAATCTTTAACCTTGGATCAAAGTAAAAGCAAAATTTGTAAACTGGGGCAAATGACGCCTAGATCTTAAGAATCACGGCCGTGGAAACCTAAGAACAGGCCGTGATTTAGGTGTCAACGATATTTCTCTAACTCTCAAGGTCCAATCAAATTACGATCGATCTATCATTATCTAAGCCACAACTATCAACCCTTCACCTTAGATTTGCTAAAGGGTTTTAGCCAATAATCATAGTCATAAAATCAAATATCAAATATGAAAGGGAGAAAAGGTAAAACCTTGAAATCTCAATAACAAACACAAAACCAATGTCAATAAAACTCAAAAGTAACTTGCGTTCAATAGATGTAGGATAGAATAAGAATCTCTCACAAATCTCAAGGAACAAAGAAGAACGGGATGTCAATCCGCCTTCAAATGAAACCTTAAAATCTTTCAACTTCGCAAAAAGGAAGTGCGTTCTTCCCCAAATCTTCCTTCCAAATAGCAAGACCTCCAAGTCTGCCTCTCTAAGTATCTTTGGAGAATTTAACTCCAAGTCCCGGGGCTGTCACCGTCTTCCTTTCAATGTTGAAGGCTCCCGAATATATGTAGGTATAAATCTAGGGTTTAAAGGTAAAACCCTAGAAATCTGGGCTGAAAAGAAGTCGAGTGCGCTGGTATCAGAAGATACTCTGGGCCGCGTCATAAGGTATCAGAAAATACTTTGGTGCGTCAGACGGTATCAGAGAATACTTTGGGACGCGTCCGAAGGTATCAGAAAATACTTTGGGCCGCGTCCGAAGGTATCAGAAAATACTTTGGCGCGTCAGACGGTATCAGAAGATACTTTGGCGCGTCCTAAATTCTTTTTATGCTCCTTTTTGTCCCGTTTCAAGGCTTAATCCTTAAATGTGCCATTTTTGCTCCATAATTCGCCAAATTACCTACAAATGCAATAAAACTCTGTGTAGATCTCTATTCTTGCAAAGTAGGTGAATATAACCATAAATGCCATGAATGTATGTCTATGCATGCAAATTAAAGGGAAAATCTATATAAATACATGCCTAAAAATAGGTCATAATTCATGTCATCAAAATACCCCATACTTGCCTCTTGCTTGTCCCCAAACAAGGTTCAAACTTAAAATAAAAGATGATATGGATTATGAATATACAAAAATAAAGAAAAACCACAATATTTTGGTTGTGCTTCTATTCATAGATCACTCTCAAATGGTTGCTTCATAGCTAATGAAAATCGTCATATGATCAAAAAGAATTATATCATGGAAAGGATAATCACACTTTGGAAGAAAATCATCACATGCATCATAACTTGCAATATATCAAAATCAATAATGAAGAATCCAATTTAGACCACAAAGCCAAACAACATACTCAAAGATCTTAAGGTCTTTCAAGCAAAGGTCAAGAAACGTGAATAGGTGGGAAACTTATAAAGGAATGTGGTGTATGAATCCCGGAAAAAGGAACAACACAAACTCTTTTTCTTTTTATTATTTGAACTAACCACCATTGAGAGCTTTGCTCTCCCTTTTCAACACAAAATTCTTTTTCGACTTTACTTTTTGGAAATATGGACAGCGGTGCACAAAAACCGAAGCCTAGGAGATCGGCGTTTCTCAATTTTGAGATGCCTCAAACCATTGATGCACATACCATAATCCGTTAGGAATATCGCTCAATCCGACTTTGGCAAGACACAAACACCCGGCTATGTGAATGGTGCCGAGTTACTCATCATCAAGATTGACTTTCCCAAACCTATAATTTTCTATACTTGTGAATGCAAGCATTTGCTTTCATGGCCCTCCCACATCAAACATGCCAAAACTCAACTCTTCCTAGTTCCCGGATAGGTAGGGAAGGCAATTATTTTATTGAGGGGCTAAATGAATAAGGAAAGAAGCAAGAAAAATCGAGGTGCCTTAATCATATCAATAAGAAGTGTAAGAACTTATCATGCGGTTTCAACCTTCAATACTCAACATGATTTAGAATGAAAGCAAATTATAAAACATGCATGAAATTCTAACAAAGTATTCAAATCCCACATATGTCATAAATCAATTCAAGCATATCAAAATCATCATAGCTATTCCACAAAACAAATGTTATCATAGAGATCATATCCATCCTAGAAGCACAAAAATTTTTAAAATTTTTCAAAATTTTCAAATCATATGATGCAAGACATAAAACATGCAAATGGTATTGGAAATACTACCACCCCATACTTAAAACTCACATTGTCCTCAATGTGAAGAAAAGAAAAGGAAGAAAAGGATACTCACAATGTAAGATGGCGAATCAGGCATGGCGAATCATTCATTGAGTGGTGATGGTGGGAGTCTATATAAGCTCAATAGGGAACTCCGGATATTCCAATCGGTGTCGAAGAATGAAGAAGGGGAACGTCTTTTGGCCGAACAAAAATTTTCCGAAAAAAAAAAAATTTATTTTATTTTTTTTTTTGAAAAAAATCGACCTATTTTTCAAAAAATCGGCCGAGTTTTCTGCCCGATTTTTTCGTCGGCCCGATTTTTCCTGAGGGGGTCGATCTTTGGGTCGATTTTTCTTTCTGTTGTCAAAAATCGACCTGTTCTGAAGCCTAAATCGACCGATCTTCTTTTGGGTAGTCGATTTCTTGCCTTTTGTTCCTTGAAAACGTCCTTAGGCACATTTGTATTGCCTTTTTCCATCAATTCCTCAAGATTATACCTAGTTCCTGCGATCCATGACACAAACAAACCGAGAGCGCATCGAGGAGGGAAAAAAAAACAAAGCAAAAACAAAACAAACAAGCTAACTATCCTAAGAAAAAGAAAAGGGAAAAAGATGCATTACCTTGGGTTGCCTCCCAAGAAGCGCTTTGTTTTAGGTCCGTAGCTAGACCAATCTCCATAGATGACTCAATGCACCTTGAACATCTTGGATTGTTCTTCAAATCCACAATAGAGCTCTTCCAAGAAGGTTCCGGTTCTTAATTTTACCGGCAAATGGTAAGATCTCCCACGTACAAGCTTGTACGATTTGATTCTCACGGGGATTCTCCTAGTTTTCCTATGTTCTAATGGGACATAATTCAGCCTTGCGTCCCATCCTTTCCTGGATCGAGAAATAAGCTTCTCATGAATCCTCTTAGCTTCCCCATCTCCAGATTGGGGATGATGTATGGTGTTCGTCATGTGAATGACCCCATACTTGAATAAGAAATACTTATTGGCATAAGCGTTGAAGTGCTTGCCAAATTTACTCCTTGTAGTCCAAGGAGCATCTACCTCTAGCAAAGTCGATGGAGGTTTCATCTTCACCTTAGGAGGTTCTTTTGGAAGAGACCTCCAACTCTCCAGTGCATTCCTGAAAAAATTAGAAATTTTAATAGGAATTTCAAAAGAAGTAAGAGAATGTACCTTGTAAAGTTCATCAAGGCTTGGAACAAGTTTCATGTTGGGATGATGATCCACATATGAAATATCTCCCAACTCAGCTAGATCCTCTTCAACCTTGGCCACAGTTTTAGTGATTTGGTCAAGGTTCTCCACTTCTTCCTCTTCTTCAATGAGGACTTCAAGAGGGGCTTCAAGCTCAATAGGAGGAAGGCTTAAGACTTGGAATTCTTCCTCGCACAATAAATGATTTTCCAAGGATTTTTGAGCTTGAGAAATAGTCTTCATTTTGTCTTCCATCTTGTCCAACACTTTTAACATCTTTTCCAGCATCGTCTGTGTCCCATCCTCGGATGGGACCCAAACTTGTAACCCAAGGATCAAAACTAACTAAACCGATTAAGGTTGCGACACTCGAAATCAAAGTAGAGGTTGTTGAGGCTTCACTACTACCTAGAAAAGGGCAAACCTAGACTAGATTAAAGCTAATCTTTAACCTTGGATCAAAGTAAAAGCAAAATTCGTAAACTGGGGCAAATCACGCCTAGATCTTAAGAATCACGGCCGTGGAAACCTAAGAACAGGCCGTGATTTAGGGTGTCAACGATATTTCTCTAACTCTCAGGGTCCAATCAAATTACGATCGATCTATCATTATCTAAGCCACAACTATCAACCCTTCACCTTAGAATTGCTAAAGGGTTTTAGCCAATAATCATAGTCATAAAATCAAATATCAAATATGAAAGGGAGAAAAGGTAAAACCTTGAAATCTCAATAACAAACACAAAACCAATGTCAATAAAACTCAAAAGTAACTTGCGTTCAATAGATGTAGGATAGAATAAGAATCTCTCACAAATCTCAAGGAACAAAGAAGAACGGGATGTCAATCCGCCTTCAAATGAAACCCTAAAATCTTCCAACTTCGCAAAAAGGAAGTGCGTCCTTCCCCAAATCTTCCTTCCAAATAGCAAGACCTCCAAGTCTGCCTCTCTAAGTATCCTTTCGAGAATTTAACTCCAAGTCCCGGGGCTGTCACCGTCTTCCAATCAATGTTGAAGGCTATCGAATATATGTAGGGATAAATCTAGGGTTTAAAGGTAAAACCCTAGAAATCTGGGCTGAAAAGAAGTCGAGTGCGCTGGTATCAGAAGATACTCTGGGCCGCGTCATAAGGTATCAGAAAATACTTTGGCGCGTCAGACGGTATCAGAGAATACTTTGGCGCGTCCTAAATTCTTTTTATGTTCCTTTTTGTCCCGCTTCAAGGCTTAATCTTTAAATGTGCCATTTTTGCTCCATAATTCGCCAAATTACCTACAAATGCAATAAAACTCTGTGTAGACCTCTATTCTTGCAAAGTAGGTGAATATAACCATAAATGCCATGAATGTATGTCTATGCATGCAAATTAAAGGGAAAATCTATATAAATACATGCCTAAAAATAGGTCATAATTCATGTCTTCAGCTGCATTGGAGGTTGGTGAGGAAGAGTAGTGGAGAAGCAGCACCTCTTCACGTCTGTACTGCAGCCGTTTGCTAAGGGTGATTAGGGTTAATTAGGTTAAAGTTAAGAGTTAGATTAGGTTAAAATAATTAAAGATAAGATTAGGGTAAGGTTTGGGCCGGTTGAAAGGTCATTGGGCCGGATCTGTTGGGCCTGCTCATCTAGTTAAATGATGGGCTGATAAATGCGTCGTTACTCTTACGGAACCGCTCTTCGAGTTTTAAATTATACGAAATTCTATTCGGGTTACATATTTATCCTTTTATGTGAATTAAGGTCACATAAAATGATAGAATTTAATATTGTTTTATTTTATTTAAAAAGAATAAGGTTGGCGGATCGGAATCCGGTTTGATCGGGTACTAAGCGGAAATTAAATTTTTTCCGGTTATTACACCAGTGCCCTCTTAAAATAAGTTTGTCCCGAAACTTAGAATAATGTATCTAATCAACGACTTTCTTTGTATAACTTGGTTTCATAAAGTCCCGTTTTCTAACATGTAACTACTCAATCATAATCAGGCACACATAAAAGAAAAACGCAATCACTCAATCCAAGGTAAAACATGAAAAGTCAAGCAACACGGCATCCGAGTACTAACTCGTCTGTACAGAAGTAGCAGCTAACCCCGCAAAGATCTCGGGATAATTACGTCTAATACTCTCCTCTGTCTCCCAAGTGGCCTCATCGGCTCCTCGTCTAGACCAATGGATCATCAACATCGGTATCTCCTTGGACCGTAGACGTCTAGTACTGTGCTCCAGGACAGTTACTAGGTACTCCATTAAAGTATGATCTGGCTCAACTATCAAGTCCTCATGGCTGATGGTGTGCCACGGGTCAGGAATGTACTCTCTTAGCTGAGATACATGAAAGACCGGATGAACCCCCTCCAATCTCGGTGGCAGTGCTAATCGGTAGGCGACCTCTCCGACTCTCTTCAAAATCTCAAATGGTCCGACATATCGGGGACTCAGCTTCCCCTTAATGTCGAAACGCCGGACACCTCTCGTCGGTGACACTCTCAACCACATCTGTGCACCCACTCTAAACTTCAAGGGTCGACGCCTTTTGTCGGCGTAGGATTTCTGACGACTCTGAGATGCTAACATCCACTCTCGGACTAGGGCAATCCAAGTGATGTCATCCTGTATCTGATCTGGAGCTACTCCATCAGCTCTACTAGGCTCATCCCAACACAATGGCGTGCGACGTCTCCGCCCGTACAAAGCCTCATAAGGGGCCATCCCAATAGACGCGTACCAACTTTTATTATACGAAAACTCTACTAGTGGAAGGTGATCTGGCCATACCTGTCTCCAATCTAGTACACAAGCACGCAGCATGTTCTCTAACGTCTGGGTGGTCCTCTCATAATGACCGTCAGTCTGTGGGTGGTAAGCAGTAGTAAAGTATAGACTCGTCCCTAAAGCAGTATATACCTGCTGCCAAAATCTCGAGGTGAAACGTCCATCTCTTTCGGAGACGATAGTCCTCGGTACTCCATGGAGTCTCACAACGTGTCTGGTGAACTCCTCACTAGACGACTTACCGGCCACGTTTCCTTAATGGGGATGAAACGGGCGGTCTTTGTCAGACTATCTACCACTACCCAAATAGCATCAAGACCTCTGCTGAGTCTCAAACCCGTGACAAAATCCATAGATATATCCTCTCACTTCCACTGTGGTACTGGGAGTGGGCGGAGCTCTCCTCCGGATCTACGATGCTTAATCTTGATTTGCTGTCAGGTCGCACACTGAGCTACATACAGAGCCACGTTGGGCTTCAAACCACCCCATTAGAAGGAACGTCTCACCTCCTTTTTCATCTTACTCGCTCCAGGATGTACTGAGTATGGGGTAGCATGAGCCTCATCTAATATCCTCTGTCTCAACTCACCATCTAATGGCACACAAATACGGTTCTGACGTCTAATCACTCCATCAACACCAATCGTGAACTGAGGTGCCTCATCTAGAGACAGTTGATTAGATTATTTTCCGTCACTCCATCAGCACAAATACGGTCTTGTCTGATGGCACACAAATACCCAAATAACATCCTTGTACATCTTACTCGCTTCTGCTTCTGTCGGATCTCACCTAACAGATCAGGAAGTGGTCATAACGAAGGGAAGAAAGTTGAATAGATTATTTTCCGTAAGGTCTTCAAAGGATTTCGGAAGCGAGTTGTGTAAGGCAACCATTTGAAGTTTTAAAGCGGTTTAGAAGTGACTGATGGACTAGTATTCCTTTCTCTATTAGAGAGTGTAGCTTCAGTTTTCCATGGAGACTAAGTTTGGGAACTGAGTTTGAGAATTTCAGTTGGAGAGATACCTACCAGACACGAGTTAGGTCATCAGATTAGAGGATCAGACAGTTGATCCGGATGATACCGGTGAGATATCCAGTAACCACTCTAGAACGTGGTAGTAGGCGCTTGTGATCTAAGTACCTAATAAGATTTAAGATTTAGTGGTTTTATGAAAAGGCGATAAGGGTACCTAAGATATTGGGGATAGTAAGAGACATAACCTTTCAAAGACCTATATAGCGATAGTTGTAACCTCGGGAGTGACGAGTTAGGGTGTGACCTTGTATGTGTGATATTGTCTGACTACTTGTTTAGTTCATGATTGAGTGTTTAGTTAGTGATGTGTGCTTTTGGTAACCTTGATGTGCGGGATACTTAGATGTGGAAACGACGAGACTTTTGTGTAGTAATCAGACACACCCATTTGGTGCCTTAAAGGCCGATCAGGATTGTCTTACCCTAAGTTTCGGGACGAAACTTATTGTTAAGGGGGGATTGATGTAATACCCGGAAATTTTCTTCTGACTTTTTCCGAAACAAATAAGAACTTGACCGATTATGATTTTTTCCTTCGCTTTATTTCTTTTTCCGGCGCTTAATTTCTTTTTGTATAGACTTCGTCTTTATGTTTCCTTCTTTTAAGTTTCGTTACGAAACTTATTTTGAGGGGGATCTGATGTAACGACCGAAATTTTCGTTATGTTTTGATAGTTTTAGAGGAGGATTGGGAGCCGTGCGCAAGGGCTCACGCCCTTGCGATTTAGGTTGCGCAGTCGAGTAGGCCGCAAGTGCGGCTAGAAGTCCCGCAGGGGCGGTGACACGCGAGGGCGGGGTACTAGCGTTTTCGATCAACCTTTCACCTTCCTATCTTTATAATCCACCTTATTAATGTTGGGGGAGTTCATGGCTGAGGGTCCCTTGACATTCCCCTCCTTTATGCAACCACTTCTCCTCTCCCTCTCATTTCATTCACGTTACTTAGTTTTCTCTCTTCTAAAACATCACTCTCTTGCTCTCTTCTTCTCCATTCTTCTCCTTGCTTGATCTAACGTCGATCCATCTTCCTTGAGGCCGGAACTGCAGTGACGTGACAAGGCTAGACCTTGGAGGGAGGCTAAGACCTAGTGTGGAGGTGGGAAGACGTCCATAGAAGCCATGGAAGATGACTAGAACAACTGTTACATTTCTGAGTTTTCGGAAGTGACGAACAGTCAATTTCGAGTCCAGATTTGAGTAAGTTATACTCCTCCTTTTCTTCTGAATTTTGGATATCTTATAGATAAGATTTTATAGTAGAACATATCAAAATTTGGGATAAATCCAGCTAGTGGTTTAGGAGTTACGATTTTTCAAAGTTGAGACAATGTGCAGTTTTGTTGAATGTTTGCTGAATTTCCCAAGTGTTGGAAAATTAACTAGTTTTGTGATCCAGATTTGGGTAAGTTACACTCCTTCTTTATTGCTGATTTTGGGATATGTTATAGTTGGTATTTCATAGTAGAACATACTGAAGTTTGAGATGAATCCGAGTTACAGTTTACGAGTTATGACGTCCCAAGGTAGAGACCTTGAAGAGTTTATAGGTTGTGCTGAATTTTTGTCTAAAATTACTTGTGAACTAGTTTTGTGATATAGATTTGATTGGGTTATATTTCTCGGTTAGATTTGAATTTTGGACATGTCAGAGTTAAGATTTCGTAGTAGAATATATCAAAATTTGAGAGTATTCCATCGAGAGGTTTGGGAGTTATGAATTTTCAAAGTCGAGGCTGTAAGCAGTTTTCTGGATGGTTGTTAAAATATTCTAAGTGTTAGAAAAACTGCTTGTGATGCAGTTTTCTGACGTTGATTTGGAGGGGTTATTGACCTCTGTTGGACTTGATTTTCGGATATGTTGTTGATGGATATTCAAAGAAGCATGTGGTAAAAGTTGAGAATGATCCGTTGGTTTAATCCATATTTAGGATGTTCCGAAGTTGGGTATAAGTATAGTTTGGTATAGAATAGATATGTTAGGTTTTAAGTGTCGATCTATCTTATGCGTTTATGTTCTTGTGAGGATGGTGAGCCTATAAGTCTACGGACTTCTAGTTGACTAGAATGTTGTTGTTCTTGAGAGGATGTTGAGCCTAGAAGTCTAAGGACTTCTAGTTGACTAGAGCGTTGTTTGTCCGTGTGCCTTGTGTAAAACAGGTGTTGCGTGTTTTCCCGAGGGAACTTGAGAGTGTGGTGATCTGTTGCGCTTGGAGACTGGTAAGTCGACGGACTTACTTAGCTGGCTTCTTGTATGAGTGTAATGTGTATGAGTGGTGTTTGTTAGTTATGATAAACAACGAAACCGAATTACGCCGACTTTATTATATTACGTAATTGACCCAAGTGTATGATAACGGTCGTGACATCACTGCCTAGCTCTTGCGAGAGGTAGGAGGTTTCTTACGACCAGCCCAGACAGGTTGTAACACCCCGAATCCGCGGGACTCGGGATGTCACATTGGGCTAGGATCTCACAATGGATCCTGACCCTAGCCTAACAACAAGTTCACTGGACCTTACAACATGGCACTGACAGATATAAAACAAATACATAAAACAGTATAAACTGTAGGACCCAAAGTAAACAACAACATAGCCGAGTATATAAAACGACAACCTCACACAGGAGGTACAAAAGAACATCCTCACGAAGGAGGGGAACACAACAAACCCAAACCAACCACCTAATGTACGAGAGTCCTCGGCCTGTCACCCTGCCAGATCACTCAGCAGCGCCTAACCTGTAAACATATACAACACGGTATGAAACCGTTAGCTAACCATACATATATGAGGTAATGCATAAGCACAAACACAATCATGGAAGATAAACACATCATCATGCTTTCACACATTTACCCATTTTATTATCTTTATATAATAACCATTCACTCAAAAACCATATATATATATATATAGATAGATGAAAGTATGTGACACGAGGACCGATACATCCCCGCCTCTGAGTACAATGTCCAGCTGTACGAGTATCGGTCACACAATCCGTGTACCCTATGGGAGTGGATTGCGCCCTTCCTGTAAACCAGTCTGGCCTGACATCAGAGAACCTCCCAGACTCCACGACGGGATGAAAGGGAAAGGTTATCACAGCCACGCAGTGGGGCAATCAATAGAACATAGGTCGATAAAAACGACAACTCATGCTATCATAGCAAACATATAAAGCACACACCACTCATGCAAACACCCAATATAGGGATGGTAGCTAAGTAAGTCCTACGGACTTACCTCAACCTCGTACAAACTCAACCACGATCACCTCTACACTGGAGGAACAACACGGCCTACAAATAAGGCATAAAGAGATATATCAACCTCTATTCATCAAAGGGGTCACACCTAGACCCAAAGGGATCCATAAGGATCATACTCAATCTATAAGCCTCACAACCACCTAAACCTCAATATCTCAACATAACTCACAATTCCTCAAATCTCAAGGTAGTATCTAATCAACATTCCTCAATCTCAATTTTAATCCTAATTTAATTAATTAACCTTTAATTAATTAATTAGATTTCGCCAGAATAACGTTTTGCCCGCAGGCAATTTCTAAACCCCTTGTCATCAAATTTCATCAAACAAGAACCCATAATCACCAGAATAATATAACGACCATAATGAAATTTCTAATTGTCCTATTTGACAAGCCTAAAGTCAATTTAGGCCAAATCGTAGTACGGAAAACGAATAAACTCATAACTTATTCGTTACTAACCCGATTGACGATCTGAAAGAAGATTCGGAATCACAACGACGCAGGCTACGCATGGACAGCATCAAATTCATCGGAATCTGAGCGACGGAACCGTCCTGGTGACATATATGCTCGACCAGCCCTCCATATACTCGGAAATGCAGAAACTCGGTACCGTTATGAAGAGAATGAAGAGAGGAATCCAGAAACTCAAACGGAATTGAAATCGGATTAGAAACGGAGAGTAGATCTGAGTTTGAAGGTTGAGAGAAATCAGAGCTTTTACGAGAAAACGTGAAAGGAAATGAATTAATAAAGGATTTTCCGCTATTTATAGTGAAGACGATAATTATCCTTTAGTAAAGTCGATAATTATCCTTTAACCGATCCAAAGGCGGGTCGAACCTCTTTCTCCAAACTTTTCGAGATTGGAACATTAAATCTGGAATATTGTAGGGATAATTATTACACAACTGCCTCGGAAAACGTGTATTCCTAAGCCGTCTTTCTTAGCCGTTAAGAAACGAAATAGCGACTCTTTTGGCCGTTTTGCCTCTCCATGTTATTTCATATCTAAGACATATCCGATGTCCTGATCATTTCTCTCAACTGCATTTTTATTAATTGGAGCTCCCAAATGCTCCAAATAACACCGGAGGGTAAAAATAATTACCCGGGGAAAAAAGTAAAAATTTCCCCAAACGTCCAAAATTACGCGAGGAACATAACGGTGGGACTCATACTCATCACTTGGGAAATCTTCGCAAGTTATATGTCAATTACTATTAACGATTAAGTTAATCAACATTAATTAGAATTCGGAAATCCTACCTATTACATCACACACCCCTAAAAAAAAGTTTCGTCCCGAAACTTGAACAATTCCCAAATCCTCTCGGACCCATACGCCGAGGTATAACTCTCACTCTTTCTATCGGAGGTATCACATCTCCGTTCAAAAGATCACAACCTATAACAATCTATAACCTCAAGTATAAACATGGAGGAATCATCACTCCAGGAAACAGGGCCATAACGCTACCCACAGGCGTAGAGGAATCACGTCTCTCGCCATACCACATCACAAGGCATAGAGGAAGCACATCTCTAGCCAAAACATATCACATGCATAGAGGAAATACGTCTCTAGCCAACCCATAAGCATATATATCGCATGGAGGAATCACATCTCCACTGAACTATGTCCATCAAGGTAGCATGGAGGAAAGAACCATCTCCAGCTAAATCCTAATCCCACTCAAATAGCATGGAGGAAAGAACCATCTCCAGCTATAAATATAATCATAACGTGGAGGAAGTAATCATCTCCAGCTATAGCATACATCACGCTAGCACATCAAGATCTACTAAGATCATAAATCACATCACAACTAGCATGAAATAACACATCAAGGCATATAAGCACATAAGCACAACATTCATCAAGATAGCACTAAGATCTACTCGTGCTCCCACAAATGGGTCTGTCCCAACATATACTCTGGATAGTTCCTCAGGACACTATCCTCAGTCTCTCACATAGCCTCTTCAGGTCTTCATCTCGACCATAATATCCTCAATATGGGAATGTCTTTCGAATGCAAGCGTTTCATATCTCATTCCAAGAATGTAATCGAATGCTCAACAAAAGTGTGGTTGGACTCAACCACCAAATCATCGTAACTCACAAGGTGTCTCAAGTCTGGTATATACTTCCTCAGTTGAGACATATGAAACACTGGGTGGATATTCTCTAATCTTAGAGGCAAAGCTAAACATCACGCTACCTTCTCCGTACTGGTCGATCTCAAATAAACCATCATATTGGAAACTCAGTTCCCTTTCCATATTAACACGTCTAACGTCTCGCATCTGAGATACTTACAGCTGGACATGAACTCTCGCTTGAACTTTAGAGGTTAACGCGTCTTTTCTACATATAATATCTGGCGACTCTGTACAACCAGCATTCTTCCTTCAATCAACGTTACTTGAACTATAAAATCCTAAGTCTGATCAGGTGTTATTCCACTTCTACTGCTAGATCACTTCTAGCATAAGGATATACGACATCTATGTGTATATATTGACCCATAAGGTCATCCCAAAAAGATGCACGTCCTTCATTGTTATATAATAAACTCATTAATGTCAGGGGGTGAAGTGTAGTCATGAAGTACATACTCATCCCCAAAGCAGTCTGAATCTGCTGCCCAAAATCTCAAAGTAAAAACATCCATCTCGATCAGAAATGATCGTTCTCGATATACCATGGAGTCTCACTATCTGTCTAGTGTACTCCTCAGCCAATTCATTCACTAGCCACGTCCTTCTGATAGAAATGAAATGTGTCAGTTTCATTAATTTGTTACCAACAATCCAGATAACATAAATCTTCTAATGGGTCACAATCCCATAAAAAAAAGTCCATAGAGATGTCCTCCCAAATTCTACTACTGCACTGGTAGTGGTGGGGCTTATCTCTAGATCGGAAATACTCTATCTAGACCTGCTAACAGGTCACACGCTGTATCACCAATCTGGTTATATCGGCTTCATACAATATAATCGTCTCATCTCATGGTACATCTTACTCGTACCTGAATTTACTGAATAAGGCGTACAGTGGGTGTACCGTGATATTCTCTGTCTCCATCTGCATCAGCAGGTACACAAAAGTGGTCATGACTCTTCATAAGTCCATCTACTCCCATGGAGAACTATGATGCCTCAGTACGAGACATCCTTTCTCTAAACCTTGTCAAGGCCGGGCAGGTATCCTGCTTCTGTTGGACCTCATCCAACAGACCAGGTAGAACCTCTGATGTATAACAGGGTATCCCCATCAAGGAACTGATTGTCCAACTCTAGCCAAGCTAGATCTCTCTGAAGCTGAGGCTGAACTATCAGTCTCACAATCATCTTCTCTTGGAGCGTCTTTCCATTCAAGTTATCGGCGACAACATTCAACTTTTCTGAATGATATGGAATCTTCAAGTCAAAGTCTTGATCAACTTAAGCTCTTAACACTGGCGGTTATTCAACCCCTTGTTGCATAAAATATACTTTAGATTTCTATGATCTATAAGAAATCTAACATGAAGATCACACCGGTACGGTCTTCAAAACTTAAAGGCTTGAACTACCACTACTAACTCTAAATCATGAGTCGGGTAGTTCTCATCATACGTTCTCAACTGTAAACACACATATCAATAACCCTACTCCTCTGTAGTAATACACATCTCAGACTTAGCTGGGATGTATCACCGTAAATCACGGGATCCCAAAAATCTTCTAACTACAACAGAATGGAAGCAGAGGTCAAATGCCTCCTCAACTCTTCAGAACATAGACACACTGCTTTCATCACGTAGTTATGGTGGTCTTCTCAAAAGACTCACAAATGAATACGTAATCATATAAAATCCTTCCTCAAAGCATTGGTAGCAATCGGTTGAGCCGAGAAAACTACGTATTCCTTAATGTTCATCAGTATCTCCCATGTTACAACATACTTAGTTCTCGCCAGGTCAACCATGATCCCACTGGCGGAGACAACATGGCCTAAAAAGGCTACCACTGGCATCTCAATTTACACTTAGAGAGCGTAGCATACAACCCTCTATCTCTCGAAATCTGCAGAATGGTCCTCAGACGATCGGTCTACTATTCTCTGCTATGAGAGTATACCGACATGTCATCCATGAAGTCCACCACCAACTAATCAAGGAAGTCGATGAAGATACTATTCATCAACTCAATAAAAACTACTAAAACATTCGTCAACTCAAATGACATCACTACAAACTCGTAGTGTCCATAACGGGTATGGGATGCTATCTCATACACATGCTGCTCTCTCATCCATGACTAGGGATATCTTGAGCACCAAGGAATCCTGAAAACACAATTGCTTCTTGAAGCTAACTCATCAGGTCATCAATACGGAACATGGAACCCACTAGGGTAAACCCGTTTCGGTCAACTTTTCAAGTTATCAGTACAATATCTCAACAAGCACCATATAGTGTGGCTTTCCCATTCAATCTTGTATCATACTTCAACTCGATAACAATGTCCACACTCCACTGAGGTGGCAACTAGACGGTTCAGTAACACGTCTATAAACTCATAAACAACTGGAATACCTTCAATTGTTGGACTATCTCGCTCCTTTATGGTATAAAACTAGAAGGCGTCACATCCCTGTGCTATCAGCTCGTTGTTCGTACAGTCCTGATGACAAACCCGTCTCTTCAAAGTCTTAACCTCAGAAGACCTCTATTTAACTCAACTCAGTAAAGACTATAATAGCCTTACTATTAATATCTAACACCGCATGATATCTATTCATCCAATCCATACACATGATGACTTCCTCATGCACCTATGACATGACAAAGAAGTCTGCAACCATACACGAGTCCCTGAAATAAGGGAACAAACACGCATCTCACGGGTATCTCAGACCCAAAAAGGTAATCCTATAAAGGAAAATCCACCTTCTACTATATACCAAAATTCAACCATTAACGCATGCATCGAAAGACATGAAGTGCATAGCACTCACAACAAGCAAAACTCCACCAGGTAAACCATTAACGAGAATGGTACATATAATAGCTAACACTCGTAGCTCCACTACATATCATCACTCAATGTCAGATCCATGCTCCTCAGGTATCACTGAGGTCATTACTATAGCCCCCACTTTCACTCTTTCTGCGCCGGAAAGAGGAAGTTCTAGCTGGGAAGAAACACCACCGTGCTGACAGAAAGGGCCAGATGGCCTAGCTCACCACAAGTGAAACAAGCTATCAGTGCCAAAGGGCACACAGAACGCAATGATCTGGACAGCCACAACTGAAACATAATCATCCCATCCTTGCAACCTGTGCAACTGAAGGGTAACTCGACCTTCGTCGTCCACCTGGAATGATCTCACTCTTGAAGGGAACCTGTAAAGGCAATGCCTTGCCCTGTCGACAAAACTTCGCTCTATGCCCTGCTTTACCACACGCAAAGCATATGATGGGCGCCTTTGGGCACACAACTCGCCAGTGTCCCAACTTCCACGCAATTAAAACACTGTAGTCCCTTGCCAGTCATCTTCATGGCCAAAGGATCACTAGATTGTCCTGATATCGGACTTAGTTCCCCATTCATCATCTTTGCTTCTCTAGTAACTAATACAGTCCATTGCTTCTTTCCGGATCCAGAAGCTTCAGTTGATCTCACAATTGTTGGTAAATCCGGTGAATGTCTACCCACTATCACCGCCTCATATACTTGCTGCATATACTCTTGAAACTCGGATCTACTCATGGAGACACGATCAGCCTCTTCAAACTCGTTCTCTGCCATAGGCGAAACAACAGCGAAAACTGGTCCCTGACTTATCACCATTGGAAGAAGAGGGGGTGTACCCCTACTTCATCCCACTACAGATACTACTCTAGTCTGAGTCATCTGTAGGATATACGCACCTAATCTTATAAGGCTATATATATGCCATAGGAATCGATATGTATATAATACATCCACATAATCCATAGTACACACAGATATATATACATATCTACGCTGCAGAGATCCATGGCAGAGGTGACGACTTCTCGTACATTCTATCCCAAAACCACACTTAAAACCAAAACCTTTGAAAACGTCAGATCCCATGTGGGCTCTGTTTATTTTACCTATCAAACCTCATTGCAGGTAGCAAGTGCCATTGTTGTCAACCTGGCCTCTGATACCAACTCTGTAACACCCCGAATCCGCGGGACTCGGGATGTCACATTGGGCTAGGATCTCACAATGGATCCTGACCCTAGCCTGACAACAAGTTCACTGGACCTTACAACATGGCACTGACAGATATAAAACAAATACATAAAACAGTATAAACTGTAGGACCCAAAGTAAACAACAACATAGCCGAGTATATAAAACGACAACCTCACACAGGAGGTACAAAAGAACATCCTCACGAAGGAGGGGAACACAACAAACCCAAACCAACCACCTAATGTACGAGAGTCCTCGGCCTGTCACCCTGCCAGATCACTCAGCAGCGCCTAACCTGTAAACATATACAACACGGTATGAAACCGTTAGCTAACCATACATATATGAGGTAATGCATAAGCACAAACACAATCATGGAAGATAAACACATCATCATGCTTTCACACATTTACCCATTTTATTATCTTTATATAATAACCATTCACTCAAAAACCATATATATATATATATAGATAGATGAAAGTATGTGACACGAGGACCGATACATCCCCGCCTCTGAGTACAATGTCCAGCTGTACGAGTATCGGTCACACAATCCGTGTACCCTATGGGAGTGGATTGCGCCCTTCCTGTAAACCAGTCTGGCCTGACATCAGAGAACCTCCCAGACTCCACGACGGGATGAAAGGGAAAGGTTATCACAGCCACGCAGTGGGGCAATCAATAGAACATAGGTCGATAAAAACGACAACTCATGCTATCATAGCAAACATATAAAGCACACACCACTCATGCAAACACCCAATATAGGGATGGTAGCTAAGTAAGTCCTACGGACTTACCTCAACCTCGTACAAACTCAACCACGATCACCTCTACACTGGAGGAACAACACGGCCTACAAATAAGGCATAAAGAGATATATCAACCTCTATTCATCAAAGGGGTCACACCTAGACCCAAAGGGATCCATAAGAATCATACTCAATCTATAAGCCTCACAACCACCTAAACCTCAATATCTCAACATAACTCACAATTCCTCAAATCTCAAGGTAGTATCTAATCAACATTCCTCAATCTCAATTTTAATCCTAATTTAATTAATTAACCTTTAATTAATTAATTAGATTTCGCCAGAATAACGTTTTGCCCGCAGGCAATTTCTAAACCCCTTGTCATCAAATTTCATCAAACAAGAACCCATAATCACCAGAATAATATAACGACCATAATGAAATTTCTAATTGTCCTATTTGACAAGCCTAAAGTCAATTTAGGCCAAATCGCAGTACGGAAAACGAATAAACTCATAACTTATTCGTTACTAACCCGATTGACGATCTGAAAGAAGATTCGGAATCACAACGACGCAGGCTACGCATGGACAGCATCAAATTCATCGGAATCTGAGCGACGGAACCGTCCTGGTGACATATATGCTCGACCAGCCCTCCATATACTCGGAAATGCAGAAACTCGGTACCGTTATGAAGAGAATGAAGAGAGGAATCCAGAAACTCAAACGGAATTGAAATCGGATTAGAAACGGAGAGTAGATCTGAGTTTGAAGGTTGAGAGAAATCAGAGCTTTTACGAGAAAACGTGAAAGGAAATGAATTAATAAAGGATTTTCCGCTATTTATAGTGAAGACGATAATTATCCTTTAGTAAAGTCGATAATTATCCATTAACCGATCAAAAGGCGGGTCGAACCTCTTCTCGAGATTGGAACATTAAATCTGGAATATTGTAGGGATAATTATTACACAACTGCCTCGGAAAACGTATATTCCTAAGCCGTCTTTCTTAGCCGCTAAGAAACGAAATAGCGACTCTTTTGGCCGTTTTGCCTCTCCATGTTATTTCATATCTAAGACATATCCGATGTCCTGATCATTTCTCTCAACTGCATTTTTATTAATTGGAGCTCTCAAATGCTCCAAATAACACCGGAGGGTAAAAATAATTACCCGGGGGAAAAAGTAAAAATTTCCCCAAATGTCCAAAATTGCGCCAGGAACATAACGGTGGGACTCTTACTCATCACTTGCGAAATCTACGCGAGTTATATGTCAATTACTATTAACGATTAAGTTAATCAACATTAATTAGAATTCGGAAATCCTACCTATTACATCACACACCCCTAAAAAAAAGTTTCGTCCCGAAACTTGAACAATTCCCAAATCCTCTCGGACCCATACGCCGAGGTATAACTCTCACTCTTTCTATCGGAGGTATCACATCTCCGTTCAAAAGATCACAACCTATAACAATCTATAACCTCAAGTATAAACATGGAGGAATCATCACTCCAGGAAACAGGGCCATAACGCTACCCTAAGGCGTAGAGGAATCACGTCTCTCGCCATACCACATCACAAGGCATAGAGGAAGCACATCTCTAGCCAACCCATAAGCATATATATCGCATGGAGGAATCACATCTCCACTGAACTATGTCCATCAAGGTAGCATGGAGGAAAGAACCATCTCCAGCTAAATCCTAATCCCACTCAAATAGCATGGAGGAAAGAACCATCTCCAGCTATAAATATAATCATAACGTGGAGGAAGTAATCATCTCCAGCTATAGCATACATCACGCTAGCACATCAAGATCTACTAAGATCATAAATCACATCACAACTAGCATGAAATAACACATCAAGGCATATAAGCACATAAGCACAACATTCATCAAGATAGCACTAAGATCTACTCGTGCTCCCACAAATGGGTCTGTCCCAACATATACTCTGGATAGTTCCTCAGGACACTATCCTCAGTCTCTCACATAGCCTCTTCAGGTCTTCATCTCGACCATAATATCCTCAATATGGGAATGTCTTTCGAATGCAAGCGTTTCATATCTCATTCCAAGAATGTAATCGAATGCTCAACAAAAGTGTGGTTGGACTCAACCACCAAATCATCGTAACTCACAAGGTGTCTCAAGTCTGGTATATACTTCCTCAGTTGAGACATATGAAACACTGGGTGGATATTCTCTAATCTTAGAGGCAAAGCTAAACATCACGCTACCTTCTCCGTACTGGTCGATCTCAAATAAACCATCATATTGGAAACTCAGTTCCCTTTCCATATTAACACGTCTAACGTCTCGCATCTGAGATACTTACAGCTGGACATGAACTCTCGCTTGAACTTTAGAGGTTAACGCGTCTTTTCTACATATAATATCTGGCGACTCTGTACAACCAGCATTCTTCCTTCAATCAACGTTACTTGAACTATAAAATCCTAAGTCTGATCAGGTGTTATTCCACTTCTACTGCTAGATCACTTCTAGCATAAGGATATACGACATCTATGTGTATATATTGACCCATAAGGTCATCCCAAAAAGATGCACGTCCTTCATTGTTATATAATAAACTCATTAATGTCAGGGGGTGAAGTGTAGTCATGAAGTACATACTCATCCCCAAAGCAGTCTGAATCTGCTGCCCAAAATCTCAAAGTAAAAACATCCATCTCGATCAGAAATGATCGTTCTCGATATACCATGGAGTCTCACTATCTGTCTAGTGTACTCCTCAGCCAATTCATTCACTAGCCACGTCCTTCTGATAGAAATGAAATGTGTCAGTTTCATTAATTTGTTACCAACAATCCAGATAACATAAATCTTCTAATGGGTCACAATCCCATAAAAAAAAGTCCATAGAGATGTCCTCCCAAATTCTACTACTGCACTGGTAGTGGTGGGGCTTATCTCTAGATCGGAAATACTCTATCTAGACCTGCTAACAGGTCACACGCTGTATCACCAATCTGGTTATATCGGCTTCATACAATATAATCGTCTCATCTCATGGTACATCTTACTCGTACCTGAATTTACTGAATAAGGCGTACAGTGGGTGTACCGTGATATTCTCTGTCTCCATCTGCATCAGCAGGTACACAAAAGTGGTCATGACTCTTCATAAGTCCATCTACTCCCATGGAGAACTATGATGCCTCAGTACGAGACATCCTTTCTCTAAACCTTGTCAAGGCCGGGCAGGTATCCTGCTTCTGTTGGACCTCATCCAACAGACCAGGTAGAACCTCTGATGTATAACAGGGTATCCCCATCAAGGAACTGATTGTCCAACTCTAGCCAAGCTAGATCTCTCTGAAGCTGAGGCTGAACTATCAGTCTCACAATCATCTTCTCTTGGAGCGTCTTTCCATTCAAGTTATCGGCGACAACATTCAACTTTTCTGAATGATATGGAATCTTCAAGTCAAAGTCTTGATCAACTTAAGCTCTTAACACTGGCGGTTATTCAACCCCTTGTTGCATAAAATATACTTTAGATTTCTATGATCTATAAGAAATCTAACATGAAGATCACACCGGTACGGTCTTCAAAACTTAAAGGCTTGAACTACCACTACTAACTCTAAATCATGAGTCGGGTAGTTCTCATCATACGTTCTCAACTGTAAACACACATATCAATAACCCTACTCCTCTGTAGTAATACACATCTCAGACTTAGCTGGGATGTATCACCGTAAATCACGGGATCCCAAAAATCTTCTAACTACAACAGAATGGAAGCAGAGGTCAAATGCCTCCTCAACTCTTCAGAACATAGACACACTGCTTTCATCACGTAGTTATGGTGGTCTTCTCAAAAGACTCACAAATGAATACGTAATCATATAAAATCCTTCCTCAAAGCATTGGTAGCAATCGGTTGAGCCGAGAAAACTACGTATTCCTTAATGTTCATCAGTATCTCCCATGTTACAACATACTTAGTTCTCGCCAGGTCAACCATGATCCCACTGGCGGAGACAACATGGCCTAAAAAGGCTACCACTGGCATCTCAATTTACACTTAGAGAGCGTAGCATACAACCCTCTATCTCTCGAAATCTGCAGAATGGTCCTCAGACGATCGGTCTACTATTCTCTGCTATGAGAGTATACCGACATGTCATCCATGAAGTCCACCACCAACTAATCAAGGAAGTCGATGAAGATACTATTCATCAACTCAATAAAAACTACTAAAACATTCGTCAACTCAAATGACATCACTACAAACTCGTAGTGTCCATAACGGGTATGGGATGCTATCTCATACACATGCTGCTCTCTCATCCATGACTAGGGATATCTTGAGCACCAAGGAATCCTGAAAACACAATTGCTTCTTGAAGCTAACTCATCAGGTCATCAATACGGAACATGGAACCCACTAGGGTAAACCCGTTTCGGTCAACTTTTCAAGTTATCAGTACAATATCTCAACAAGCACCATATAGTGTGGCTTTCCCATTCAATCTTGTATCATACTTCAACTCGATAACAATGTCCACACTCCACTGAGGTGGCAACTAGACGGTTCAGTAACACGTCTATAAACTCATAAACAACTGGAATACCTTCAATTGTTGGACTATCTCGCTCCTTTATGGTATAAAACTAGAAGGCGTCACATCCCTGTGCTATCAGCTCGTTGTTCGTACAGTCCTGATGACAAACCCGTCTCTTCAAAGTCTTAACCTCAGAAGACCTCTATTTAACTCAACTCAGTAAAGACTATAATAGCCTTACTATTAATATCTAACACCGCATGATATCTATTCATCCAATCCATACACATGATGACTTCCTCATGCACCTATGACATGACAAAGAAGTCTGCAACCATACACGAGTCCCTGAAATAAGGGAACAAACACGCATCTCACGGGTATCTCAGACCCAAAAAGGTAATCCTATAAAGGAAAATCCACCTTCTACTATATACCAAAATTCAACCATTAACGCATGCATCGAAAGACATGAAGTGCATAGCACTCACAACAAGCAAAACTCCACCAGGTAAACCATTAACGAGAATGGTACATATAATAGCTAACACTCGTAGCTCCACTACATATCATCACTCAATGTCAGATCCATGCTCCTCAGGTATCACTGAGGTCATTACTATAGCCCCCACTTTCACTCTTTCTGCGCCGGAAAGAGGAAGTTCTAGCTGGGAAGAAACACCACCGTGCTGACAGAAAGGGCCAGATGGCCTAGCTCACCACAAGTGAAACAAGCTATCAGTGCCAAAGGGCACACAGAACGCAATGATCTGGACAGCCACAACTGAAACATAATCATCCCATCCTTGCAACCTGTGCAACTGAAGGGTAACTCGACCTTCGTCGTCCACCTGGAATGATCTCACTCTTGAAGGGAACCTGTAAAGGCAATGCCTTGCCCTGTCGACAAAACTTCGCTCTATGCCCTGCTTTACCACACGCAAAGCATATGATGGGCGCCTTTGGGCACACAACTCGCCAGTGTCCCAACTTCCACGCAATTAAAACACTGTAGTCCCTTGCCAGTCATCTTCATGGCCAAAGGATCACTAGATTGTCCTGATATCGGACTTAGTTCCCCATTCATCATCTTTGCTTCTCTAGTAACTAATACAGTCCATTGCTTCTTTCCGGATCCAGAAGCTTCAGTTGATCTCACAATTGTTGGTAAATCCGGTGAATGTCTACCCACTATCACCGCCTCATATACTTGCTGCATATACTCTTGAAACTCGGATCTACTCATGGAGACACGATCAGCCTCTTCAAACTCGTTCTCTGCCATAGGCGAAACAACAGCGAAAACTGGTCCCTGACTTATCACCATTGGAAGAAGAGGGGGTGTACCCCTACTTCATCCCACTACAGATACTACTCTAGTCTGAGTCATCTGTAGGATATACGCACCTAATCTTATAAGGCTATATATATGCCATAGGAATCGATATGTATATAATACATCCACATAATCCATAGTACACACAGATATATATACATATCTACGCTGCAGAGATCCATGGCAGAGGTGACGACTTCTCGTACATTCTATCCCAAAACCACACTTAAAACCAAAACCTTTGAAAACGTCAGATCCCATGTGGGCTCTGTTTATTTTACCTATCAAACCTCATTGCAGGTAGCAAGTGCCATTGTTGTCAACCTGGCCTCTGATACCAACTCTGTAACACCCCGAATCCGCGGGACTCGGGATGTCACATTGGGCTAGGATCTCACAATGGATCCTGACCCTAGCCTGACAACAAGTTCACTGGACCTTACAACATGGCACTGACAGATATAAAACAAATACATAAAACAGTATAAACTGTAGGACCCAAAGTAAACAACAACATAGCCGAGTATATAAAACGACAACCTCACACAGGAGGTACAAAAGAACATCCTCACGAAGGAGGGGAACACAACAAACCCAAACCAACCACCTAATGTACGAGAGTCCTCGGCCTGTCACCCTGCCAGATCACTCAGCAGCGCCTAACCTGTAAACATATACAACACGGTATGAAACCGTTAGCTAACCATACATATATGAGGTAATGCATAAGCACAAACACAATCATGGAAGATAAACACATCATCATGCTTTCACACATTTACCCATTTTATTATCTTTATATAATAACCATTCACTCAAAAACCATATATATATATATATAGATAGATGAAAGTATGTGACACGAGGACCGATACATCCCCGCCTCTGAGTACAATGTCCAGCTGTACGAGTATCGGTCACACAATCCGTGTACCCTATGGGAGTGGATTGCGCCCTTCCTGTAAACCAGTCTGGCCTGACATCAGAGAACCTCCCAGACTCCACGACGGGATGAAAGGGAAAGGTTATCACAGCCACGCAGTGGGGCAATCAATAGAACATAGGTCGATAAAAACGACAACTCATGCTATCATAGCAAACATATAAAGCACACACCACTCATGCAAACACCCAATATAGGGATGGTAGCTAAGTAAGTCCTACGGACTTACCTCAACCTCGTACAAACTCAACCACGATCACCTCTACACTGGAGGAACAACACGGCCTACAAATAAGGCATAAAGAGATATATCAACCTCTATTCATCAAAGGGGTCACACCTACACCCAAAGGGATCCATAAGGATCATACTCAATCTATAAGCCTCACAACCACCTAAACCTCAATATCTCAACATAACTCACAATTCCTCAAATCTCAAGGTAGTATCTAATCAACATTCCTCAATCTCAATTTTAATCCTAATTTAATTAATTAACCTTTAATTAATTAATTAGATTTCGCCAGAATAACGTTTTGCCCGCAGGCAATTTCTAAACCCCTTGTCATCAGATTTCATCAAACAAGAACCCATAATCACCAGAATAATATAACGACCATAATGAAATTTCTAATTGTCCTATTTGACAAGCCTAAAGTCAATTTAGGCCAAATCGCAGTACGGAAAACGAATAAACTCATAACTTATTCGTTACTAACCCGATTGACGATCTGAAAGAAGATTCGGAATCACAACGACGCAGGCTACGCATGGACAGCATCAAATTCATCGGAATCTGAGCGACGGAACCGTCCTGGTGACATATATGCTCGACCAGCCCTCCATATACTCAGAAATGCAGAAACTCGGTACCGTTATGAAGAGAATGAAGAGAGGAATCCAGAAACTCAAACGGAATTGAAATCGGATTAGAAACGGAGAGTAGATCTGAGTTTGAAGGTTGAGAGAAATCAGAGCTTTTACGAGAAAACGTGAAAGGAAATGAATTAATAAAGGATTTTCCGCTATTTATAGTGAAGACGATAATTATCCTTTAGTAAAGTCGATAATTATCCTTTAACCGATCCAAAGGCGGGTCGAACCTCTTTCTCCAAACTTTTCGAGATTGGAACATTAAATCTGGAATATTGTAGGGATAATTATTACACAACTGCCTCGGAAAACGTGTATTCCTAAGCCGTCTTTCTTAGCCGTTAAGAAACGAAATAGCGACTCTTTTGGCCGTTTTGCCTCTCCATGTTATTTCATATCTAAGACATATCCGATGTCCTGATCATTTCTCTCAACTGCATTTTTATTAATTGGAGCTCACAAATGCTCCAAATAACACCGGAGGGTAAAAATAATTACCCGGGGGAAAAAGTAAAAATTTCCCCAAACGTCCAAAATTACGCGAGGAACATAACGGTGGGACTCATACTCATCACTTGGGAAATCTTCGCAAGTTATATGTCAATTACTATTAACGATTAAGTTAATCAACATTAATTAGAATTCGGAAATCCTACCTATTACACAGGTAGACTGTCAGATGCATTAGTACTATTCCTCGTTCACAAACGGGGACAGGGGCGAGGTTTGTGAATCCCTCGTGTCACAAAATAAGTATCATTAGTAATGACCTATCACCTAACTGAAGATAATAAACGGACTTGAGTGTTGCATGTTGATTGTATATGTTGTGTGTATGTGCTTTTACCTTTATGCTTATGCGTAGAATGTTAGCTAACGGTATTATACCACCTTGTAGATGCCTTGCAAGTTAAGACAATTGTAGAGAGATCCGGAGGGGATGGTCAGCCGGGTCCACGTACTAATTTAGTTGGGGACGGGGATGTCTTCTGTTCTTCATATGCGTCGTTTTAGTACCTTTGCTTTGCATGGCTGACACATATTCTTCATGTATATATTGGTTAACGTTTTCAAATATTTTAAATACTTTTATGCCTTGTTGTAAGATCCTAGTAAAATTGTTGTCAAACTAAGGTCGGGACCCATTGTGAGGTCCTAACTAGTAGCTCCCCGAGTTCTGAGAATTTGGGTTGTTACATCAACCTTAGTGTCCCACATCGATTACACATTATGACCTACATAATAGTCGGATAACGATCCCACCTAGCATATACTAATGCGATATGAATAATAAGTATACTTGAACTTAACCAAAAGGCCAAGATATGTAATAATTATACTTTAACTTAATCAAAAAGCCAAGAAATATATTATTTGTATACTCCGTGAGATAACAAAATCTCTCAAAAAATTTAGCGGAAATAAATTAGCCTGATAATTCTTTAAAAAAAGAAAAAATCGTCCCAAAAAAACCCTCAAGGCACAATTACTATATATATATTTTAGGAAAAAACATTAAGAACATGATAATTGTAGGATAACAATCCCACATATTATATATTACTCCGATATGAATAATAGTTGTACTTGAACTTAATCAAAAGGTCAATAAATGTATTATTTGTATACTTTTTAGACTCCCTATTTATACAAGTTGTAAAACTATCAACCTTATTAGCTAATCGATGTGGGATAACAAAATCGTTCAAAAAATTTAAGGTAAATAAATCAGACTGATAACAAAAGATTCTCCGTCTTACAGAATAGTTTTAAAATAAAGGTTTATTGTCTTAAAAAATATATTGGTTGGAACAAAAAGTTACGTGAAGTTTTTCAATAACAGATTCTTAATGATTCTTTGACTTAAAAAATTAGTTTACAAAATAAAGATTTATCGGCGAAAAAATTGTGGGAGCTCCATTTCAATAATGCTTTTCCAACGCGCAACGTCATAAAATATGTGCTCTCTTTTCGTATGTATAATAGATTATACTTGAATTTAACCAAAATGTGTGAGAAAACAAAATTCCTCAAAAAATTTAACGTAAATAGCATAGAATGATAATCCTTAAAAAAAAGAAAAAAATTGCCCCAAAAATAAAAATTCATGGAAAATATTAAGACCGTGATAACTGTAGAGTAACAATCCCACATAATAATTGTACTTGAACTTAATCAAACAGTCAAGTAATGTATTGTTTGTATACTCTTTAGACTTCCTATTTATACAAGTTCTAAAACTATCAACATTAGTAGCTAATCAATGTGGATAACAAAATCTTTCAAAAAAATTTAACGTAAATAGATCAAACTGATAACAAAAGATTATTTGGCTTCAAAATAGTCTAAAAATAAAGATTTATTGTCCCAAAAAAAGATTGGTTGCAACAAAAAAAATTACGTGAAAATTTTCAATAACAGATTATTAGTTTAATAAATAAAGATTTTTTGGCTTAAAATATTAGTTTACAAAATAAATATTTATTGGCCAAAAAATTGTGAGACCTCGATTTCAATATTGTTTCCATATCGCATATATTATACTTGAACTTAACCAAAAGGTCAAGTCATGTATTATTTGTATACTATGTGAGAAAATTGTTTAATATAAATTGATTAGACTCATAATCTTTTATAAAAAGAAAAAATCGTCCCAAAAAATAAAACTTTAAGAGAAAACATTAAGAGCTTGATAATTGTAGAGTAACAATTCCACATAATAATTGTACTTGAACTTAACAAAAGGTCAAAGTATGTATTGTTTTGATACTCTGTAGACTCCTTATTTATACAAGTTCTACAAGTATCAACCTTAGTAGCTAATCGACGTGGGATAACAAAATACCTAAAAAAATTTAACCTAAATAGATCAGACTTATAACAAAACATTTCGTGGCTTAAAAAATAGTTTAAAAATAAAAATTTATTGTCCCAAAAAATAGATTGATTGAAACAAAAAAAGTTACGTGAAATTTAATAGTAACATATTGTTAGTTTAATAAATATAGATTCTATTGTTTAAAAAATTAGTTTACAAATCAAAGATTTATTGACCAAAATATTGTGGAGCTCCATTTCATTAATGCTTTCACAGCGCGCCACGTTTTATTATGTATAATAGATTATACTTAAACTTAACCAATAACCAAAATTTAACGTGAATAGATTATGCCGATAATCCTTTAAAAAAAGAAAAAATCGTCCAAAAAAATAAAATTTCAGGGGAAAACATTAAAGCCTCATAATTGTAGGATAACAATCCCACATAATAATTGTATTTGAATTTAACCAAAAGGTCAAGAAATGCATTGTTTGTATACTCTTTGGACTCCCTCTTTGTATAAGTTCTAAAACTATCAGTCTTAGTAGCTAATCGATATGGGATAACAAAATCCCTCAAATACGTAAATAGATCAGACTAATAACAAAAGATTCTTTGGTTTAAAAAATAGTTTAAAAATAAAAAATTTATTGTACCAAAAAATAGATTGGTTGGTAAAAAAAAGAGTTACGTTAATTTTTTCAATATAGATTTTTAGTTTAATATATAAAGATTTTGGCGTATAGATTCTTTGAAACAGATCTGTTACAATTTTTTTTGTAGATTTAAAATTAAAACTTTTTTTGACGTAAGGATTTTGTTGAAACAAAACGGTTAATAAAAAATTTTGGATTTAAAAACAAAAGATTAATAGGCGTTAATTGTGAGAGCTCTATTTTTTGAATACTGCCCTCACATGACGCCACGTCAGCATCAATGTATACTGTTTTAGTAGAGTATATAGATTACGAAGTATTTAAAAAAGGACATAGCGATTTTGAAGAAAAAATGTTTTTTTTTTGAAATTTCAAATTATTTTCTATACATATTGATACAAAATACTGCACATATTGGTACAAATTCTGCACGTATAGTACTAAAATTTGAAGAAGAGCAAAAAAGTTCAGGAACTTTTTTTTCATACTCATTGGTACAAAAAAAATGCACATATTGATACAACTTAAATCATTGCACATATTGATGCATAATAGTTCACACTTTGGTACAAAATAATGAACATAAAAAAATTCGGATAAAAAAACTCGAAAATTTGACACATATTTCTTAAAGAGAAAGTTGCCTGAATAGTTTTAGTGCCCCGTCGTTTAAACTATCAGAACGGTATTTCACCTATTGAGCTCGGCCAAAGATTAGTACCTGGATTATTGTTTACACGTTAAGTTAACAAATCGGTGTTAAATATCTGGGGTAAAATTGTCCACCTACCTTGGATATTTAACACCGATCTGAAAACTTAAAGTGGTACAAGTAATCCATGTACTAATCTTTGGTTAGACTCAATAGGTGAGGTACCGTTATGATAGTTTAAATGACGAGGCACTAAATTTGACCACCAGTCCACGTGTGAGGTAATAGGTGCACGACCGTCGACCGTGCACCCTTAACGCATGCTCGTGTGCCTTGTATTTATGAACGGTTCCATGATCGTGCACCTCAAGTTATTGATGGAAAAAACCAATCCAATCCGTCGACCAAATCCGAAAAACACGTTGATCCAGTGTAAAAAAACCTTTTTTTTAATCCGGTCCGAATCCGATCCGAGAGATTTTTCGGATCACCGGATCGGATTTGGATATCCATTGATCTACGGATATACGGTTATAAAAACATTTAATAAAATAAAAAAAAATTATAAATAGTTTTATATTATAATTTTGTACTAATGTTTATAGTTGATAAGATTTAATAAAAATAAACAATAAATTTATACTAAAAAAAATTGTAGATTATAGTGTTATACTAATATTTATATTTAAAAATATATTACAATGTAAAAATCTTTGACTTAGGCAAAATATTGAATTTACAATGTTCATTTGTTTACAACTTATAGCTAATATACTAGTTGACGAGGGACCATCATCAACACCACCTCAAAGACCAATTACAAGATCAAGGGCTAACACAATGAAAGATAATGTATTTAATTAGGGAATCAATGGATGTGGCCAACGCATTACAACGTGGTCTGCTGTGTAATTGAAAGTGTACACTTTTAGGATGATGTAATGTAAAACTTACGATAGATATTATAACATTGAAATTTTAAAACCAGTGGTTGCAGACTTGCAATTACAAACCCTATGTTATACATTTCACTTCCGATCTATGTAACCATTTAAAAAGTAACAGCAAAGAAAACGTGTAGAAAAACACTAAATATCCATAATACCCCACACATGGCTTGAGAGTTTACACAAACTACCCCTCCTCTAGACTAGATAGTTAGAAGACGTCAGCTGTGGACCTCACTTTGCCGATTTTCTTTCCGATGTTCTCCTCGTTGGAGCCTTCACACTCTTCGCCTTCTTAGGTGTACTCTTTGCCTTACCAACATTCTTTTTCGCGGGAGCCGCAACCTTCTTGGCCGGAGCAGCTGCCTTCTTCGCCGACGGTGAAGCTACAGCCGATGTCTTTGCAACCTTCGACGGCTTAGCCTTCATCTTTGGCTTTGCTACCGCCTTTCGCTTCACCACGGCGGTGGCCTTTGGCTTAGCAGCCGGAACTTTAGGCTTGACAATCACCTTAGGCTTGCCGGCAACCTTCGCCTTCGGCTTCAAGAGAAATTGTACTTGAACTTAACCAAAAGGTCAAGCTCTGTATTATTTGTATACTCTATGAGAAAAAAATTTAATGTAAATTGATTAGACTCATAATCGTTTGTAAAAAGAAAAAATCGTACCAAAAAATAAAACTTCAGGATAAAACAATAAGACCCTGATAATTGTAGAGCAACAATTCCACATAATAATTGTACTTGAACTTAACAAAAAGGTAAAGATATGTATTGTTTTAATACTCTGTAGACTCCCTAATTATACAATTTCTACAACTATCAACCTTAGTAGGTAATCGATGTGGGATAACAAAATACCTCAAAAAATTTAACCTAAATAGATCAGACTGATAACAAAACATTTCGTGGCTTAAAAAATAGTTTAAAAATAATGATTTATTGTCCCAAAAAGTAGATTGATTCAAACAAAAAAAAGTTATGTGAAATTTAATAGTAACATATAGTTTAATAAATATAGATTCTCTTGTTTAAAAAATTAGTTTACAAATCAAAGATTTATTGACCAAAATATTGTGGAGCTCCATTTCATTGATGCTTTCACAGCGCGCCACGTTTTAGTATGTATAATAGATTATACTTGAACTTAACCAATAACTAAAATTTAACGTGAATAGATTATGCCGATAATCCTTTAAAAAAAGAAAAAATCGTCCAAAAAATAAAACTTCAGGGGAAAACATTAAAACCTCATAATTGTATGATAACAATCCCACAAAATAATTTTATTTGAATTTAACCAAAAGGTCAAGAAATGTATTGTTTGTATACTCTTTGAACTCCCTATTTGTATAAGTTCTAAAACGATTAGCCTTAGTAGCTAATTGATATAGGATAACAAAATCCCTAAAAAACGTAAATACATGAGACTGATAACAAAAGATTCTTTGGTTTAAAAAATAGTTTAAAAATAAAAATTTATTGTACCAAAAAATAGATTGGTTGGAACAAAAAAAAGTTACTATAAATTTTTCAATAGAGATTTTTAGTTTAATAAATAAAGATTTTGGCGTATAGATTCTTCGAAACAGATATGTTATAATTTTTTTTGTAAATTTAAAATTGAAACTTTTTTTGGCGTAAAGATTTTGTTGAAACAAAACGGTTAATAAAAAATTTTGGATTTAAAAACAAAAGATTAATAGGCGTTAATTGTGAGAGCTCTATTTTTTGAATACTGCCCTCACAAGACGCCACATCAGCGTCAATGTATACTGTTTTAGTAGAGTATATAGATTACGAAGTATTTAAAAAAGGACATAGCGATTTTGAAGAAATTTTTTTTTTTTTTGAAATTACAAATTATTTTCTATACATATTGATACAAAATACTACACATATTGGTACAAATTCTGCACGTATAGTACTAAAATTCGAAGAAGAGCAAAACAGTTCGGGAAATTTTTTTTTGCATACACATTGGTAAAAAAAATGCACATATTGATACAACTTTAATTATTGCACATATTTATGCACAATAGTTCACACTTTGGTACAAAATAATGAACATAAAAAAATTCGGATAAAAAACTCGAAAAGTTGACACATATTTCTTAAAGAGAAAGTTGCCTGAACAATTTTAGTGCCCCATCGTTTAAACTATCAGAACGGTATCTCACCTATTGAGCTCGGCCAAAGATTAGTACTTGGATTATTGTTCACACGTTAAGTTAACAGATCGGTGTAAATATCCGGGGTAAAATTGTCCACCTACCTTGGATATTTAACAACTATCTGAAAACTTAAAGTGTGAACAGTAATCCATGTACTAATCTTTGGTCAGACTCAATAGGTGAGGTGCACGATCTTGAACTATGATTCGTTTATTTTAAAATAATGTGAAAACAACTTTCAAGTTAGAAAGTGAGGATCTCTCACAAGCGTTCAATATAAGATAATCATTGCTCTGAATTTGACCACCAGTCCACGTGTGAGGTAATAGGTGCACGAAATTCGACCGTGCACCCTTAACACATGCTCGTGTGCCTTGCATTTATGAACGGATCCATGATCGTGCACCTCAAGTTATGGATAAAAAAGTAATCCAATCCGTCGACCAAATCCGAAAAACACGTTGATCCAGTGTGAAAAAACCTTTTTTTTATCCGGTCCGAATCCGATCCGAGAGATTTTTCGGATCACCGGATTGGATTCGGATATCTAGTGATCTGCGGATATCCGGTTATTAAAACATTTAATAAAATAAATAAATTTTAAAATAGTTTTATATTATAATTTTGTACTAATATTTATATTTTATAAGATTTAATAAAATAAACAATATATTTATACTAAAAAATTGTAGATTATAGTTTTATACTAATATTATATTTAATAATATATTACATTGTAAAAATCTTTGATTTAGGCAAAATTATGAATTTACAATGTTCATTTGTTTACAACTTATACCTAATATACTAGTTGACGAGGGACCATCCTCAACACTACCTCAAGGACCAATTACAAGATCAAGGGCTAAGGCATTGAAGGATAATGCATCTACACCATATTCAAGTCCAACTATGGAAGGAGCCATCACTAGAACAAGAGCAAAAGCCATCCATGAAGAATTTACTAGCTTGTTGACAACATGTACACTCAAAGAAACTCTACTCACACTTACGTCTCCTTTAGTGACGTTGTTGACTACCATGGAAGGTCCAAACAAGTACCAAGAAGATCCAACAAGCATAGAATGTGGCTGGGACGAAGAAATAGTTCAAGAGAAGAAATCTCGACCTAAAGACATAAACCGCGCCCGGAATTTCCATAAATGCTTTTAAAGTTCTTAAACATTCTTAAAAGTATTTGTTGATCCTATCTTGTAGGATTATCTTCTAGCTGTAGATTTTTTTTAATCTTTTCTTAGAATCTTTCCTATAAATAGCCTTAGAGGGGGAGATTATTGAATAAACTGAATTTGATTATTATTTCCACTATATTGTGTGAACTCGCTGCTTCGCTTACGAAGTTAGTGTTTTATTCATCTATTCAATCAAAAGAGAGAGCCTTTGATTGCATCGTTGTGAGTCCTTGCTAGATTGTGCTTCTGTGTGTTAATCTTCTTAAACGTTGGTGCTCGTGATCAATTGTAGTCACTCCTTGTGCTTGTCGTACGTAGAAGGCTTAAGATTAAAGAAGTGAGGGTTAAGGTAAGATCTTCGTTAAGGGGTTTTGACACATAATTGGTCAAGGTTCTTTGCGGGAATATCTTGGTTCGTATCTTCCTATATTTCTACTAATTTTATTACATAAATCATCTTCTTATCTTTCCATTATCAATCCATCAAACTCACGTTCTTTGGTGTCGAAGTTACAAGAATCTCGACCAACAAAGAATATCGAACGAGATTATCCACCGAGATTTGTTCTTCGAGACTGTTCATTGACTTTCAATCTAGATCAAGCAATCACGGCTTCAACCCCGCATCAAGGTGGTATCAGATCTTGGCCGATTGAAGTCCGTCTCACGTTTGAGTCAAGTTTATATGAGTCTTCTTTGACTCGTATAAAAATTGAGTCTTTTCTTGTTGCAATTATCTTTTTGAGATTATTTGGGTTTAACGTGCGTTACTTTGTGTCTTTGGAAGAGAGAAACGCCATAGCCGAACACAAGCCAACTATTAACCTTGACAATAACCTCGCCGACCTTATCGAAGTTCGCTCGAGAAATTTTGAGCATCATGTTGAGATCTTTACGTTACTTATTCCCCAAGTTTCGTGAATTTTCTCTATCCTATTGAAGATCACATATTTATTAGATTTGAGTCAAATCTAATGACATCCCGCTGCATATTTTAAGGAATGAGGAGATTTACAAGATATTATTGTTGAGATCTAATCTAGTAGGTGAGATCTTATCAAATCCTTTGAATCCTAACCGACTATCTTTTCCAACAACTATATAAATATATATATATATATACACACACTGTAATATCCGGAAATTTATTTCTTTTTATTTCCGAATTTAACCGGATTTCGACCCGTTCAATTTTTCTTATGTTGCCCAGTGTCATGTATTAACATAAATTTTATCATTTTATGTGAATCTATTACTTACATAAAATGCTAAAAAAAAAAAAAATCATCAAACCCTACTCTTGCAAGACTAGAATTTAAATGCCTCTTTTGACAAAGCCAAGACAAGGCTTGACAAGGCCATGACAAGCTATGGACAAGCTTTGACAAGACAAATCAGACCACTTTCACCTTAATGTTTCGGCCCATATCTCCATGTAGGATCCAGCCTGTTACGCCAAATTACTGTAGTGACGAGACCAGCCCAATCGCCAGCCCTATCAGCTCCTACAAACGAAGACAACCGACAATCCTAGGTGTTGGAGATTTGGTCTAAGTCTTCATTGTAACCGTTGAGCTTGTCTTGAGACAAGGTGCAATTAGTTGTTCACATGTGTGTCACTATGGTCCGGGTTGCGGGAGACAAGCCATATGACCGGCACTAAGAACAACTAGTATTATAAGGGGAGTCGAATTAAAGCAAGGTGATTCACGACAAGGTCAACTTGTGTTAGATTTTAGAAGGCCGACATTTGGGACTTTTTAGCCACATTTTATCGTCACACCTTTGGTTCTTAGGCCTTATATTGGCTAAAGAATATGTGGTTAAAAATTGGGAGCAATCCAAGCTCAAATGCTTAGTGTATGTCAATGAAGCAGCTAGTGAACTTCTTAAGGAGCTACACTAGCTTGAGCTAAGATGTTGAGTATTTGATGATCGTGGAGCTTACCCTAGCTATATTAAAGTGAATGAAGCTCATTGGAAGTGTTTGGACCAAGAAAAATAAGCTAGCTCCGGAGAGCTGTTTTGGGCTCCCTATGTGGCCCTCGGACGTCGGGCTTTCTAGGGATTCAAGGCCCATCTTCCAAGTAACTTCCATAACCGATTTTAACCGCTTTTAACTCTCCAAAACCGTGGCCCCCTATGCCTATAAAAGGGAGAGAAATTTACACTTGATTCTACATTCGTTTTTTGCAACAATAAAGCTTTTAGTTCCATTGTATTGACATTGGATAGGCTTTCTTATAAGCTTGTTTACAAAACTCGAAAGACCAATATAGTTCCTTTGTATTGACAAAGGATAGGCATCCATCTTAGTTTGGTTTTGTATTGACAAAACCTAAGAATACCCTTTCTACAAAGTAAGACAAGTAAGTCTCTTACTTAGTCTTTGTAACGTGTAACGTTTTATCCCACTAAGGTATTTGGATATTCCCGGTGTAGGGGAGAATACACTTAGAAGGAAAAGTCATTTATGAATGACTCATTACATTATCCAAGTCAATGGTTTTAACATATAACAACCGGTTTATAAGACGTGCAATTGAACTTAACTTCTATTAGAGTTTTGTCTACTCCTTTTCAGAGATTACAAACTCTTGGTTTAGTTCTGTCTACTCCTTTGGAGACTACAAACTCTTGATTGAGTTTTATCTACTCCTTTGTGGAGATTACAAACTCTTGATTGAGTTTTGTCTACTCCTTTGAAGACTACAAACTCTTGATTGGGTTTTGTTTACTCCTTTGTGGAGATTACAAACTCTTGGTTGGGTTTTGTCTACTCCTTTGTGAAGATTACAAACCCTTGATTAATAACTTATTTTTAGTTAAAGATAATTATATTAATTTGTTTGGCAATTGGGAGAACCGTCTACTCACATAAGTGAGACTATGTCCCTTTGGTCTAAAACCGGACACCGAAAATCCAACAATCTTCTCAGTGTATTTATTGTTAATTGTTTTATAGGATTGGATTGATCAATAATGAGTAAGACGTTAATGACAGAAATGACTTCTCGTTTTGGGAAGTTGGATAAGTTTGAGGGTGTAGACTTTAGGAGGTGGCAAAAGAAAATGCACTTCCTCTTAACTACACTAAAAGTCGCTTATGTACTCACTACACCTAGACCGGCCGAGCCGGTTGATGATATGGTGGAGGAGATAGAGGCTGTCCGACGAAGGAGCAAATGGGATAATGATGACTACATATGTCGTGGTCATATTCTCAATGGCATGAGTGATGCATTGTTTGATGTCTACCAAAGTGTAGAGTCATCAACATCAATGTGGGATTAACTGGAGTCTAAGTACATGGCGGAGGATGCTTCATCTCGCAAATTCTTAGTCTTTGATTTTAACTCATATAAAATGGTGGACTCAAGGCCGGTAATGGAACAATACAATGAATTTCTTCGGATTCTTGGGAGGTTCACTCAACATGCCATGCATATGAATGAGGCCATTGCGGTTTCGTCTATAATGGATAAGCTCTCCCCTTCTTGGAAGGACTTCCACCATGTGCTAAAGCACAAGAAGGAAGAACTCACGTTGGTGGAACTTGGCTCTCACCTTCAAATTGAACAAGGTCTTAGGGCACAAGAAGGGGGACTCAAGAAGGAGGATAAAACTTCTACTTCCCACGAGGCCAACATGATGGATGGCAAGGGCAAAAGGAAGAGGTTCAAAGGAAAGGACAAAGACAAGGACAAGGGAAATAAGTCCAAGAAGTCCAAGAAGGATAATATTGACAAGAAACCAAAAGGTTATAGTTGGAAGTGTGGCAAGTTTGGCCACTTCAAGCGGGATTGCAAGGTTAAGGACAATGGATCCAAGGGTGGAGACCAAAGTGGCCAAAACCCCTCAAACAAAGGTGACTCACTTATGAGTCTTGGTTCTAACTTTGATATAAATTCTGATTTGAATTATGTGTCATTGACTTTTGAATGTTTGTCCATGCAGGATGATGACCTTGGATGGTGGGTGGACTCGGGTGCAACAACTCATGTTTGCAAAGATCAGCGTTGGTTCAAGACATACGCTAGCGTTGCTAACGATGGAGCACTCATACATATGGGAAACGAGTCTACCACCCTTGTTCTAGGAAGAGGACGGGTTGATCTATACTTTACAAGTGGCAAGACTCTAGTCTTGTCAAATGTACTACATGCACTGGCCATTAGAAAGAATGTGGTTTCTGGTGGTGTACTCAATAGGCTTGGCTTTAAACAAGTCATAGAAGCCGACCACTATGTATTATCTAGAAGAGGAACATTTGTAGGCTTTGGCCATTGGAACAATAATATGTTTCTTCTCTCTTTATGTAATAAACTTTCTAATACTAATATAAACAAGAATAGTTTGTTTACATTGTCTTCTTCTTCCAATTGTGATTTTGTTAAATGGCATGTACGACTTGGACATGTTCATTTTAAGCGTATGAATGACATGACTAAGGGTGGTATTTTACCTAAACTTGACTTGCCAAAAGACAAGTGTAAAACGTGCATGTTGACCAAGATAACAAGACTTCCATTTTCTAGAGTTGAAAGAGAACAATCAATGCTCGGCTTAGTCCACTCGGATCTAGGTGACTTGCACTCTACTCCTTCATTAGGAAAGAAGAAGTATTACGTAACATTCATAGATGATTACTCTAGATATTGTTACGTATATCTCCTCTTTGCAAAGAGTGATGCCTTAGACAAATTCTATGTATTCAAGAATGAATCTGAGTTGCAACAAGGTACCTTAATAAAAAGACTACGCACGGATCATGGTTGTGAATTTATGGATAAAGAATACTTTGAGAGTCTCGGGATCATACATGAGACCACGACACCTTACACACCACAATCAAATGGTGTGGCCGAACGAAAGAACCGAGTGCTTAAAGAGATGGTCAATGCCATATTGTCTTACTCGGGTCATAAGAATTCATTTTGGGGTGAAGTTTTGCTCACGGCAAACTACTTGCTTAATCGTGTTCCAAACAAAAGAAGCAAGAAGACTCCTTACGAACTATGGTTGAAAAGGAAGCCAAACCTACATTACTTACGAGTTTGGGGATGTCGAGCCATAGTAAGGCTAAATGACAACAAACGTAAGACTTTAGGTGAAAGAGGTGTTGAGTGTGTGTTCATTGGCTATGCCGAACACTCCAAAGCTTATAGGTTCTATGTGATAGAACCAAATGATTTCATCTCGGTTAATACCGTAATAGAGTCTAGGGATGCCATCTTTGATGAAGATCGCTTCACCTCGGCTCCTAGGCCTAGGGAAGTGATCAACATGACCTTAGATGAGGAATACCCAAACAAGCATCATAGGATTCAAGATGAATCCCGGCAAGCGTCCCACGGGCTTGACTTGCCAGAGATTGCTCATATGAGCACTAATTTGTCCCAAAAATCGATTTTCCAAGTGTTCTTGGTTGAAGGGTCAAGGGATAATGAAATGGATCATCACTCTTACTTTCATATAGATGAGGATCCAAAGACATTTGACGAGGCCATGAAGTCTCAAGATGTTGCCTTTTGGAAGGAAGCAATCCAAGAGGAGATGGACTCCATTATGGGTAACCATACATGGGAGTTAACCAACCTTCCTTCCAGTTGCAAACCTTTGGGATGCAAATGGATCTTCAAGAGGAAGATGAAAGTTGACAGTTCCATTGACAAGTTTAAAGCACGCTTGGTCATCCAAGGCTTTAGACAAAGGGAAGGTGTCGATTACTTTGACACATATGCTCCGGTGGCTAGGATTACAACCATTAGGTTATTAATAGCTATGACGGCTATACATAATCTAGTGATTCATCAAATGGATGTCAAGACAACATTCATTAATGGTGATGTAGATGAGGAAGTGTATATGAGACAACCTGAAGGATTTGTTTTAAAAGGACAAGATCACAAAGTGTGTCGCTTGGTCAAATCCTTGTATGGACTAAAGCAAGCTCCAAAACAATGGCATCAAAAGTTTGATGATGTCGTATTGTCAAATGGATTTAAGATAAATCAAGCTGACAAGTGTGTCTATAGTAAGTTTGATCATACCGGTCAAGGTGTGATCATATGCTTATATGTTGATGACATGTTGATCTTTGGAACAAACCAAAGACAAGTAGATCTCACTAAGGATTTCTTGTCCACTAAGTTTTCTATGAAAGACTTAGGTGAGGCGGATGTGATTCTAGGCATAAGAATCAAACGTGATGCTAAAGGCTTAAGCCTCACACAATCACACTACATTAAGAAGATTGTCAAACGCTTCCAATGTGATAAAAGTTCAACTATTAGTATTCCTATGAACTCAAGTGAGAAATTGATGCCCAACCAAGGATCAACTGTCTCTCAACTTGAGAATGCACAAGTAATAAGATGTTGCATGTATGCAATGACTAGCACTAGGCCAGATATTGCTTTTGCTATTGGTAAATTGAGTAGGTACACAAGTTGTCCTAGCTCACAACATTGGAAGGCACTAAGGCGTGTGCTTAGGTACCTCAAGGGGACCATGGGTTTTGGCATCTTGTACGGTAAGTATCCTTCAGTGATAGAAGGCTACTCGGATGCGTCATGGATTACTAATCTGGATGATCACTCATCCACCACAGGATGGGTTTTCTTGTTAGGTGGTGGTGCCATTTCGTGGGCTTTAAAGAAGTAAATATGCATCACAACCTTGACCATGGAGTCCGAGTTTGTGTCACTTGCCGCTGCCGGTAAGGAAGCTGAATGGCTAAGAAATTTGGTTCTAGAAATTCCTCTATGGCCAAAACCGGTTTCTCCTATCTCAATTCATTGTGATAGTGCACCTACGTTAGCTAAAGCTTATAGCCAAACGTACAATGGGAAATCAAGACGTCTTGGTGTGAGACATAGCTCGGTTAGAGAGCTCATAACTCACGGTATAATATCGGGCGATTTTGTGAGAACACATAATAAACTAGCCGATCACTTAACCAAGAGCTTGGCTAGGGACTTAGTTCAAAAGTCAGCCAAGGGGATGGGGTTAACGACCTAAATTGAAAATGACTTGTCGTGGGACACCCAATTCGCCTATGGCTTGATGCCTTAGCCGAATTCAATGAGGAAAGCCCATTCCAAGAAGTTTTGAGCATAAAATGTCCATCCAAGGTAATGCTCTGTGCCTATATAATATGTATAGTTTGAAATTTTTATTTCTTAACAAGTCTTTTGAAAAATTGCAATTATAGGTGCAAGATCAAAAGAGAGTTGGCAGCGTGAACTTGAAGTGTCAAGGCTTCAAGGGAGTAGATGGTCGACTCGCCTATATGTTCATTAGAGGATTAGGACACAATAGCCTATAAATGTGTCATTTATTTGTAAAGGAAATGTAAATTTCGTGTATGTTGCCTTCATGTACTTAAACAAGTTAAGTGGTTCAATCCATTAGGACACCACAATTCTTTAGTGCAAAATGTGTAACTATACAAATTCAATAAACTCAATTGAAAGATATTTATGATTATGCGAATATTTTGTTTGGATGTATGTCTATTAAAAGTTTCTGGACTTTGCTCAAATGGGGGAGGAATGTTGGAGATTTGGGCTAAGTCTTCATTGTAACCGTTGAGCTTGTCTTGAGACAAGGTGCAATGAGTTGTTCACATGTGTGTCACTATGGTCCGAGTTGCGGGAGGCAATCCATATGACCGGCACTAAAAACAACTAGTATTATAAGGGGAGTCGAATCAAAGCAAGGTGATTCACGACAAGGTTGTGCTAGATTTTAGAAGGCCGATGTTTGGGGCTTTTTAGCAACATTTTATCGTCACACCTTTGGTTATTAGGCCTTATATTGGCTAAAGAATATGTGGTAAGATGGCTCTCCCTTTTATAGGCATAGGGGGCCACGGTTTTGGGGAGTTAAAAGCGGTTAAAATCGGTTATGGAAGTTACTTGGAAGATGGGCCTTGAAGCTAAGTTCAAATGGCTAGTGTATGTCAATGAAGCATCTAGTGAGCTTCTTAAGGAGCTACACTAGCTTGAGCTAAGATGTTGAGTATTTGAGGATCTTGGAGCTTACCCTAGCTATATTAAAGTGAATGAAGCTCATTGGAAGTGTTTGGACCAAGAAAAATAAGCTAGCTCCGGGGAGCGGTTTTGGGCTCTCTATGTGGGCCTCGGGCTTTCTAGGGCTTCAAGGCCCATCTTCCAAGTAACTTCCAAGTAACTTCCATAACCGATTTTAACCGCTTTTAACTACCCAAAACCGTGGCCCCCTATGCCTATAAAAGGGAGAGCCATTTGCACTTGATTCTACATTCGTTTTTTGCAACAATAAAGCTTTTAGTTCCATTGCATTGACATATAAGCTTGTTTGCAAAACTCGAAAGAACAGTATAGTTCATTTGTATTGACAAAGGATAGGCATCCATCTTAGTTTGGTTTTGTATTGACAAAACCTAAGAATACCCTTTCTACAAAGTAAGACAAGTAAGTCTCTTACTTAGTCTTTATAACGTGTAACATTTTATCCCACTAAGGTATTTGGATATTCCCGGTGTAGGGGAGAATACACTTAGAAGGAAAATTCATTTATGAATGACTCATTACATTATCCAAGTCAATGGTTTTAACATATAACAACCGGTTTATAAGACGTGCAATTGAACTTAACTTCTATTAGAGTTTTGTCTACTCCTTTTCGGAGATTACAAACTCTTGGTTGAGTTCTGTCTACTCCTTTGGAGATTACAAACTCTTGATTGAGTTTTGTCTACTCCTTTGTGGAGATTACAAACTCTTGGTTGAGTTTTGTCTACTCCTTTGGAGACTACAAACTCTTGATTGAGTTTTGTCTACTCCTTTGTGGAGATTACAAACTCTTGGTTGGGTTTTGTCTACTCCTTTGTGGAGATTACAAACCCTTGGTTAATAACTTGTTTTTAGTTCAAGATAATTATATTAATTTGTTTGAAAATTGGGAGAACCGTCTACTCACACAAGTGAGACTACGGCCCTTTGGTCTAAAACCGGACACCGAAAATCCAACACTAGGCAACTGCGGAGACGCTTTCGTTCATGGCTTGGATTCCGTATCTGCAGCAGATGGACGTCGCTCCACCTCACGATCTTGCTCCTCACACCGTCCACGTCTCCCTTCAAACACTAGCAATCACCTCGTCAAAGACCTTCACACGTCTCCATCATAACTGAAGTTGGAGCCAAGATTGAGTTCTTCATCGACCTCCTATATAGACAACATGAGGATAGGTCTTCCTCTGCATCTGTATTTACATGGACAAGTGGTACCATCTCTGTGTCGACCATGCTGTTCCTCTGACTATAAGTATCGGACCCTCATTGTCAACACACTCGACCCGGATCTCCACCCTCACACGCAGCAGCAGCGGCCTAGCCCTAGTCGCGACTGCGCTCAGCCTGCAGTGCCGTAGGTACGCCTCCTGGATCCGTTGGCATGCCTTCCTTGCCGCAGTCGCACACTTGGCCACAACATCCTTCCGCTCTCTTCCTCAGGGCCTTCGAGTCTCGGAATCGGGTAAGGCTTGTACCCCTTCCTACACTACACTTCATTCCACTTTTTCTTTGCCTAACGTGTACCAATTTCGTCTTTTAAACCTACCTAGAACAACCGTAGGAGAGCTGTATAGATTCATGCGTTTTTCTGAGTTTTTGGAAGTGTTGAATAGTCAACTTCGGGTCCAATTTTGGGTAAGCTAGACTCTTCCTTTTTGGTTGGTTTCCGGATATGACATAGTTGGTATTGCATAGTAAATTATACTAAAATTTTAGAGGAATCCGAGCTATAGTTTGAGAGTTATGGTGTCCCAAAGTTGGTTCCTCACGCAGTTTTTATAATTGTGTTGAGTGTTGAGAAAAACTACGTGTGATGCAGTTTTGTGAGATAGTTTTTGATAGGCTTTTGATATCTGTTGGACTTGAATTTTGGATATGTCTTTGTTAGGATTACATAGTAGAGTATATAAAAAATTGAGGGAAATTCATCAAGAGGTTTAGTAGTTATGATTTTTCAAAGTCGAGATTGTAAGTAGTTTTCTTGATGTTGCTGAAAAGTGCTGGAAATATTTTGTGTTGTGTAGTCATGTTTGGACTTAAGTTTAGATACCTTAGAAATATAATCCACCGTTTAAAATTTGATGTCGATTCAATGGTCGGAAATGGATCATAAGGGTGCAAAGTAGGTTGTTTGTGTAGATTGTGAAATGACTCAGAATTTGGCTAAGTATAGAATTTCTGGATTTTGTATCCAACTTTGGAGAATTGTGTAGAAGTTGTTATTAGGTATTTATGAGAAATTCTTGCTTCTATGGATAGAGTGTGTTCGCTCCAAACGGTGTGTGCAAGCTTTAAATTTATAACCCTAGATGTAAGCTTAAAACAAGGATGCGAACCCGCAGTGTACGGGTCAATCGTAGTAAAAAGCAAGAAATTCCAGGGGTCGATCACAGGGACTTAGTGAAACAAAGCAGGAATAGGTAAGCTATGTAATTACTAACCACAAGGCAATTAAAACAATCAGAGATGATAAAAAATCAATAAAGGAAATATGCAATTCTAGGGATTAAAGCATCTAGTTGTGGTTCCAACTCAAGATTTCAAGATAAGCGGACAAAGGTGAGATTTTGCATAGGGAATGTGTTACTAAAGTGGATTAGATCACCGGGTAAGTCTCACTAATCACTAATCCCAAACCGTAACTCCTATTACCGGGTAAGTCTCAAGGAATTAAGGAAAAGAACTATAACCTCAAACTGACACACCACCTAAGGGGATAGAATCAACCTTTACCGGGTAAGTCTCAGGCTAACTCACAAAGATGGGATGAAAGCACACTCAAACCCCAATAAAGGATAAACCTTTATTACCTATACTTATGATCTTAGGTAAACAAACAGAGGAATCACCGGGTAAGTCTCATCCTAAGCTTGCATTGAACCAGGAAAGGTGTAATAAGAATAAGATTTGGCAAACTCTAACACTTAACTCTCAGTTTCGGATCAGAAAGGTCACCTCGGTCAGAAGAATTCCACCCCGGCCGAGATGTTCATCGACTGAGTGAGATGCTTAGGGTTAAGGATAAAGACTCGAACTTTCAGGGTCTACTGTGATTAAGATTATTCTATCATTGTTTTTCCCACAACCTTCAGCCAATCACCCTAGAATCACACAAGGAAATTAGCCACTCATCATCATGAAAGTAATAATCAAATATATGGGAGGAAAGAGAATAATTGAACAAGAAAACCTTAAGAGAAAGGCTTCAATGACTGAATCAATTATCAAACAACAAGCGTTCCTTGGATTAAAATCCAACAAGACAAACAACAATGAAGGGAATCTAAAGGAATCTTACAAAACCATTCAAAAAGCTATAAAAGCTATAAACTTCCTTCTTCAACCTTCAAAAAGGTTCTTCAAATCTCCCAACTGGAGTGTATGCGGGGTGTTGATGTTGTAAATGTCTTCCGGGTGATAGCGGGTCTAAGCACGATCGGATTTGTGGAAAATCCAACCCTTTTTATAGAAAAATTACTCTCAAAAGATAAGATATCTTAGAAAGATCTCTTCCCATAAAAATAGGTAAAATATATGGTCTAACTTATCTTCTTCCTTCCAGGAATCCAACCCAAAAATATAAGATCTTCTTTCCAAAAAATAAAAGATCTCAGCCAAGAATAAAATATCCTTGCCGCATCCAAGGTGTTCGCCTCGGTCGAGTCGGCTCCTCTGGATCACCTCGGTCGAGGTGACTCTGTAGTCAACCGAGGTGAATCACAACTGAATGTGAAATCTCTCAAATCTGGTCCAAAGTGAATATATAATCCAATTCCATGATTCCTGGATTCTTCCTTAAGCTCCTGAATGTAGCTCCAATGACTCCTTAGCTCCTTTTGCTCCTTTTTGATGCAAAACGTGCCATTTTACCTACGATTACAACGAAACTTGGTGTAGACCTTGATTCCCGCAAAGGTAGATGAAATGACAATATAATCACATAATATACATTCAAACATGCAGATTATTGAAGATAAAATATCTAAACAGGTCCCAAAATATAGACAATAATTCATGCTATCAAAATACCCCATACTTAGCCCTTGCTTGTCCCCAAGCAAGTTCCGAATATAAAATACAAGATATAATGAATTATAAGTCCTAAAAATCAATGAAAAAGTCCTTCAAAACATTTTAATGGTGTGCTACAATCATAGATCACTCTAAGAGAGTATTTCATGGAATTCAAAATCAAAATATGCTTAAAACATTTTATAAATATAGGAAAGTTGTTCATCTTTGCATAAAATCATAGAATGCATAATAAATCATAATTATCGAAATTAATCATGTATAATCCAGTTTAAACCACTAAGTCAATCAACAAGCTCGAGGTCTCAAGGGCTTCCCAAAAGAAAGGTCAAGAAATGTGTAGGGTAGGGATGTATAGAAGGTAATGTGGTGCTAGAATCCGGGAAAAGGATATCACTTCACTTTCACTTGACTTTCAACATCATCCACCAATAAGCTTTGCTTATTTCACACTTTTCCTTTTTTACTTTACTTTTTGGGATGCATGGACAGAGGTGCACGATAACCGAAGCCTAGGAAATCAACAATCATCAATTTCTTGAGATGCATCAAACCCTTAATGCACATACCATGACCCGTTAGGGATATCGCTCAATCCGACTTTGGCAAGATACAAACACCCGGCTAAGTGAATGGTGCCGAGTTACTCATCATCATGATTGACTTCCCCAAACCTATTTATTACTTTCTAACACTTTCACTTCCAACCAACTTCTCAACTTTTCTTTCACCTGCTTTTCACTTGCTTGCTTCCAAATTCCCGGATAGGTAAAGGAAGGCAAATATGTATATGAGGGGCTAAGCATGATCAAGAAGAAGAAGAGAAAAGAATGAATTGCCTTGGTCTTTCCAGGAAGAAAGTGAGAGAACTCATCATGTGGTGTCAACCTTCAAATTCAACATAATTTTGATAAAAACAAAGTATTAAATATGCCACAAATTTCAAACAAAGCATTTAGCAACTTAAACATATTATAAAGCCTTTCAAACATATAAAGATTTCAAAACCAATCTGCAAACTTTATCTTCACTGAGATCACATCCAGAAAAGAAGCACAAAATCGTTTTCGAAAACTTTCAGTTAAACCACCTCGGTCGAGATGTTCTAAGTCAACCGAGGTGGTCAACCTCGTTTGGCCAGAACCATCCCGGTCGAGGTCAAAATTTTTTTTTCTCTGTCCAGTTTTTGACGTTTTTCTCAATCAAATAACCTGTATGCATGCATGTAATCTCAGATAAGCATATAAAGCAAAATAAAACATAGTTATCCAAATAGAGTCGAGTGATACATCCATAGTCAGATAATACATCCAATACCCAATACTTGGGACATATTGTCCCAATGGGTCAAAATAAGTCTAGAGAATAAAGTACTCACCGGACATAGCTGAGCTGCATAATAAATAAAGAAAGAAAATCCTACAGGCTCTCAATAATCATGATCCGGTGGTGGTGGTGGTGGCACATACGGATACTGGGATGGGTCAAATGGATAACCCATGGCATGCTCAAACTGGATCTCCGCCATCCGTCGCTGATAGTGCTGACCCTCTAGCATCTGATGAGTCCAGCTCTCGATCTCTCGGCGCTGGTCGTCAAATCTCTCTTGGATGTCTACAGTCAGGGCAGCATAGGAGTCTATCATGTGCTCGGTGAGGTCATCGATCCAACGGTGAGCATTTGGATCCCTCTGCCGGCGTACCCTACGCCTAGCGCGACGTGCTGGTGCTGCAGCCGGCTCCTGCTCAGTCTCGTCATCATCCAAATCGATGACCGGCGCACTCGTCCCAGCAGTATCCGTGCCTGTATCCATAGGAATACCACCATCCTCAGCAACATCATCATCATCATCCTCAGCCTCGTCCTCCTCAGCTGGTGAAGTTGTTGCCTCTCTAGCATCCTCCACAAATGGGATCCACGCAGTCTGCCAGTAATGTGGATCAAACACGGAGAACTGAGCTGACCATCTGATCCCCTACGGTGCAGTCGGCTCCCATGGCATCGCCACATATGGCGTAGTAAGTCCTCGGGGAACCAGTATCCTCCGAGTAATCATCTCCTGAAGTCCAAGCGGCTTGGCAGCTGCCACCATGGTACAAGCACTGAGGTCCATATCCATGTAACTCGCTATATGAGTCACAATGCCTCCACAGCAGATGTCGCCCTTCCCCTTTGCCTTGATCTTATGCAGATCCTCTGCCAATATCAACCCAAAATCTGAAAATCCTCCAGTCACCATGCAGTATAAACTCAGAAGCTCGCCTTGTCTGACCTTTTGGGGCGTCTCAGTACGCGCCAGAAGAGTCTCGCTGAAGATCTTGTGGGCCAATTTGAAAGCAAGATGGAATATAATCCTCTCCCTGGAATCTCCAGGTCTCCATCTGTCTGCATGCTCAACCACGTGAGCTATCTGTCCCAAAACTCCCTATCTACAGCTCGGGAGGGAAAATCAGCAACAGTCAGAATCGGGAAGCCAAAGATATCTGATCACAAGATTTATGACTTAGGATTAGGTAATCATTTAGATAGATTTCTCACTCATTCATGCACGTTTTGGCATTGGTTCATGACGTCTTCGCTCAATTCATGCACATTTCTAGAAAAGACGTCTACACTACCTTTTATCGGTTTTGTAGGTATTTCGGGGGTCTTTCGGACATTAACCGATACATTAGAGGGCCAAGCCTCATGATGGTACACATCCAAAGCTTTGGAGGAGCATAAATGGAGCAACAAGGGACACAAAGACCAATTTTGGTGCAAGCAATGAATCAACTCATGGCTAGACGATCATAGCACCTTTCTGCTGAAGAAAATCGGACCAACAAGCAGCTAAATCGGCCGATTTTCTCCTACTAGGTCGATTTTTGAGGCTTTGACAGCTTAAGCCACGTGTCCCACGATCTCTTGTCCGTCCTTGCTCTTGGTGGAGAATATAAGTGGTCCTGCAGGTGGTTGCTGAGCATCTCTCCTCTCCCACACTCTCATTCACAGCTCATCATTTTTGGTAGAAAGATTGGAGGAGAAGAAAGCTCTCAAGGATTGAAGGAAGAAGAAGAACACCATTGTAGGAGATTAGTGAGGTTTTGAGTAACTTTTGAGTGATTTTTGTAATCTTGGCTTGAAGAACCATTGCAAGGATTGTTAGGAACGTTTTGAATCTTCATTTAAGAGTTTGTAAGTCTTGCTACAACTTGGATTTGGCTGAGATTTATTGATTTTACTTGCTTATCTTTCATTATCCATCTATGAACACCATGTATGCTTGTATGATGATTTTGGATCTTAATATGCATACTATTGGCTAGTTTGTTGTGATTCTGGAGTGATGGATTGATGGTTATGGCTAGGGTGATGATAGGATGGGCTTATATGTTAGTTTAGGATGATTATTATGCACGAAACTCACAACAGAAGGAAAAATCGACCTGTTCATCAGATAAATCGGCCGATTTATCTGTAGAACAACCCGATTTATTCTTCTGTTGCTCTTTAAATGATAAATTTGAATGTTAGGGTCCTTGGTTGTTTAAATCCTAGTGTTTATTAAGCCTACTTTAGCTTAGGATCACCTAATGCTATCAATCTAAGTGAGGGAAGAGATCTACCCGATGATTTCCGACCTTAGGTACCTAAGATGATAAATGCTAGGTAATAGTGAGCCTCATAAGCCGCTATTGGATTGAGTGTGCTAGGATTATTGCTTGAGATTTCCCTGTTCCGAGACTTACCCGGTAAGGAGAGGGTTACCCCCTAAGTAGTATCTAGTTTGTGTGGAATTCCTTATTCTAACCCCTTGAGACCTACCCGGTAATAGGAGTTTGATGCGGGATTAGTGAAGTGAGAGACCTACCCGGTAATCGCTTCCATTAGTAAAACATTCTTTCCCCAACACCGCAACTAGTCCTTAGAATCTTTAGAACCTTGAGTCCTATGTCATAACCGGAAACCTTGACCTCTAGAATCTACTTTTCTCTCTTGATCATATTCTTGTGCTTTGTGTTACTTGTTCGTTTGCTAGCTTGAGTTGTTAGTTGTTTATCATCTTGCTTGACTTGTGATCTTTGTTTGATCACCACAAAAACCAACAAAAACATTGTGTTTTTTTCATTTTCTTTGTTTCTCATCTTATCTTAGTCTAGATTCACACTATCTTTGATCATTGTTTGACTCGATTTCACCTTAGTCTTTGTGTTCGACCTCGGAATACTTACCTTTCTACAAACGTCCCGTACACTGTGGGTTCACTAGGAGTTAGGATAAATATAACGAGTATAAATTTAAGACTTATTGCGTGCACAATCACACGATCTTAGCGTAACAAGTTTTTTGGCGCCGTTGCCGGGGACTAGGTCTAGATTGAGTCATTTTGTGATTGTTTATAGTGTAGATCTTTCTTGTTGCTTTTGATCTCTCTTTGGTGTGTGTCTTTGCTTTTCAGGACATCTCTTACTCTTTAGGTGTATGCGAAGATCTCGTGGCAAGGATTTAGCTCCATTCGATCCCGAACCGGAGAAAACCCTTAGATCTAGATCCAAGAGCATCAAAAGGGGAAAAGAGATGGCCGGAAGAGATCTCCAAGCTGAATTGGATGAAGCCTTAGAGCAAATAAGGCTAAGAGATGAGCTTTTAGAGGAAGAAAGGAGACTTGTCAATGAGAGGCAAGAAGCAACTAGGAGGGAGATTGATGAGATTAGGCAAGCCCTTGTGCAAGGAGAGCTTAATCGTCAACAACCTCCACCTCCTCCACCACAACCGCAGCCGGCGGCTAATGTTAGGGTTGTACCCATCGCTATTGAGGAGCCACAAACTTTGGGTAGACGTATGGATCCGGCACAAAGAGCACACCGTCCGGGTGTGAACTTAGGAGATCCCGCAACCCACAACTACGAGCTCCGCCCTCAAGTTCTACAAATGATCCGGCATAATCAATTTGGAGGGATGGAAGGAGAGTCTCCTCATCAACAATTGATGAATTATGAGATTTTGATGGAGACACTTAGACCGCCAAGATTGGAGAGCAACAACCATAAGCTTAGGGCTTTTTCCTTCTCTCTTAAGGATAAAGCCTTAGCTTGGTATCAATCTATTCCACAAGGGCGAATTGGTACTTGGGAGGAGATGACAACCGAGTTTTTGACTAAGTTCTTCCCACCTTCCAAGACTACCGAATTAAGAGGGAAGATCAATGCCTTCGTGATGAAGGATAGAGAGAGTTTGTTCAAGTCTTGGGAGAGATTCAAAGACCTTCTCCTAGATTGTCCACACCATGGCATACCGAAAATTGAGCTATTGGAGATCTACTTCAAGGGACTTGATGAAGATAGCCAATTCAAACTTCAATCTCTTTCCGGTGGGACATTTATGGAGAAGCATGTAGATGATGCTTGGGAGTTTGTGGAGAAACAAGCTCTAGTGATTGAGAAATACTCCCATAGGAAGAGTGAAGGGAGAAAGGCGGGAGCATATGAGGTGAGTGAGGTCACCATGAGCAACTTCAAGCTCGACGCCATCAACAACGAGCTAAAGTCCTTGAGGGAGTTGTGTGCTACAACCTTGAAGAACCAAGCAACCCCTCAAGTGCTTCCACAAGCTAACTTGTCTTCCAAGGAGGAGGATGTGAATTACATGGGAAGGGGCAACTACAACAACTACCAAGGCCCAAAGAACTTCAACAACAACCGGCAGTTCAAGAAGAAGAAGAGAAGAGAATGAATTTCCTTAATCATCCCACGAAGAAAGTGATAGAACTCATTATGTGGTGTCAACCTTCAAATTCAACATAATTTGGATAAAAACAAAGTATTAAACATGCCAAAAATTTCAAACAAAGCATTTTGCAACTTAAACATATCATAAAACCTTTCGAACATATAAAGATTTCAAAACCAGTCTGCAAACAAAATCTTCACTGAGGTCATGTCAAAAAATAAGCACAAAAACTATTTCGAAAACTTTTAGTTAAACTGCCTCGGTAAAGATGTTCTAAGTCAACCGAGGTGAAACACCTCGTTTGGTCAGAATCACTTCGGTCGAGGTCAAAAGTTTTTTTTTCTTAACCAGTTTTTGACGTTTTTCTCAATCAAATAACCTGTACGCATGCATGTAGTCTCACATAAATACATAGAGCAAGATAAAACAATAATATCCGGTAGAGTCATACAAGCATACACATAAGGTCACATGAATACATCCAAATACCCCACACTTGGGACACATTGTCCCAATGGGTCAAAGTAAGTCTGGAAAATAGAGTACTTACCGGACATACGCTGAGCTACATAATAAATAAATAAAAGAAATCCCTGCGAGCTCTAGTCCTGATCCGCTGGTGGTGGTGGTGGATATGGCACGTACGGATGCTGGGATGGGTCAAACGGATATCCCATCATGTGCTGGAACTGGATCTCCATCATCCGGAGCTGTTAGTGCTGGCTATCCAGCATCTGATGTGTCCGACTATCCATCTCTTGGCAATGGTCATCCAAATGCTCACTAATATCGACTGTTAGGGCGGCGTAGGAGTCAATCATCTGATCCGTCAGCTCGTTAATCCGGCGGTGAGCTACGGGATCCCTCTGTCTGCGGACTCTGCGCCTAGCAGGACGTGGTGGTGGTGCAGCTGGCTCTTCCTCTATCTCCTCGTCGTCTAGATCGACGACTGGTATACTGGGACCGGCTGTATCCGTTCCTGTCTCCATGGCAGCACCGCCATCATCATCCTCATTCTCCTCCTGTACCTGAGTTGCTGCATCTCTAGCATCCTCAATGTAGGGTATCCATGCAGTGGACCAGTACTGAGGGTCATAAACTGAGAACTGAGCTGTCCACTAATACCCTGAGGGGCAGTCTGCTCCCAAGGCATCGCCAGATATGGCGTAGTGAGTCCACGAGGAACTAGAATCCTCCTGGTGATCATCTCCTACAGACCTAGCGGCTTGGCAGCCACCACCAGTGTACATGCACTTAGATCAAGGTCCATCACAGTCGCTATGTGAGTCACTAAGCCGCCACAGCAAATGTCTCCCTTCCCCTTAGCCTTGATCCGGTGTAGATCCTCAGCTAGCATAGAACCGAAATCAGGCACTCCTCCGGTCACCATGCAATACAAACTCAGAAGCTCCCCTTGTCTAATCTTCTGGGGCGTCTCAGTACGCGCCAGAAGTGTCTCGCTGAAAATCCGGTGGGCGAGTCTGAAAGCGAGGTGGAAAATAATCCTCTCCCTGGAGTCTCTAGGTCTCCACCTATCAGCATGCTCAACCACATGAGCAATCTGACCCCAGAACTGTCGAGCCACGGCTCGAGAAGGGAAGTCGGGAAATGTGGGGTCAGGAAGCCGAAGATGTCCCTCCACTTATCCATCGGGACTAAGTAATTCCGGTTCAGCAACCGGTACTTGAAGGCCCTCTCCTCGGGCAGGTGAGTCACAGAACTCACAAACTTAAGTGTAGGCTCGAGGTAGGCTGGAGCTCTAATCTCCATGAACTGCTCCAGCCCAACCATCGAGACCATCCGCCTCAAATCATCATCAACGTAAAGACAGTCAAAAGTAGTTGTATCTAAAAAATGCGGCGCAATCACTAGGCGCGTACAGATGCGGTCATAATCAGTTCGGTGACGCTCATGTATCACCGGTATGGAAGACCGAGAAGAAGAAGAAGAAGATGAGGATCTGTCCCTCAGAATTAACTGGCGATCGGACCTGGAACTCATTCTTTTTCTCTCTCTGTCTGACAGGTCACCTCGGTTGCTTGTCAGAATTCAAGAACACCTCGGCCGAGGTCGACTGGACCGAGGTGCGAAGCTGCTCGATTCTAACTCTCGGAATTTCAGTTTTTTCCCCCGATTTCACTACAGATTGTTCCTATGGGGTACTTAAGCCTTTTTCAACAGAGATCTATGGCAACCAAAGCCACTAAATTCTGAAATCAGTGAAGAGAAGGAGTTAGGGTTTCGACTTTTTACCCCGGATTCGGTCGATTCGAGGCGTTCTTGTTGCAGATTGTTGCTTGCAATTGGTTCCGCTTGCCTTTCCTCGCAGAATGGGAGCAAGAATCGTCGAAAACGATCGAGAAACGAAGAAAGCAAGGCTAGGGAGCGCCGCGGTCAAGGGATAAGTTAAGAGGGAAGAGAGAAAAACCGTTCCCCTTTTATACCCCTCGCCGATTCTGCTGTCACCTCGGTCGAGGTGGTCCCGACTGGACCGAGGTGATCCGGAACGAGGTTGATTGTTGTGAGCCCTAGTCGCCTCGGTTGCTCAAGAATCATATGGGTTGAGGTGCTGTAACAGCAACCGAGATGTGTCTTAGTCAAAATCCGTCTTCTCAATTTCTCAAACTTCTGTCCTTCCAGTGTTGCTCCTGGGTTGTATTCCTTCCTTAGAAAGTACCTGTTTCTGTCTAGGACGCCAAAACAAAACAAAGCAAAGCAAAAGCAAACTATCTAAAGCTATACTAGAAAAAGGGAAAAGAAAGCAATACCTTGGGTTGCCTCCCAAGAAGCGCTTGATTTAAGGTCGCTAGCTGGACCGTACGGCATCCCTAAACATGCTGGAAAGTATCCTCACCCCATACTTCACCTTCATCATGGGGTGAGATAAAGAAGTATATCAAACGTTCCAGCAAATGCAACTGTTCATCCGGGAATGAATCGTCTATGGGTGGTTCGTCTTTCTCGCGTGAAGAGGGAGGTAGCCGGCTGAGGTGATCCGCAACAGAATTTTCGGATCCCTTCTTATCGCGAATCTCTAGGTCAAACTCTTGAAGCAAGATAATCCATCGAATAAAACGTGGCTTAGCATCCTTCTTAGCAAGTAAGTAACGAATAGCTGCATGGTCAGTGTAAACAATAACCTTCGCTCCCACTAAGTAAGAGCGAAATTTCTCAAAAGCATATACAACCGCCAATAGCTCCTTTTCGGTGGTGGCGTAGTTACACTGAGCTTCATTTAGCGTCTTGCTAGCATAGTAAATGACGTTGGTCCGGCCATCCTTCTTTTGTCCAAGCACTGCTCCTACCGCCACATCACTCGCATCACACATGATCTCAAAGGGCAAGGTCCAATCCGGAGGTTGGATAATGGGAGCGGAGATCAACGCTTCCTTAATCCTGTAAAATGCATCGAGACACTCCTGTGAAAACTCAAAAACAACATTCTTATTCAAGAGTTTAGTTAGTGGTTTAGAAATCTTCGAGAAATCCTTGATGAACCTCCTATAAAAACCTGCATGCCCGAGAAAACTTCGCACACCCTTAATAGATCAGGGGGGGAGTTTCTCAATAGTCTCGATCTTAGCTCGATCGACCTCAATACCTCGATTGGAAATGAGGTATCCTAGCACAATGCCTTCATTAACCATAAAATGACACTTCTCCCAATTCAAAACGAGATTAGTGTCTTTACATCTTTGTAACACTAGAGAAAGGTTAGATAGGCAGTCATCAAAAGAGGAACCATATACTGAAAAATCATCCATAAATACCTCCATGATCTCCTCTATGTACTCGGAAAAGATAGCCATCATGCATCGCTGGAAGGTAGCGGGTGCATTACAAAGTCCAAATGGCATCCTCCTATAAGCGAATGTCCCCCATGGACAAGTGAAAGTGGTCTTCTCTTGATCATCCGGATGGATAGGAATCTGAAAGAAGCCACTATAACCATCTAAATAGCAAAAGTGTGAATGTTGGGCTAACCGTTCGAGCATTTGATCGATGAAGGGAAGTGGAAAATGGTCCTTCCGAGTGGCCACGTTCAGCTTCCTATAGTTGATGCACACCCTCCAGCACGTAACGGTCCTAGTCGGGATCAACTCGTTGTTCTTATTCGTTACAACGGTCATCCCTCCTTTCTTCGGAACTACATGCACTGGGCTCACACACTTGCTATCCGAGATAGGAAATATGATACATGCATTCAACAACTTAAGAATTTCTTTCTTCACAACCTCTTTCATGATCGGATTTAACCGTCTTTGAGGTTCTCGTGAAGTCTTATGATCGTCCTCCATTAATATTCAATGCATGCAAAAAGAAGGCTTAATACCAATAAGATCATCAATAGTATAACCCAAAGCCTTTTGATGTTTTCTCAGGACATGCCTCAGTTTAGACAATTCAGTTTCGGAAATGGAAGCACTAACAATAACGGGATAAGTGGAATCCGGTCCAAGAAAAACATACCTCAAGTGATTTGGAAGCGGTTTAAGCTCCACAACTGGGGGTGCTTTCTGAGGGGGATCCTTGCTTCCTCCTTCCTGTGGAGTACACTTAGAACGAAGGACTAGACTTTCAGGAGTCTCAGTTGACATCATCTCGCTTTCGACCTCGGTCGAGGTCCAGAGTGGGTGGCCGAGATGTTCTTCAGCTAAGAACACCCCAGAGAGTGCCTCGGTTGAGGTACTACAACTAGGTCCGAAACTGGAGATCTTCTTCTCCTGGATTAGTTTTTCAATCTTAGCTCCTGGATCTTGTTCTAGTGCCTTTAAGCTCCGTATATCTGCATCACAAGAAGCATCTATACCTTCCTCCATTAAGCTAAAACTAATAACTTTTTTAAGAGGGTCATTAATAAGGATAGAGCTCACCAATTCTCTTGATTCTTCTTCATCGTAGATGTTGAAGATATCATCCTCCAGCGGCTCTCCTTTCATTGCAGCTAGCAATGCAAACTCCACTTCATCACCGCCAATGTTGAATTTCAACTTGGCGTTCTTACAATCCACATTGCAACCCGAAGTTGCTAGAAATGGTCTTCCGAGAATGATAGGAACGGGATAATCTACGGGAATATCAAGCACAACAAAGTCTATAGGTAAATAGAAGTTACCTAACTTAACCGGAACGTCTTCCAAAATACCCACGGGATGGGTAATGGAGTGGTCCGCCATGTATAACCTTATCTTTACGGGCTTGGGTTCTCCCAGTCCGATCTTCACACATAGCTCCAGCGGGATGATGCTCACGCTGGCTCCTAGATAACACAAGGCTTCACAAGTCACATCCCCAACTTGAATGGGCATACAAAATGAGCCGGGATCTCTCAATTTGGGTGGCATCTTCTCCTTCATGATTTGAATGAGCTCCGAGGATTTAGATGTCATCCTTACTTCACCAAAGTCTTCCAGCTTCCTCTTCCTTGATAGAATCTCTTTTAAGAACTTCCCATATGCGGGCAGCCCTAGAATAGCATCAAAGAAAGGGATGTTAATATGTAGTTTATTCATCAAGTCAAGGAACTTACCAAAGTGCTTGTCTAGATGTGCTCTAGCCCTTGATTGGAGGAATGGAAGTGGTGGTTTATAAGGAGGAGGTGGAATATAAACTTCAGATTTCTCCTCCGCTTTCTGAGGCTCCACCTCGGTTGGTACCTCGGCCGAAGTGTTCTTCGACTATACCTGGACCGAGGTGTTCTTCATCTGTACTGGCATCGACCGAAGCACTGGATCTGCAGTTTTAAGTCCACTTCTCGTCGTTATTGCCATGATTTGTCCCTTGGGGTTGCTCTCTGTCCTTGCAGGGAGCTTGCCTGGATCTAGTGGCGCTTCATTCACCTTATTAAAGAATTGTTGTTCTAAGGCTTTTTGTGCTTTCGAAAATGAAGTCATGGACGTATCCATAGCATTTAGCTTGATCAAGATGGCCTCCAGCACTGCATCTTTCTTTTCTGGTTGGGACGAACTTGATCCTTGTTCCTGGCTCTTCGATGGAGTAGAAGAAGAAGAGAGGAAAGGATTAGAAGAATTATTCGAATTGGAGTTAGAGTAAGGGTTACCCGAATTTTGATTGTTGGATCTCTAATTATTGTTGTTGGATCCTCTATTGTTATTGTAGTTGTTGTTCCGGGAACCTTGATTGTTGTTCCTTGACCCTTGATATCCTTCCTCTTCCTTTTTGGTGTGAGCAACCAAAAGGTCCTTCAATTGCTTCACATCATTCTTGAGGGAGGTGAGTTGATTATCATTTGATGGAGCTTCTTGGAAGTTGACTCTCTTAACTCCATTTTCAGCTCCTTGGTGGGAGTATTTCTCCATGTGCAAAGCTTGTTTCTCATTGAACTCCCAAGCTTCATCAATCGGCATGTCCATGAACGTGCCGGCGGATAGTAGTTGAAGGTTGAATTGGGTATTTCCATCCAATCCCTTGAAGTATATCTCCAACAACTCTATCTTTGGAATCCCATGATGTGGGCAATCCAAAACAATGTCTTTAAATCTCTCCCATGATTTGGACAAACTCTCCTTGTCCTTCATGATAAATGCATTGATCTTCCCTCTCATTTCAGCGGTTTAAGAGGGGGGAAAGAATTTTGTTAAGAATTCCGTCGTCATCTCCTCCCAAGTGTTGATCTTTCCGGGAGGAAGAGATTGATACAAAGTAAGCGCCTTGTCCTTCAAAGAAAAGTAAAAAGGCCTTAGCTTGTAATTGTTATTTTCCGCTCTTGAAGGTCTCAATGTCTCCATCAAAATATCATAATTCTGTAAATGTTGATGCGGAGACTCCCTCTCTAAACCTCCAAACTGGCATTGGCGGATCATGGAAAGAACTTGCGGTCAAAGTTCATAATCATGCTCCGCTGGATCACCTAGGTTGACTCCTGGACGCCTCACTTACTAGTTTGGGTCCATCCTCTTCCCTAGGGTCTGTGGAATACCTACAAAAAGAACATCTCGGATAGGCATCCGAGGTGTAAGTATCTCGGTTGGGGCAGCTGGAGCTGGGTCCTGCCTCGGCCGAGGATCTAGAACTAGGTCTTGCCTCGGTCGAGGATCTACGTTCGGTCGAGGTAGATATTGGTCCCGTAAAGCTTCCATATCTGCTTCGATCGCCTCCGCCTTACACGAGTTTTTTCTTTTTCCAGCCGCAGTTCTTCTTTACTGAGGCGTAGTTGTTCCAACGCCTCCTTCAATTTGGCCTCAAGATCGCGATTGTCTTGGTTGGCCATCTTATCTTCTTTTAAGCGTCTTTTGTATGTTTTTTCTGGTTCGGGATTGTAAGGAACAATTTCCTTCCTAGCGCGGGTTCTTCGCATAAACCTAAGAGAAAGAACCTGCGAAAGTCACTCAAGTAGAGTGGTTAGTAACAACAGGGGCAATTGCCCCGAAAGACAACCGCAACCGGCTTGGTCTAGACCAAGTTCCCCGACAACGGCGCCAAAAACTTGTTCCTCCAAAAAGTGTGTGCAAGATTTAAATTTATAACCCATGAAGTATGCTTAAAACAAGGATGCGAACCCGCAGTGTACGGGTCAATTGTAATAAAAAGAAAGAATTTCAGGGGTCGATCACAGGTACTTAGGTGAAACCTAAGCAAGTAAAGGTTGTCAATGTAATTACTAACCACAAAAACGATTTAAGCAATCAAAGATGAATATAAAGTCAATTAAGGGAAATATGCAATTCTAGGGATTAAAGCATCTAGTTGTGGTTCCAACTCAAGATCTAAAGATAAAACGGACAAAGCTGAGATTTTGCAAAGGGAAGGTGTTTCTAAAGTGGAATAGATCACCGGGTAAGTCTCACTACTCACTAACTCCAAACCAAAACTCCTATTACCGGGTAAGTCTCAAGGTACTAAGGAAAGGAATTATAATCTCAGACCAACACACCAACTAAGGGAATAGAATCAACCTTTACTGGGTAAGACTTAGGCTAACTCACAAAGAAGGGATGAAGGCACACTCAAACCCCAATAAAGGATAAACCTTTATTACCTACACTTATGATCATGGGTAAACAAACTAAGGAATTACCGGGTAAGTCTTATCCTAGGCTTGCGTTGAACCAGGAAAGGTGTAATAAGAATAGGATTTGGCAAACTCTAACACTTAACTCTCGGTTACGGATCAAAAGGTCACCTCGGTCAGTCAAATTCCACCCCGGCCGAGATGTTCATCGACTGAACGAGATGTTCTAGGGTTAAGGATAAAGACTCGGGCTTTCAGGGTCCTACTCAGATTAAGATCATTCTATCATTGTCTTTCCCACAACTTTCAGCCAATCACCCTATAATCGCACAAGAAAATTAGCCACTCATCATCATGAAAGCAATAATCAAATATATGGGAATATAATGAATATTTGAACACAAAAACCTTAAGAACAAGGCTTCAATAATTGAATCAAATATCAAACACAATCAGCGTTCCTTGGATCACAAATCCAATCAAGACAACCAACAAAAAGGAATCTAAGAAAATCTTACAAACTCCTTCAAAAGCTATAACAAAGCTATGAACTTCCTTCAATCTTCCTTCAAACTTCAAAAAATCCTTCCCTACTGCTGTGAGAATGTGGTGTAGCGGGGATAGCGGGTTCTGAATTTGTGGAAAATTCGGCCCTTTTTATAGGAGAATTATCTTCCAAAGATAATAATATCTTGAAAAGATAATATCCTAATAAAATATATCTTATCTCTAAAATAGATCTCCAAAATATATGATCTTCCTTCCAGAAATCCAGCCCAAAAATATAAGATCTCTCCTTCCAAAAATAAAAGATCTCAGCCAAATAAAATATATCTCGCCGCGCCAGAGTGTCCGCCTCGGTCGAAACGCTCCTCAAGATCACCTCGGTCGAGATGGTACTGTAGCTGACCGAGATGAATCTCACCTGAATGTGAAATCTCTTAAATCTGGTCCAAAGTAAATCTTCTCTGTTAATTCCTTGATTCCTGAGTCCTCTTTTAAGCTCCTGAATGTAGCTCAAATGACTCCTTTGCTCCTTAGCTCCACTTTAGTCCAAAACGTGCCATTTTACCTACGATTACAACGAAACTTGGTGTAGACCTTGATTCCCGCAAAGGTAGATGAAACGACAATATAATCACATAATATACATCCAAACATCCAGATTATTGAAGATAAAATGTCTAAACAAGTCCCAAAATATAGGCTATATTTCATGATATCATAATATTTCAAGAAGGAATGAGATGCCCCTCAACAACATACAAGAAGTTGAGATATTCGATGTATGGGGAATGGATTTCATTGGACCATTCCCACCTTCTTGTGGAAACCAATACATACTTCTAGCCGTAGACTATGTCTCAAGATGGGTAGAAGCAATCGCTTCTCCTACTAATGATGCAATGGTTGTGGTAAAGTTATTTAATAGAACGATCTTCCCAAGGTTCGGGACTCCCCGAACCATCATTAGTGATTGAGGAACGCACTTCACAACCCGTCGATTTGAGACTCTATTAGCTAAGTATGGGGTAACCCATAAGATAGCCACGCCATACCATCCGCAAACCAGCGGACAAGTTGAGATGTCTAATAGAGAGATTAAAGGAATTCTAGAGAAGATTGTCTCTAGAACACAAAAGGACTGGTCAATGAAGCTAGATGGTGCATTATGGGCGTACAGGACCGCTTTTAAGACACCTATAGGTACAACTCCATATAACCTTGTTTATGGAAAATCTTGTCATCTTCCTGCAGAACTAGAACATAAAGCATATTTGGCCGTCAAGTGGCTCAACTTCAACATGAAAGAAGCCGGAGAGAAGCGGCTATTGGACATCAACGAGCTAGAAGAGATCCAGCTGAATGCGTATGAGAACGCAAAGATCTACAAGGAAAGGACGAAGCGGTGGCATGATAAGTATATCATCCCAAAGGACTTGAAGGAAGGAGATCAAGTTCTTCTATTCAACTCAAGGCTTCGACTCTTCCCAAGTAAGCTTAAATCCCGTTGGACAGGACCTTATGTAATGAAACGTGTTTTTCCCCATGGTGCAGTTGAAGTATGGGATGAGCAAAGCGGAAGTTTCAAAGTCAATGGCCAACGGTTGAAGAAGTACATTCCGGAAGTTCCGGTTGAGGAGATAACTCTTATCCTCCTCCATTGAGCATCTAAACAAGCAGCGTCTAGCTAAAGACGCTAAACCTAGCGCTTCTTGGGAGGCAACCCATGGTAGTGTAGTTCTTTTCCCTTCTTTTCATCTTAGAATAGTTTAGGTTAGTTGTTTGTTTGGTTTTATTTTAGTTTTGTTTGTTCCTCAATACGCTCTCGGTTTGTTTGTTTCATAGATTGCAGGACTTAGGTGGAAGTTTGAGAAATTGATGGAGAAAGTTGCAATAAACTGGATCAAATACACTTTTCAAGCGAAAGAAGAAAGTAAATCGACTTACCATAAGTTAATCGATCGATTCAGGCTACAAAGCAAGTCAATCTTTGGCAACAAAAGTTAAATCAACTCAAAAATCGACCCCCCTAGAGAAAAATCGGTCGATTTTCTTCTTGAGCTGTGAAAGAGTTGAAAAATCGGGCCGACAAATAAATCGACCCTAAAAATCGGTCGATTTCCTTCGTATTTTGGCGACCCTATATAAAGCCTTCTCCACTCGATTCTCTCATTCCAACATTTAACCAAAATCGTCCCTCTTGCTCCAAAAACGCCGAAAATCGCCTACCCTCTCATCTCCCCAATCTATAATCGTTTTGAGCGATTCTTGAGCCTAAACTAAAGCATTTTCAACAAGAAGCAAGGATCTAGCAACAACAAGATTGGCAAACTACTCATTCTTCCGGAATTCAGGTCGATTTTTGTGTGCAGAATGGAGACTTTGAAGAGAATCACTAGGAATGCAGGAAAAAAGAAGAAAGGTTCTTCTTTTAGGGCACCTCCCTCACCACGACCACCTTCCCTAGCTAAAGTCAAACCTCCCTCCTCCCCTTTCCAAACATAAGAAGACATATGAACATCTTTGAGATCGCCCCTTTACCCCTCCTCGTTACATAGTGCTTGATGATTTGAATGCGCTGTTTGTGAGGGAAGATATTGATATGATGCTGGATAGGATAGGGTTGAGTCAGCTTGTGCTTATCCGGGAAGATGCTTACACCAAGATCACCCATGAGTTCCTTAGTACATTTAGGAATGTCACTTTCCGGCTAATGAATGAGGACCATAACATGTCTATACTTGCCTTTGGAGATCTATTTGGTTTTCCTGATTCCTCTGCAGGCATATTTCCACGAGGTGTGAGCGCTAGCGCTTTTTGGGAGAGTATCTCTGTTGGAGAAGCAAGAAGAGATAAGTGGCGACCGGGTAACTCGAAGGAAGCAATTTAGGGGAGAGCGCCCGTCCTCTTGATTAACCGCGATTAGTGGCGAGAGATGTTCTAGTTCCTCGAGGCATGGGAACATTACATGTAACGATGCCATGGGAAAAGGATCCATCCAAGAAGCCGGCTGAGATCGAGTGGAAGTCCGAGTACACCATTCGGAATAGGAGGAACTAGAAGGAGACCTTCGAGCTTATGTTTGATGATATGCCCCCGCCCCCACCTATTTATTATGATAATGACGAGGAGGGAGAGGATGATGATGAGGAGGAGGAGGACTTTGAGGACGGAGCTGCAGCTTACCAGGGATCTAGGCTAGAGTTCGAGAGTGATACATATAGCGACCATGCTACGGACGCTATGGACACTGACACCCATGGTGCTTGACCTAGTAGGATGAGTAGAGGCACCGAGGAGACTGAGGATGAGATGCAGCCACCCCGTCATTCTTTTGCACATGTTCCCAGCCGTTGTAGAGGACGTGGGCGCGGATCTAGGCTCCACCGATAGACTGGAGCATTGATTTCTGGATTTTAGGGTCAACGCACCGACTTTCAGGGTCTTCAACTGATTATCAGGCCCTCCACACCGATTACAACGCTCTGAACACTCAGTTCGCGGAGTATCGCCAGGAGACGGAGTCTAGACACTCTTCCTACGATGGCCAGATGAGGGACATGTATTATCATCAGTTTGGCCACTTCTATGATCCCAGCGCTCTGAGATATTCATATCCACCACCGCCACCGAATGAGGATTGAGTTTCCACTCCATTTTACATTGTAAGTATTTTTCTCCATCTTATGCTTGACTTCTCACATTGGGGACAATGTGAAGGTTAAGTATGGGGTGAGGGTACTTACAATCGCTTTTATCTTTTTCGCACTTTATGTACTTTGTGTTGCACTTGATGATTTGGTTTGTAATAACTCTTGCACTATTTGCTTTCCACTATGACATTCGCATTTGCATGCTTTCATTCGAAAATTGTGAGTTTTTCAAAAAAAATTTAGTGCTTCTTATGATGGAAATGACCTCTATGATGAGAATTGTGATGTGGAAAAGGCAAAATATGACTTAGTTATGTTGAGATTTTAATTGTAACATGAATGACCTTGATTGTCTTACTTGAATGCATGAATAATTCATATGATCTTGATGTCTTGATAGGAGAATGAAATAATGATCAAAGCTATATTATAAGTTCTTTTGCATCATATAGGAATGAACAAGGCAATTCGCTTCTTTTCTTGTTCATATCTTGTTCATGCTAGCTCCTCAATGAAATATTTGACCTCCTTTTGACCATCCGGGAATTAAAATAAGTAGTTGTAAAAGGCATGCTTGATGTGGGAGGGCCATTGTGAAAGTGTTAAGTGAAAGTTTAGCAAATTATAGGTTGGGGGACGTTGAACATGAGAATGAGTAACTCGGCACCATTCACATAGCCGGGTGTTTGTGTCTTGCCAGAGTCCGATTGAATGACAAGTCCTAACGGGATATGGTATGTGCATCAAGGGTTTGAGGCATCTCGAAAATTGAGAAACGCCAATCTCCTAGGCTTCGGTTATTGTGCACCGGTGTCCATAATCTCAAAAAGTAAAGTATAAAGAAAGCAAAAATTATACATGCAAAGCATGTGTGGAGAAGTTGAGTTCTTAAAAGTTTATTGTGGTGTTCCTCTTTCCCGGATTAGCACCACATTACCCAAAATGTTTCCCACCTTTAACACGTTTCTTTGACCTTTTTCTTGATTGGAAGACCTTGAGACCTTTGTCCACATGTTTAAGGCTTCATGGCTTAGATTTGTTTGGCTTTGATTATCTTTACATCTTTATCATGTCCTTTATTTGTGTCTTTGAGAAAGAAAGGATAGTTGGTTCATAATATGGTTATTATTGATGCATACTTTGTCTTCATATGTCTTGAAACATTGGTGATCCAATAAGAAGAACTTTTCAAAAGGTTTTTGAGTTTTTCGCATCATATAATCCATGAAATCTTGTATTCTAAGTTTGAACCTTGCTTGGGAACAAGCAAGAGGCAAGTGATAGGTGATGGAATCACTATCAATTAGAGTAGTTTTTAGATTCTTTTTATTGCATTAGTGTTGGTTTATGCTACTAACTTCTTGGTCCAGAAGAAGAAGATCAAAAGAAGCTAAATAAGGAGTTATAAGCACTTAGGAGTGAAAATCGATCACGAAGCAAAGTTTATGCTGCCTCACCGCCCCTGCGGGTCCTTGCAGCCGCCCCTGCGGTGACTTGCCTTGACGAGACGAAGACCAGCTCCCCTGCGCCTCCCACTGCGCCCTGCCTGCGCCTCGCCTTGGGAGCTGGAAGGTGAAGAGTCTGTGTCACCGCCCCTGCGTCGACATAGGGACGCCCCGGCGGCTTGACATAAGAAACGTCAGGAAGGCGAAAGGTTAGACGTTGAAGTGCATTAAAGATCCGCCCCAGTGGAGTTGTGTAGCCGCTCCAACGGTTCTGAAGAAGATCAACCGATTCTGCCTAAACCGCCCATTTGGTTCCTGAAGGCCGCCCCTGCGGTTTAACGCCGGAAGCTTTACTCCGGCTGTTTACACCACCTTTATGGCATTTAAGGTGGCTGTTTTAGGCCGGCTATTTACTCCTAATTAAGTGTCTTTTGTAGTATAAATAGTCCATGGCTGATTGCTAGGATATATATACTTTTCCTCACAAAATCCATTTTAGACTTGAGTTTTTCCATTGTAATGAGTTGCTAACTCCCTTGCTACATTGGGTTGGTTTGAAGCTGCTTTGTTACTTTGGTTGTAAGTTCTTTTAATATAAGTTTTTATATAGTAATGCTTTGTGTTTCCTTGATCACTATTGTCTAATTGCATGTTAACTATTAGGTTCTAAAGTGCATGTAAACAACTAGGATTAACAGGTTCCGGGTTCGGGTCTTTAATCTAGTAGCAACTTTCATTAATAACGGGTTGTAATTACTTAAAGAAAAGGAACACAAATATAAAGATAAGTTTAACGGTTTTAATCTTCTCTTTATATCCCTTAGTCTTTGTTTGAATGGTAACTTGTTATTTGTTCTTGTAGGTTTACGGAACTTTAATAAGTTAAGTTGTGTTGATTCTAGTTGGCTCAACACATATGTATGATCGAGACGGGAGATTACTTAAAAACTTGTAAAAGGAACGCACCAAAGTAGCAATTGCATGTTTAGAATCAACCTAGTGTAGATTCATCCATTATTGTTTTACTTGTCGCATTTATCATTTTTATAAGTTTTTGTGCATCAATTTAACCAAACCCCCCCCCCCTTTGTGTCACTTGTCATTATAATCAATAATTGCATCTAAAACACCTTAACTCTCTTGGGTTCGATCCTTACTTAATCACAATACTTGTTCTTAGTGCTAAGTCGGGATTTACTTTTGATTGGGTGAAGACGACCATAGAAATACCTTCGGTCAAATTTTGGCGCCGTTGCCGGGGAGTTTTTGTGTTTTATTGTTATTATTGAGTATTGGTTTGAACCATTTTTATGGTTCAAACCCGTGCTTCTAATTCCGGTTTTGCTTCTTTTGATCCAGAAATTGAGAGGACGCACATCCAGCAACGAAGACAACAACAACTTCAAATAGAGATGGCTAGACAATGAAAGGAGGATCGTCGATGCGGCTTGCGGATGTAATATTCTTAACTCTACTCCTGACCTTGCTCTGGAAAAGATACAGGAACTAGCGGAAGGAACTCGGAACTTTGGAAGGACCCCGGCTAAGAAAGGAGTTCATGCCATGAGTTCCGGGAAGAGCGAGATTTCCACCGAGCTGGCGGAATTGAAGGAAATGGTGAAGAGGCTAACACTTATGGGAACACCGCAACAGCTCAAAGCTTGTGGAGTTTGTGCTGACCCGTATCATCCAACGGACATGTGTCCACAAGTTTAAGATGTCGATGCTGAAGTAAACGCAATGGGTTATGGACAACCACAAGAACAAAGACCTAGGAACAATCCCTATGCACAGAATTTCATGCCAAATTGGCGTGACCAACAGACTTTTCATTGGAGGGATTAACAAAACAAACAACAACAGTCCCGCCAAGGTAAGTATCACTCAACTGAAGATATGTTGCAGGTTTTGACTAACCACTCTGCTACCCATGTCCAAACAACAGAATCTAGCATCAAGTACCTTGAGAAACAGGTTAGTCAAATGGCGGAAGCTATTTCAAGGATCGAATCAAGGCTCTCCGGAGGATTGCCTTCCCAGGATTTTATAAACCCCAAGGAGAATATTAGTGCCCTAACATTAAGGAGCGGGAAGCAAATCCGACAAGAACCAACAAAAGAGTCGCAAAGCGAACCTTCTGTCGTTATTTCCGTACCCACAACCGCCCCTGCGGCTGCAGCTGCGTCCAGCCTAGAAGGAAGGACGTCCTTGTAGCTGGCTACCCCCACCCCTACGGTGACAACCCCTGAGCCGCCCCTGCGCCTTCAAGCTGACGCCCCTGCGGAAAATACAACAAAAGGTCCTGCTGAAAAGGATACTTACGTCCGGCCTAACTTTCCGCCTCTGTACTCCGAAAAACCACCGGCTCCTTTTCCTGAAGCATTGAAGGAGCGAAGAATCATAGAGGACAAGGACCTCTTTGAGACTTTCTCTAAATGCGAGGTAAACATTCCCCCTCCTTAAGTTGGTGAAAAGTATCCCTAAGTATGCTCGTTTATTTAAGGAACTTTGCACTATCAAGAGAAATCAAAAGCTAAAGGGGAAACAAAAAGTGCAAGTGAGTGAACATGTGTCGGCAATTTTCCAACGGAGAATGCCCAAGAAATGCAGCGATCCGGGCATGGTAAGCATTCCTTGTGTTATAGGGGAAACCCGCTTTGACAAAGCAATGCTTGATCTCGGTGCTTCTATTAATGTCTTGCCATATTCGATTTACAAATCACTTGGCCTTTGGGCCACTAATGGAACCTAGGATTGTAGTACAACTTGCTGATTAATCTAATGTGTACCCGAAAGGGATAATTGAAGATGTATTAGTGATGGTAGATAACCTAATTTTTCCTGCTGATTTCTTTGTAATGGATATGGAAAATGACTCGCATGCTGCACCCATTCTGTTAGCTAGGCCATTTATAAAAACGGCTAGGACTAAAATTGATTATGTTAGAGCTAAATTGACCATGGAGTTTGATGGAGAAGTAGTGGAATTTGACATCTATGATGCAATGAAATTTCCTAGCGATGATCATTCTTTATGTGCTATTGACATTGTTGAATCTTTTGTGCAAGATGTTTTTGATAACTCTGACGTGGATGAATTGAGAAATGTGATTGAGCATGACATTGATGATTTCAAATCAGATTATGTGTTAACATCTACCATGAAAGAGGTCTTAGCCCAAATTGATGGGAATAAAAGGCTACCTATCTCCAATTTGGCCATTGGGCCCACTTTACTAACCCCAAGCGAGAAGCTTGTTCTGTTCATAGTGCAAGCACCAGAAATAGAATTGAAGGACCTTCCGTCACACCTCAAGTATGTTTTCCTTGGAGCACACAATACCTTGCCGGTAATCATCTCCAATAAGTTGACCACCGGACAAGATGATAAGTTGGTGAACGTACTAAAGGAGCACAAGATGGCCCTCGGATGGACTATTGCGGACATCAAGGGGATAAGTCCTTCCACTTGCATGCATAGGATTTTACTTGAGGACGAAGCCAAGCCCTCTAGGAAACCTCAAAGGAGGTTGAACCCACCAATGATGGATGTAGTCAAAAAGGAAGTGTTGAAGCTCTTCCAAGCGGATATGATATTTCCTATCTCGGATAGCACTTGGGTTAGCCCGACCCAAGTGGTTCCAAAAAAGGGAGGCATCACTTTGGTGGAAAATCAACATGGAGAGATGGTCCCAAGCAAAACACAAACCGGATGGAGAGTTTGCATTGACTACCGCAAGCTCAATAAGGTAACACGAAAAGACCATTTCCCATTACCTTTTATTGATCAAATTTTGGAACGTCTTGCAGGTCATCAATACTACTGTTTCCTGGATGGATATTCGGGCTATTTCCAAATAGCCATCGAACCAAAAGATCAAGAGAAGACGACGTTCACTTGCCCATTTGGCACTTTTGCATATCGCACAATGCCCTTTGGACTTTGCAACTCGCCGGACACTTTCCAACGGTGCATGATAAGTATTTTCTCCGAATATATAGAAAATTTCATTGAAGTCTTCATGGATGATTTTACCGTCCATGGGGACAGTTTTGACGCATGTTTAGGACATTTAACACTTGTGCTTGAAAAATGTGTTGAAACCAATTTAGTTTTTAATTCAGAAAAATGTCATTTCATGGTCGAACAAGGAATTGTGCTAGGACATGTAATATCCTCAAAAGGGATAGAGGTAGATAAGGCAAAGGTTGATGTTATTCAAAATTTACCTTATCCTACTAATGTTCGGAAAATCCAATATTTTCTTGGTCATGCAGGTTTCTACCGACGGTTCATCAAAGATTTCTCAAAGATCTCAGCACCTCTGTGTGAATTGCTCAAGAAAGATGTCACCTTCCTAGTGGATGAGGATTGCAAGAAGGCTTTCGACACTTTGAAGGCATGTCTCACCACCGCACCGATCATCCGTTCTCCGGATTGGGAGAAACCTTTTGAAATCATGTGTGACGCCAGTGACTACGTCGTCGGAGCTGTCTTAGGACAAAAAGACGGACGGGCCTTCCATGTGATCCATTATGCGTCTATGACACTCAATGGAGCACAAAGGAATTACTCTACCACCGAGAAGGAGATGTTAGCGGTAGTTTTTGCCCTTGAGAAATTCCGGCAGTACCTACTTGGGGTAAAGGTAACTATCTTCACGGACTATGCAGCTCTTAGGTACCTCATAGCAAAGAAGGAGGCAAAGCCACGATTGATCCGTTGGGTGCTTCTTCTAAGCGAGTTTAACCTAGAGATAAGGGACAAGAAGGGAGCTGAGAACTTGGTGGCCGACCATTTGAGCAGACTAGTGCAAGAGGAGGAAGATTCAGGAAAAAGAGAGATAGCCGGAAGTTTTCCAAACGATACATCCTACACAACTCTCTGTTGTGTAACCGCCCCCGCGCCTCACACCAGCCGCCCCTGCGGCTCCCTCTAGGCGCCCTTGCGGAATTGTCGATAGAGGTTTGTCTTAAGCTCCAATCTTTTAAGCCTTGGTTTGCTGACATTGTGAACTTCATTGTCAGGAAGGAGTATCCTCCAGACTTCACCAAGGCACAACGAGAGAAAGTAAAAGCTGAAGCTCGACACTACGTTTGGGATGATCCTTACCTTTGGAAGCATTGTAGTGACCAAGTGATACGGCGTTGCATTCCAGACAATGAGGTACAATCCGTCCTAACTTTCTGTCATTCTGAAGCATGTGGGGGGCACTTTGGGGTAAACAAAACTGCAAGAAAAGTTTTGGATGCCGGTTTCTTCTGGCCACACATTTTTCGAGACGCTTTTGCGTTTTGTAAAGTGTGTGATAGATGCCAAAGGGTAGGAAATCTTTCAAGGATACATAAAATGCCCCAATCCTCTCTTATATTTTGTGAAATATTCGATGTTTGGGGAATTGATTTCATGGGGCCGTTTCCTAATTCATTCTGGAATACATATATTTTGGTTGCAAAGGCCATTTCTGCAAAGGCCACCAAAACTGATGATTCAAAAGTGGTTGCAGCATTTCTTAAGGAAAATATCTTTGCTAGATTTGGAATTCCGAAAGCCTTAATCAGTGATAGGGGTACCCATTTCTGCAACAAGACGATCACAGCTCTCCTTAAGAAGTACCATGTTCACCAACGAGTATCAACAGCTTATCATCCTCAAACAAACGGCCAAGCTGAGGTATCCAACCGGGAAATAAAGACCATCCTTGAAAAGACGGTTTCTCTCAGGCGGAAGGATTGGAGTGCAAGGCTAAATGACGCCCTATGGGCATATCGGACAGCCTAGAAAACTCCCATCGGAATGTCTCCTTTTAGGCTCGTGTTTGGGAAAGCTTGCCACCTACCGGTGGAGTTAGAGCACAAAGCTTGGTGGGCGGTAAAGAAGTGCAACATGAACATAGAAGAAGTGGGAGAATTCCGGAAGCTCCAATTGCAAGAGTTGGAGGAATTAAGGCTAGCTGCATATGACCATGCTACCACATACAAAGAAAAGACCAAAGCATGGCATGACCGGAACATCCTCCGGAAGGACTTCAAGGTAGGTAATAAGGTACTTATCTTTCAATCCCGTTTGAAACTCTTTGCAGGTAAGCTACGTTCAAGATGGACACTCATAGTAGCCGAAGTGTACCCTCACGGGGCGGTGGATCTCTATGACCCCCAAACACACAAGGTATTTAAGGTGAACGGACAAAGGCTAAAGCTTTACCTTGAAGGGGTCAAGAACGATCCGATTGAAGAGGTGGTGCTAGAGGAGGCACAGTCAGAGAAGTAGAGATCTTACGTCGAGCCAACGACGTCAAACAAAGGCGCTTCTCGGGAGGCAACCCGAAGGAATAAAAAGAGGAGCTTCTGTCAAGGAAACCGCCCCTGCGGTGACACTCCGGCTAGCGCCGCCCCCGGCGCTGGGCCTGCGCCTGCAACACGCCTATCACCGCCCCCGCGGTGACAACCTCACGCCCCTGCGGTGACACAAATTCCAGCGCCGCCCCGGCGATGGGCCTGCGTGCCCCTCTCCCTTGTCGCCGCCCCTGCGGGTTTACCCAAAAAAAAGAAAAAAAAATAGGATCTCGAAAAACACCTACACCTACCACGCACCACCCACCAACCCTCCTCACCAAACACAACCAAAATCCCTCTCACCTTCTCTCTCGAAGCTGCGAACGCCCCTGCGTCCTCAGAGAAACCTAACAAACACCCTCTCCGATGCCCCTACGCCACCAACACCAAGGACGCACACCTCCAACGCCCTTGCGCCGCCTTCCCTCGTGCCAAATGTCACCCCCTTCCATTGCAACGATTCTCCACTCCTGCGCCACCTTCAACGTCGCCTGCACCAAAAACCACCACCGGAGCCACTCCAAGACGCCACCACCTTCGAAGCATTCGAAATATCGCCTTTTGTAGTTCTCCCGCACCTGCGGCTGCAAGCATCCACCCCTATGCCTCACCGTCCCTGCGCCTGCACAACCGCCCCTACGGAAATCACAACAAAAAGGTCGTTTTCTTTTCCTCATTTCAACATTTACTAATCCTTTGCTTCAAATACTTTCAAGAATGGAAGCCCCAAGGAAATACAAGATGACGGAAATAGAGAAAGACCGATATAGGATTGTGCAGGATCGAGTTGTGTATGCAACTCGATTTCTACATATCCCGACTTTGGAGAAACTGGGCATGCTAGAGAGCATGCAAACATTTTTTGCGAATGCTGGGATCGGAGACTTCCTCCAAAAGAGTGCTCCAACATATCCAGAGCTCAACAGACAATTTATCTCCACCTTCACAATGCAGAAGGTAGACCACGTGTGTACCGGCCTCACCTTCAAGTTCAACAAGGTGAAGTACACTCTTGACTACAACGATTTACGGGAGGCTTTTGGGGTGACTCTAAACCCCTCTGAGAACTGGTGGGATCCAGTCCCGGCCCCGGACCTATGTGAGTTTTGGCAAGCACCTACCGGGTCGGAATTCCATGTTGGGGGTGAGTACTCCAACAAACTCACTCACCCCAGTTTGAGGTTGATTTCAAAGATCCTCATGAGTGTCTTCTGTGGACACAAAGAAGAAAACAAGGTCGCTCTCAAGGACCTCCCACTACTCTACTCCTACCTTCCATATAGTGAGAAGCTGATGGATTGGCCCTCTCTCTTCCTTGCCGCTTTGAAGCGGATTAGGAGGAATGAGCCGTGGGATATTGTCGGTGGTGGGGTGATCTCTTTGATCACCTCACAAGTGATGGACTTGTCCAAGTTAGAGGATGGGATGGCGGCTCCTCTCTACACTGAGGGGATGCTTAGGAGGTGCAAGCTCCTCCGGCTGGACGGGGAGAACCTGTTTTGGATCTCCCTTGCAGATGGGAGCCACCTCACCTACCTCCCCCGACCTTTACCACTAGGAGGTGAGCTCTTTGAGCTCTACATACCGGCAGATCCTTTCGTGGCAAGGAGGCCTCTAGTGGCCATTGTGGAGAGGCATACCGCCAGCTCCAGCCGGGCCCATCAGGAGGAGCACCTGCCCATCCCAGATGACGAGGAGATGCCCACAGCGGCACCATAGGAGGACCCGGCCCTTGCGAGCCTTCAGGCTCGGATGGCGGCTATGACGACCCAACATCGGGCATGGCAGTCCGATTACCAGCGGACTATGCTGGAGCAACAACAGAGCTGGCAGGACACTTTTGCCACCTCCATGACCTCACACTTCGACCAGAGGCAGGAGGCTTGGAGGTAGCCCAGCAGCAGCAGCTGGAGGCTCAGTAGCTGGCTTGGAAGGCCAATTTTGAGGCCTCTTTTGGTCGCCGGATGTTTGCCCAACGGGACCGTATTGATGACATCTACCAGTGCCAGGAGCATTTCTTCTGCCACTTCCCTTACCCGCCGGAGGAGGGTCCGGGTGGTCCATCCGGACCACCCCATTGAGGGGTACATTTCTTTTCCCTTCTCCCGCATTTATCTTTGACTCATTTCCACTTTGAGGACAAAAGCCAAAGAATTGAAAAAAAGCATGAAAATCCTTGGATAAACCGAAAACCCGAAAGGGCAGTTTAGGTAAAAAGAAGGTAGTCCGACCAACCTTAGGTTGATGCAAAATTGGACTTGAGGGATGTGAGTTTAAGTGAGAAAAGAAGAAGAGCGGCAAGGTGAAAACCCGAAAGGGCGCCTTGGCAAGATAAGCGACACCGAGTGTAGGTTTCCCTTCCGGCGCTTTGACGACGTAAGAAGGGGAGTCATAAGGAGGTTGTCCGGGTAGGCCACTCTTGGAGCGATAATGATGGTAGTATCTCTTTTTCTCACATTTCCTCTCTTTTCCTCCTTTCTTTCTTGGCTTTTCTCTTGTTTTCCATTATTTTTCTGCTTACTCATGCTTCCTGAGGCCTTTGAGTCTAGTTGATGACATTTGTTTTTACTCGGGACGAGTAAAAGGTCTAAGTATGGGGGAGTTTGATAGGTGATGGAATCACTATCAATTAGAGTAGTTTTTAGAGTCTTTTTATTGCATTATTGTTGGTTTATGCTACTAACTCCTTGGTCCAGAAGAAGAAGATCAAAAGAAGCTAAAGAAGGAGTTATAAGCACTTAGGAGTGAAGATCGATCACGAAACAAAGTTTCTGCTGCCTCACCGCCCCTGCGGGTCCTTGCAGCCGCCCCTGCGGTGTCTTGCCTTGACGAGACGAAGACCAGCTCCCCTGCGCCTCCCACTGCGCCCTGCCTGCGCCTCGCCTTGGGAGCTGGAAGGTGAAGAATTTGTGTCACCGCCCTTGCGTCGACATAGGGACGCCCCGGCGGCTTGACATCAGAAACGTCAGGAAGGCAAAAGGTCAGACGTTGAAGTGCATTAAAGATCTGCCCCAGCGGAGTTGTGTAGCCGCCCCAGCGGTTCTGAAGAAGATCAACCGATTCTGCCTAAACCGCCCCTGCGGTTCCTAAAGGCCGCCCCTGCGGTTTAACGCCAGAAGCTTTACTCCGGCTGATTACACCACCTCTATGGCATTTAAGGTGGTTGTTTTAGGCCCGCTATTTACTCCTAATTAAGTGTCTTTTGTAGTATAAATAGTCCATGGCTGATTGCTAGGATATATATACTTTTCCTCACAAAATTCATTTTAGACTTGAGTTTTTCCATTGTAATGAGTTGCTAACTCCCTTGCTACATTGGGTTGGTTTGAAGCTGCTTTGTTACTTTGGTTGTAAGTTCTTTTAATATATGTTTTTATTCAGTAATGCTTTGTGTTTCCTTGATCTCTATTGTCTAATTGCATGTTAACTATTACTTGAGATTGATCACCTTAGGTTCTAAAGTGCATGTAAACAACTAGGATTAACAGGTTCCGGGTTCGGGTCTTTAATCTAGTAGCAACTTTAAGTAATAACGGGTTGTAATTACTTAAAGAAAAGGAACGCAAATATAAAGATAAGTTTAACGGTTTTAATCTTCTCTTTATATTCCCTAGTCTTTGTTTGAATGCTAACTTGTTATTTGTTCTTGTAGGTTTACGGAACTTTAATAAGTTAAGTTGTGTTGATGCCGGTTGGCTCAACACATATGTATGATCGAGCCGGGAGATTACTTAAAAACTTGTAAAAGGAACGCACCAAAGTAGCAATTGCATGTTTAGAATCAACCTAGTGTAGATTCATACATTATTGTCTTACTTGCCGCATTTATCGTTTTTATAAGTTTTTATGCATCAATTTAACCAAAACCCCTCCCTTTTGTGTCACTTGTCATTATAATCAATAATTGCATCTAAAACACCTTAACTCTTTTGGGTTCGACCCTTACTTAATCACTATACTTGTTCTTAGTGCTAAGTCGGGATTTACTTTTGATTGGGTATAGACGACCATAGAAATACCTTCGGTCAACTAGTATGGGGTATTTTGATTACATGAATTATATGCCATTATAACCATGCATATTGTGGAGGTTTACCTCAATATACCTTGTATTTGGAGAAGTTAGTGTACCTTTTTGGTTTATTTCATTTATATTCCGGAAATAGAGGTCTACACGAGTTTTGGTTCAATTATAGGTGAATTTGGTGGAATTGGAAGCAAAAGTGGAGCAAAGAGCATCTAAGGCCAATGAGGAAGCTTAAGGAGTCTTAGAGGAGTCATAAAGAGCAAAGGAAGGGTGTAAAAGAGTCACAAAAGGAAGGAAGGAAACAAGTCAAGAGACGGGGACTTTCTGTTGAAGAAAATCGAGCCAATTACACCATAAATCGGACGATTTTCTTCATAGAAATCGAATGGTTTTTATTGCATTGGATCGCATGATTTTCTTCAGCTTTCGACTAAAAATATTACGACCCAAAGCCCATCACTTCTGGGCTTGAGAAGTGATATGCCAAGCGGCCCATTAGCAAGAAAGTATACATTTGAACCCTAGGAACGAAAATCGGGGTTCGCAGCGGGAAAGATTTACAGGATTTTGCGGGATTGAAGGTTCTTGGAGAGATGATTGAAAGGAAGAAACAAGGAGTCAATATTCAAGAAGTTTATGAGATCTTTTGTTTCCCTTATGATTCTTGTTATTTGTGAACACATTGTTGAGTGATTTGAGAGATTCTTTGATAAGTTTTGAGATTTGATTACAGATTCGGAGATTATTTGGTTTTTATTCAAAGTTCGAGTTTTATTTGGTTTTATTCATTCAATCTTGATTTTGATTTGAATATGAAAATGGTTGGCTAGAAACCTTGTGATTCTGGGGAGATTACTGGATAGTTGAGGCTTAGATGATGATGGATTGAACTCATTTAACCATTTTGAACCTGAGAGTTGAGATTTAACTTTGCGGCAACAGGAAAATCGGGTTGTTCTTGGTGAGATCGACCGATTTAGTGAAGAACAGGGCGATTTATTCCTCTGACGATCTTTAACTGATTTATTCTTTAACCAAAGTTTACCCTTGCCTAAATCCTAACCTTTCTTAACCTTTTTTAGCCTCTATTCAAGTGTGAGAAGAGACTTCATCATTGATTCTTCACTTGATAGCTATAGTTACAAGATTTGGGTAATAGAGACACTCAACATCCTCTATTAAGGTTTGAGTGTGCTTTCCATCTTTACCTTTGAGAGTCATATCTTGGGGTTTTGGGTGGTTAGTTTGAGTGTAATTCTCATTCTTAGATCTTTCTATATTGCAGTCTCAACAACCCTTATAGAGAGAGCCTTTGGATTAGTTATATAGGTTTTGGAACTTCGCCGTACAATACCTTCCTTTGAAACACATAACCTTGGCAACGCCAATTCTGTCCTTTGATCTTTAGAAGTGTCTTGAATCGAAGTAGCAGTGGGATACTTGAATCCTTGGAATCATTTGTCTCCTTATTAATCACAAAAGCTTTTACACCTTGCCACATAATTTCAAAATTGATTTTATTCTCACCAAATCCTTGAGGTCGACTTTGGAATTTCTTGCCTTACTACAGCTGATCCGTACACTTCGGGTTCGCTTTGGCATAAAGTCTAGATATAAATTTAAGACTTTGACGCACACACTTTTGAGCGAACAACTGCTCTCCTAGACCTTGTGCGGTCTCTCTCATAAGCCGAAGCTCGGTCCTGGTACTCCGCCAATGAATCATAACGAAATCCCGCCAAGTAAGCACGGGTGGACTCCCTCAGTCTCCTAGAAAAGAGATAGACATGCTGGTCTGCTGGAGGTGCAGCGGGTCCCAACAATGCTAACTCAGCCCGAAAGCGTCTGATCACCTCAATAACCGGAACATCCTCAAAACATGCCTCTAGGAAATCCTGAACTCTATCTCTACGCAGTGAATCTGGGCAAAATGTATCTCTCACGAGATGCAACAACTGGTCCATCCTGGTCACACCTCCTCTCACCGACCTCCACCAATACTGAGCCTCCTCTCTAAATAAAGTTTGGACTATCTCCACCTGTCTCTTCTCCGGGCAACGGATCGCCTCTAATTCTAACTCCACATGTCCAATCCAATGCTCTACCTCTAACCCTACTATCCTGTCGAAGTAAGGTACATGCTGCTGGTTGAAAGCCTTCAATCAGGAATCGAGTCTAGGAGACCTCAACTTGTCTCTAGGCCTAGCAACCTCCACAATCGGTTCGGGTGCAACTACCGCTAGTGTAACTATCTCTGGTGCGGCTCTAAGCGGAGTGACTCTCAGCGAGACCTCAGCTGATCTCGCCGGTGCCGGTGCTGGTACGGGTACCGGTGGTGCAGGAGGCGGTGCTCCCGTCCTAAACGCCTCCTCTACTCGGCGTACATAATCCTCAAACAATGTAGCTCCAATCGATGCTCCCCCGGTCCTAGCAGATGGGGAACTATGTGCCCCGGACCTCACAGTTGTCCTATCCCTAGCCTCAGGAATAATGCTCTCTGCCACGTCCTCGACGGGATCCTCAGCTGTTGGCGGATCCACAACTGGTGGGTCCGCAATGGGGATACGTCCCCGACCTCTCGTGCTTGGAGGTCTCCCTACTCGTCCCCGTCTCGGGACGGTAGGAGGTAGAGGTGGTCTACCCCTAACGATTCCCACATATGCGGTAGCTCTCGTACGTGGAATCTGATATCGTTTCGCGTTTGATTATAATTATTTTAATCGGTATATATAAAGTACTCGTAATACTTACTATAAAAGGAACTTATAAAACATAAAAGAAAGCCGAAATCCAAAATACAACCAAGGCATAAAAGCCCAATCATCCTAAGGTCACTGATGACATAAATTATATACCATTATAATCATGCATATTGTGGAGGGTCACCTCGATTTACCTTGCATTTAGAGAGAATTTGTGTACCTTTTAGGCTTTATTCATTTATATTCCGGAAATAGAGGTCTACACGAGTTTTGGTTGAATTGTAGGTAAATTCGGTGGATTTGGAAGCAAAAGTGGAACAAGGAGCATCTAAGGCTATTAGGGAAGCTTAAGGAGTCCTAGAAGAGTCACAAAGAGCAAAGGAGTTGCATAAAAGAGTCACAAAAGGGAGGAAGGAAACAAGCCAAAAGACGAACATTCTCTGTTGAAGAAAATCGTGCCAATTTACATATAAATCGGCCGATTTTTCCTTCATAAAATCGTACGGTTTTCCTTGTAAATCGACTATCACGATTTTTCTTCCTTTCGACCCAAGGATAAAGACGACTCAAAGGCCATCACTTTTGGACTTGAGAAGTGTTTTGCCAAGCGGCCCATTAGCAAGGAACTACAACTTGGAGACCTAGGACGGTAACAGACCTAGGGGGGTTCGCAACGGGAAATCTTTACACGTTTGAGAGAGATTGAAGATTCTTGGAAGGAGATTGAAGGGAAATAGCCGGGAAGTCAATCTTGATCATCATTGTGAGATTCTTTGTTTCCCTTGCGATTCTTGAGGTTTGTGAACACATTACTGAGTAATTTGAGAGATACTTTGATTGGATTTGAATTTGGTTTACAGATTTGGAGATTATTGAGTTTTTATTCAAAGTTCGGGTTTATTTGATTTATTCATTCAATCTCAATTTTGATTTGATTTTGAAAATGGTTGGCTAAAACCTTTGTGATTCTGGGGAGAATAGTTGATGATTGAGGCTTAGATGATGATAGACTGATCTCATTCAAACATTTGGACCCTGAGAGTTTAGATTTTAACTTTGCGACAATAGAAAAATCGTGCTGTTCTTCAGGAAAATCGTCCGATTTTCCTATGATCCAGTCGATTTATTCTTCTGACGATCTTTAATTGATTTACTCTTTAACCAAAGTTAATCCTTGCCAAATTCCCAACATCCTTTATTAAGTGTGTGAAGAGACTCAACATCCGTTATTAAGGTTTTAAGTGTGTGAAGAGACTTCATCATTGATTTTTCATTTAATAGATTAAGATTACAAGATTTGGGTAATAGAGAGACTCAACATCCTTTATTAAGGTTTTAAGTGTGCTTTCTATCTTTACCTTGGAGAGTCACATCCTGGGGTTTTGGGTAGTTTATTTGACTGTAATTCTTATCTCTAGATCTTTCTATATTGCAGCCTCAACAACCCTTATAGAGAGAACCTTTGGATTAGACAAACAGGTTTCGGAACTTCACCGTACGATATCTACCTTTGAAACACATAACCTTGGCAATATAAGCTCTGCCCTTTGATCTTTAGAAGTATCTTGAATCGAACGCCGCAGTCGGATACTTGAATCCTTGGAATCATTTCCCTCTTTTATTAATCACAAAAGCTTTTGCACTTTGTTAGATAACTGAAATCGATTTTATTCTCACCAAATCCCTGAGTTCGACTCTGGAATTTCTTGCCTTACTACAGCTGATCCGTACACTACGGGTTCGCTTTGCTTTGAGTTCTAGATATAAATTTAAAACTAGTCACGAACACTTTTGAGCGAACAAGTTTTTGGCGCCGTTGCCGAGGATTTGGTCTAGACCAAATTCGATTTTCGGTTGTCTAGCTTGAGAGCTCTTGCTCTTGTGATTTGATTTGTCTACTTGAGTGATCTTTGCAGATTCTTTAGGTATATGCGAAAGACTAGATCTACCAAAGATCTAGTTTCTTTCGACCCCGAATTGGAGAAAACTTTAAGAAGAAAGTTGAAGGAAAAGAAAATGGCTTAAAATAACGAGAGAAACATCCAAGTTAAGTTGGATGAAGCTCAACGTCAACTTAAGTTGAGTGAGAAAGCTCGTGTGAAAGCGGAAAAGAGTCATCAATTCCAAATTGATGAACTAAGGGCTATGATGTTGGACATGAAGTTGGAGCTGAATGATGCAAGGAAGAAGAAGAAGGTCAAGAAACCAACTAAGTCCACTAGAGATGATTCATCCGATGATGAAGAAATCGATCCGGATATGCCGGAACTTGAAGAAATTAATCAGGTGATTCATTCCGTTCGTAACAACCCAAGACCACTAGTTATTCCTCGCATTCCAGCTGGGGATGTGAGAGTTGCTAATGGAGGGGATGAACCACGAACTCTGGGGCAAAGGATGGATCTAATTCAGCAACCACGCCGTCTAGGTGTGAATTTCGGAGCTGAGGACATCCAGGAATTCAGCTTTAGCCCACAAGTTATCACCATGGTTCGCCAAAGTCAATTTGGTGGGGCGAGTGCTGAATCTCCACACCAACACTTGCAGAATTTCGAGATTCTCATGGAGACATTGAAGCCGAAGAAGGCTACCACAAGTAATTACAAGATCAAACCGTTCTTCTTCTCTTTGAAGGACAAAGCTTTAGCTTGGTATCAAACTCTTCCAGTTGCAAAGTTGGCCACATGGGAGGATCTATCTTCGGAGTTCCTCACCAAGTTCTTCCCACCATCCAAAACGGCGGAATTGAGAGGTAAGATCAATGCATTTTCTATGAAACCTAACGAAAGTTTGTTTCAATCTTGGGAAAGGTTTCAGGATCTCTTATTGGATTGCCCACACCACGGCATTTCAAAGCTGGAATTGTTGGAGATCTACTATAGTGGAAACACAATTCTATCTCCAATCTCTCTCTTGTGGTACATTCATGGACATGAGAGAAGATGATGCTTGGGACTTCATAGAGAAGCAAGCCCAAGTGATTGAGAAATATTCCCACCGAAAGGTGGATCCTAATAGCAGGAATCAAGGATATTCGGGAGCCAAGTTGAATCAAGCTGAGCAAACACAAATATTTTCCCTCAACAATGAGATCAAAGAGTTGAAGTAAGTCATCAAAACTAGTCTTCAAAAGGCGAAGGAGCAAGAAGCCAACTATATGGGGAGGGATAACAATCAAGGGAATAGGAATGACTACTGGAACAACAACTGGAATAACAACAATAGGAACTCCAACAACAACAATTGGAGATCAAATCAACAAAATCCAGGTAATCCCTATTCACATGCTGAAAAAGCTTTAACATCTCCATTTTCTTCTACTCCTTTGAAAAGCCAGGAGCAATCATCAAATGGATCGAACAAGACAGAGAAGGAGAAGCCCGATCCCATGTTGGAGACGATCCTAGGAAAGCTACAAGGATTGGAGAGTTATATAACTTTGGTTGATAAAGCTCACAAAGCTTTAGAAAACCAAGTATTTAGCAAAGCCGAAGAAGTCCTGAGAGATCAAGGGAAGCTTCCCGGGAAGACAGAAGATAACCCAAAGGGAAGGGATATGGCGATCACTACTAGAAGTGGTGTAACAACCACGGATCCTCAACCTAAAGTAGTTGAAACCACCACTGAAAAAGGGAAAGAAAAAGAGAAGGAAGATGTTTATGTTCCTCCTCCCGCCTACAAACCACCTCTACCTTTTCCTCAATCTAGAGCGCGGGCGCGACTAGATAAACACTTCGGTAAGTTTATTGATCTTATGAGTAAGCTGCATATTAATATACCTTTTATGGATGCAATTTTAGGTATCTCAGCTTATGGGAAATTCCTAAAGGAAATCCTCTCTAACAAGAGGAAGTTAGAAGATATTGGAGAAGTCAAGATGAGCATGGAGTCATCCGAACTCATCAAGACTATGACGGAGAATATGCCACCTAAGCTGCGTGATCCAGGATCATTTTGCAAACCCATCACCTTAGGAGAGGTTACTTATGATGCACTTTGTGACCTTGGAGCAAGTGTGAGCATCATACCACTTACCTTGTGCAAGGCGGTTGGTCTAGGAGAGCCTAGACCGGTGAAGATGACGCTTTACATGGCCGATCGTTCCATCACTAGGCCGGTTGGGATAATAGAAGACATTCCCGTAAAACTCGGTAAGTTTTACATTCCTATAGACTTTGTCGTTCTTGACATCCCTACAGATTATCCAGTTCCCATCATTCTTGGAAGACCATTCCTTGCAACCTCCGGATGCATGGTAGATTGCAAGAATGGACAGCTATCATTCAATATAGGTGAAGAGAAAGTGGAGTTTGTACTCTCCTCTTTAATGAAAGAGCCAGCTTTGAGAGAAGATGTTTTTAACATCTTTCATGAAGAAGAGTCTAGAGAAGTGGTGAGTTCGATCTTAATGAAAGATCCACTTCAAAAGGTTCTTAGTATGAGTATCATGAAAGAAGGAGTAGAGCGAGATTGTGATGATGAGATAAAAGCATTGGAAGATGTAGAAGAAGAGCCAAAAGAAGGATTTGAAGAGCTGGAATTAACCCCGGAAACTGTGAAAAAAATCGACCTACACAAAATAAATCACACAATTTCTGAAGAGGCAACTCGATTTTTGACAACAGGAAGAAAAATCGTCCGAAAAATCGTCCGATTTTCTTCAGAGGGGGACGATTTAGAGTTGATTTCTTCGGTTTCTACGAACTTGACTGCAGTTGTTCTAAACTCTAATAGTGCACCTTTCCCACCTTCAAAGGCTTCTCCCATGACATTAGATGGTCATGAATCATCGATCAAAGCACCTCCTTCATTGGATTTGAAGCCACTTCCTACACACTTAAGGTATTCATTCCTTGGGCCTAACTCTACATATCCGGTTATAGTTAGTGCGAATCTGAATGATGATGAACTAGAGAAGCTTATGAATGTTCTAAGACAACATAGGAGAGCATTAGGCTATACTATTGATGACTTGATAGGCATTAAACATTCTCTATGTATGCATAAAATCTTAATGGAAGAGGATTACAAACCTTCACGCCAACCTCAAAGACGGTTAAATCCGATCATGAAAGAGGTCGTGAAGAAAGAAATCCTTAAGCTACTTGATGCAGGTATCATCTTCCCTATTTCCGATAGCAAGTGGGTGAGTCCAGTGCAGGTAGTACCAAAGAAAGGAGGCATTACCGTTGTTTCCAATAAGAACAACGATCTTATACCACAAGGACAGTTACGGGATGGAGAATGTGCATCGATTACCGTAAACTGAATGTGGATACCAAGAAGGATCACTTTCCCCTTCCTTTTATTGATCAAATGTTGGAAAGGTTAGCCCAACATTCTTACTTTTGTTATCTAGATGGATATAGCGGTTTCTTTCAGATTCCCATTCACTCGGATGATCAAGAGAAGACGACCTTCATGTGCCCTTGGGGTACGTTTGCTAATAGAAGGATGTCATTCGGCTTATGCAATGCTCCAGCCACCTTTCAAAGGTGTATGATGGCAATCTTTTCAGAATATGTAGAGAATATCATGGAAGTATTCATGGACGACTTTTTGGTATATGGTTCTTCCTTTGATAATTGTCTCTCTAACCTTTCACTAGTCCTTAAGAGATGTGAAGACACGAACTTAGTTTTAAACTGGGAGAAGTGTCATTTTATGGTCACCGAAGAAATTGTGTTAGGTCACTTAATATCAAATAGAGGAATAGAGGTTGATAGGGCTAAGATAGAAACTATTGAGAAACTACCTCCTTCATCCTCTGTGAAAGGAATTAGAAGCTTTTTAGGACATGCAGGCTTCTATAGGAGATTCATAAAGGATTTTTCTAAGATTTCAAAACCTTTGACTGATCTTTTAATGAAGGACACAACTTTTGAGTTTTCGAAAGAATGTCTAGAAGCTTTTTGCAGGATCAAAGAGGCTTTGATTTCAGCACCCATCATCCAACCACCCGATTGAACTCTCCCTTTCGAGGTCATGTGCGACGCAAGTGACGTCGCTATAGGAGCTGTACTCGGACAGAAGAAAGATGGCCGTACACACGCCATCTATTATGCTAGCAAGACGCTAGACGAAGCTCAATTGAATTATGCTACTACGGAAAAAGAACTTCTAGCCGTAGTTTATGCTTTTGAAAAATTTCGTTCCTATCTTGTAGGTGCGAAGGTGATAGTCTATACGGATTATTCAGCAATCCGTTACTTGTTCACAAAGAAGGATGCGAAGCCAAGGCTTCTAAGATGGATCTTACTCTTACAAGAGTTCGATCTAGAGATCCGTGACAAGAAGGGTTCGGAAAATTCAGTTGCTGACCACCTTAGTCGTCTTCAATACCTCACCAACGAGGCGGATGAGTTCCCTATAGACGACTTATTTCTTGACGAACAACTACACGAGATTGAAGAGTGTCTTCAACATATCTCAAAAGGTAATGATCCATGGTTTGTTGACATTGTAAATTACCTTGTTTGTCAAGAGATTCCCCCCAGACTTTCATATGCTCAAAGAAAGAAGTTCTTTAAGGACGTCCGGTATTTCTATTGGAACGAACATCTTCTCTTCAAAAGAGGTCCCGATGGCATATATAGGAGATGCATTCCGGAAGATGAAGTGGAAAGTGTCATCCGTCATTGTCACTCTCTACCTTGTGGAGGACATGCTAGTTCCCACAAAACTTGTGCTAAGGTATTTCGTTCCGGTTTCTTTTGGCCTACCTTATTCAAAGATGTACAAAAATATGTTGTTGCTTGTGATGCTTGTCAAAGGACAGGTAATATTTCTAGGAGGAATGAGATGCCCCTCAACAACATACAAGAAGTGGAGATATTTGATGTATGGGGTGTAGACTTTATGGGACCATTCCCATCCTCTTTTGGAAACCAGTACATACTCCTAGCCGTAGACTATGTCTCAAGATGGGTAGAAGCAATCGCTTATCCTACTAATGATGCAATGGTAGTGGTGAAGTTCTTCAATAGAACGATCTTCCCAAGGTTCGGGACTCCCCGAACCATCATTAGTGTTGTAGGAAAGCACTTCACATCACGTCGATTTGAGACTCTATTTGCTAAGTATGGGGTGACCCATAAGATAGCTACACCATACCATCCGCAAAGTAGCGGACAAGTTGAGATATCCAATAGATTGATTAAGGAAATTTTAAAGAAAACTGTCTCTAAAACACGGAAGGACTGGTCGATGAAGCTCGACGATGCATTGTGGGCTTACAGGATCGCCTTTAAGACACCAATAGGTACGACTCCATATAACCTTGTTTGCGGTAAATCTTGTCATCTTCCTATAGAGCTAGAGCATAAAGCATATTGGGCTGTCAGGTAACTTAACTTTGACATGAAAGAAGCCGGAGAGAAGCGGCTTTTGGACATCAACGAGCTAGACGAGATTCGGTTGAATGCGTGTGAGAACGCAAAGATCTACAAGGAAAGGACGAAGCGTTGGCATGATAAAAATATCATCCCAAAGGATTTGAAAGAAGGAGATCAAGTTCTTCTATTCAACTCACGGCTTCGACTATTCCCATGTAAGCTTAAATCCCGTTGGGCAGGACCTTATGTAATTAAACGAATTTTCCCCCATGGTGCAGTTGAAGTATGGGGTGAACAAAGCGGTAGTTTCAAAGTAAATGGCCAACAGTTGAAGAAGTACACACCGGAAGTTCCGGTTGAAGAGATAGCTCCTATCCTCCTCCATTGAACATCAAAGCAAACACCGTCCAGCTAAAGACGAAAAAACAATCGCTTCTTGGGAGGCAACCCATGGTAGTATAACTCTTTTCTTTTTTTGTCACTTAGTATAGCTTAGTTTAGTTGTTCGTTTCTTTTGTTTTTGCTTTTGTTTGTTCCTCGATGCACTCTTGGTTTGTTTGTGTCAAAAATCGCAGGAACTAGGTCCAAATTGAGAAATCAATGAAGATAGGGGATACAAAATAGTTCAAATTGAAATCTTCAAAGAAAAGAAGGAAAGAAATCGAGCTACACAAAGTAAATCGTTCGATTCAGGAACAGAGCAAGACGATTTTTGGCAACAGGGAGAAAAATCGTCCCCCAGATCGACTCCTTTCCAAAAAATCGTCCGATTTTGCCCTTGATGTTGAGAAAGTAAAGAAAATTCGGGCCGATAAATAAATTGACCCAATAAATCGGCCAATTTTCTTCACAAAACCTCCGGCCTATATAAAGCCTTCACCACTCGATTCTCTCATTCAACTCTTCTCCATTCCCGATTTCCATTTCTCCAAAAGAGCCGAAAATCGCCTACCCTCTCATCTCCTCAATTCTTAATCGTTTTGAACGATTCTTGAGCCTAAACTGAAGCATTTTTGACAAGGAACAAGGATCTAGCAACAAAAAGCTTGGCAAACGAATCATTCATCTGGCATACAGGTTTTTCAATTCGAAACCTAAGTTTTTCGCTCGATTTTGATTCTTGCTTAGAGATTGTTTGTTTGCTGAGATTGATTGAGGGGTTTGCTTAGAAACAACCATAGGAGACTGTGTGTGGTGATAGTTTGCTCAAAACTTTACAGAATTGTGAGAATTGTTGAAATCGATAGAAAAATCGTGCTAACCCAGAAAATTCGTCCGATTTTCCCTTAGAACAACACGATTTTTCCTTGCAGAATGGAGACTTTGAAAAGAATCACTCGAAATGCGGGGAAGAAGAAGGGATTCCAAAGCTACTCCCCCACCACCACCACCCTCTCAAGCCAAACCAAAACTCCCCCCTCCCCTCTCAAAACATAAGAAGAGATATGAACGTCTCTTAGATCGTCCCTTCCCCCCTCCTCGATACATTGTGCTAGATGACTTAGACTCCTTGTTTGTTCGAGAGGATGTGGACATGATGTTAGATTGAGTTGGGTTGAGTCAGTTTGCCATGATTAGGGAAGATGCTTACACCGAGATCACCCTAGAATTCCTAAGTACGTTTGAGCATGATCCTAGAGAGAGGACGGTCTCTTTCCGCCTCATGAACCAAAACCATGCTATGACTATTAATGACTTTGGGGATTTGTTTGGTTTTCCCTATTCTTCTGGAGGCACATTCGCGAGAGGAGTGAGTGCTAGTGCCTTTTGGGAAACCATCTCAGTGGGAGAGTAAGGTGGTGATAAGTGGAGACCCGGGAATTCGAAAGAGATTAGTATGTACAACCTTTCCTTTAAGGTAGTGCATAGGATTCTTAGTGAGAGCTTGTTTACACGGACGGAGACTCCACAAAAGCTCAAGGCTGATGAGCTCTTTATCCTGTACTGTATGACTTGTAGCACCATCCCCGACATCACCTCTATGCTTGCTGACTATCTAGGAAAGATAGCCAACAAGGCAAAGGGTGACATATGTGCTGGAGGCCTTGTCACTCATGTGGCAAAGGCATTGGAGTTGAATTTTTCAGATTGCACTTTAGCTGAGAGTGCCCAGCCCTTAGGATCACAGAGATTGGTAGCGAGACAGGTCTTGATTCCTCGAGGGAGAGGAACTCTTCATGTGTCCATGCCGTGGGCAAAGGATCCACAAAAGAAGTCATTCGAGATAGTGTGGAAGTCCGAATACACCATTCGGAACAAGAGGAATTGGAAGGAGACTTTTGTACTCATGCTTGAGGTGGTAGCTCCTCCTCCTTGTTATTATGATGATGATGCAGGTGATACAGAGGATGAGGAGGATCACGAGGATGGAGTACACTAGGGGAACATGCTAGAGTTCGAGAGTGACACTTATAGTGGACATGCCACGGATGCCATGGATACCGATACCCATGGTGATGGACCTAGCCGGACTACTCGAGGCACGGAGGAGACAGAGGATGAGATGCAGCCACCCCATTATTCCTTTGCACACGCTCTTAGACACGGTAGAGGACATGGACGAGGACATAGACTTCCCCGACATTTTAGAGACTTAGTCTCTAGTTTCCAGGGTCTACGCACCGACTACCATGATCTACGCTCAGATTATCAAGCCCTCCATACCGACTACAACGCCCTGAATGTAACACCCCGAATTCTCAAAACTCGGGACATTACTGGTTAGGACCTCACAATGGGTCCCGACCTCAGTTTGACAACAACATTACTAGGATCTTGCAACAAGACACAAATAAAGAAACCGAAATCCATAAAATAGTATGTTTAAGGTAATGAATGCAACACTGTCTAGCAGCCTAAAGTACTGAAACAAAAGAAACGAACAACTTTCTTAATCAAAAGAAAGAAAAGACAAACACAACTCCCAACCCCCACTCTAAGGAGTACGGAGACCCGGCTAACCACTACTTCCGGATCACTCAGCTGCTGGTCTAACCTGCGGTAAATCTAAAACACAACAAGAGGAACCGTTAGCTAGTTATCTAAATATTAGCAGAGTAATAGCAGCACAAACACACACATAACAATATAAACACCCATCATGCTTTCAAACAAGTCCGTTTTATTATCTTGAGTTAAATTTCTCTTTCACGCTAATGATACTTATTTTGTGACACGAGGGATTCCCAAACCTCGCCTCCGCCCCCGTGTAACCATCAGGAATGGATCCGATGCATCTCACCTTGTACTTGCCTGGTCTGGGTATAGAGAACCTCCCAGTCTCCTGTCAGAGCTGGGCAGTGATGTCACGGCCCGTTATACATACACTTGTGCCTTAAACATAATAATAACGGTCGTCCTAGCAAGTTATAATTATTAAAACACGCACATAGCACACACAACTACTATCACTCAACTAACACCCAGAAACTGGCTAAGTAAGTCGCAAGGACTTACCTGAGTCAAAATACTCTCTAACACGTCTCAATCAGTCCGTACTCGTGGTAACTCAAACGCCTGTCAAATAAGGCATGTGTATCAAAATCACATCCAAATGTCCAACCTCATGCGAAGGAATTACGGAAAAGCTCTTTTTCGGTAATAGACCATTTTACCCTTAGTGCCGAAAGTTCTCAAAGTTTATACTTAAATCCTACTAATTTCTTTTAGAACTTATTTTCCATAAATTGTTTCTCTCTCTGATAGTTCTCATAAGTTATAAATTACACTCGAAGCCACTCATCCCATAATGACACTCCTCCGCTTTCTCGATTCTCACACTACTCTTCTACATGTATATATACGTAAGTACATCCTCTAACTTTTCTTTCAACTTGTATAATTCCGTAATTACTCGGTATAAAAAAGTAGCTACATAATGTCATACTCTCAAACTCGCGCTTATATACAAACCTTCACAAACTCTCGGTACATAAACTTCTCTGCTTACTTACACATCCATACACACAGCCCTAACCTTTCCTACTAAACTTGTCCAGCTCGACATACCCCACTATATAGCTACTGTAAGCCTAACCTCTTCATTGGATATATACATATAAACCTATACAACTTACATTCTCAGCCATAATTATCTATATATATATATTATATGTAAGCATCTATTGTAACATGAAAGCTGTACCGCGACACTTCTTTCACAACCTGTTGTCCGCTAAGAGAAGTAGCACAAGAGAAAGAGAGTTGCAGAGGAGAGGGACGACGTACTCACCGATGGCTCGCGACTAGCCGTAGGGTTCTAGCCTAGTTTGCTCGTACGCCCCGCGCTGTTCGTTCTTCTTAACTGGCGTCTACTGCCACCTGAAGCACACCCGTTTCAACGGTTAACACAGGAGCAGCCGAAGGAAACAGAAGGAAGGGTATATGACTCGCCTCCTGCAATAGGTTCTTCGTCCGACTGATCGTCCTCACCGGTGTGAGTGCCGCTGTTGTGCGAAGCCCCAAGACAGACAACCGCTATGACTCGCGAATAGAGAGGAAGGAGGTGGAAGGGTTGCTGCATACCTGGCGGTGAATTCGTGCCGGAGGCTTCTGGGCAGCGTCCTTGATCAGGTCGAGAAGATAGGGGGTGGGTGGTACTGGCGTGGAGTCTGACGGCTTCGGTTTGGAAGGACGAGTGTGAAGTTGCGGAAGGGAAGAGGTCGTGATCTTTTGTTGCGGAAGATCCGGACGTGAGCAGGAAGGAAAACGCGAGCAGTGGTTACGAAGAATCTGGGCTGGAGAAGGAAAGGGATAAGTGTATAATTGGAAGGTTTAGATCGTGTGAGGGGAGGTGTAGCAGTGTAACAGCCGCTTCACTGGGCTCCTCCGCAATTGGGCCGCTGCAGCCCCAGGTTGAAACAAGACACGGGCTGCTGCCAAGAAGAGGGACAAATATGGGATGATGGCTTGGGCCTAGGGTTGGCCCAATTGAGCGGTGATCTCATGAAATCAAAAGCGGAACCCGTAATTCGTTAATTATGTGCGGAAAATTATATAATACGGAATTAAATTCCGTATTATCTAATTTATTATTATTTTTAATTTAAGGCGCGTATTTAATTCCGGTTATAAGGTTTCATCATTTTATGTGACTTAAAGTCATATAAAATGATAACATTTAAACTCGTTTTATTTTATTTATTTATTATTTAAGATTGTCGCATCGGAATTTGGTTAATTGCGGTTTACCGGGACTTTAAAATTTTCGGTTATTACACAGAACACTCAGTTCAAGGCGTACCGGCAGGAGACGGAAGCTAGACACTCCTCCTATGATGGCTAGATGAGAGACATGTACTACCATCAGTTCGGCCATTTCTACGATCCCAGCGCACCGATGTATCCATATCCTCCACCACCACCACCGACCGAGGATTGAGCTCCCACTCCTTTTACATTGTAAGTATTTTTCTCCATCTTATGCTTGATTTTTCACATTGGGGACAATGTGAAGATTAAGTATGGGGTGGGGGTACTTAAAATCTCTTTTACTTCATTTTAGCACTCTATGCACTTTGTATTACATTTGATGATTTGGCTTGTAATAACTCTTGAACTACTTGCTTTCCACTATGACATTCGCATTTGAATGCTTTTCTTCAAAAATTATGAGTTTTCAAAAAAAAATTGTTTGTGCTTCTTATGATGGAAATGACCTCTATGATGAGAATTGTGATGTGGAAAAGGCAAAAAGATGACGTCGTTGTGTTGAGATTTTAATTATAGCATGAATGAGCTTACTTTTCCTACTTGAACACATGAATGGTTTATATGATCTTGATGTCTTGATAAGAGAATGAAATAATGGTCAAAGCTATATTATAAGTTCTTTTGCATCATATAAGAATGACCAAGGCAATTCACTTCTTCTCTAATTCATATCTTGTTCATGCTAGCTCCTCAATGAAATATTGACCTCCTTTTTACCATCCGGGAATTAGGATAAGTGATTGAAAAGGCATGTTTGATGTGGGAGGGCCAATAAAAATGTGTTAAGTGAAAGTTTAGCAAATTATAAGTTTGGGGACGTTGAACATGAGGATGAGTAACTCGGCACCATTGACATAGCCGGGTGTTTGTGTCTTGCCAAAGTACGATTGAACGACAAGTCCTAACGGGATATGGTATGTGCATCAAGGGTTTGAGGCATCTCGAAATTGAGAAACGCCGATCTCCTAGGCTTCGGTTATTGTGCACCACTGTCCATACTCTCAAAAAGTAAAGTATAAAGAAAGAAAAGATTTTACATGCAAAGCATGTGTGGTGAAGTAATGTTCTTGAAGGTATTATGTTTTTCCTCTTTCCCTGATTAGCACAACAATTCCTTAAAATAATTCCCCCCTTTAACACGCTTCTTAGACCTTTTCTTTGATTGCAAGACCTTGAGACTTTTTTGCATGTATTTAAGACTTCATGGCTTAGACTTGTTTGATTTTAATTGCCTCTACATCTTTATCATGTCTTTTATTTGTGTTTTTGAGAAAGAAAAGAGAATTAGTTCATATTATTATTATCATTGATACATGTCTTGTCTTCCTATGTCTTGAAACATCACTTTGAGGGTGATCCAATAAGAAGAAGCACTACCAAACAAAAGTTTTTTTGAGTTTTCATATATATAATCCATGACATCTTTTATTCTAGGTTTGAATCTTGCTTGGGGACAAGCAAGGGGCAAGTATGGGTTTTTTGATGAGATGAATTATATACCATTATAATCATGCATATTGTAGAGGTTCACCTCGATTTACCTTGCATTTAGAGAGAATTTGTGTACCTTTTAGGCTTTATTCATTTATATTCCGGAAATAGAGGTCTACACGAGTTTTGGTTGAATTGTAGATAAATTCGGTGGATTTGGAAGCAAAAGTGGAACAAGGAGCATCTAAGGCTATTAGGGAAGCTTAAGGAGTCTTAGAAGAATCACAAAGAGCAAAGGAGTTGCGTAAAAAAGTTACAAAAGGGAGGAAGGAAACAAGCCAAAAGACGAGCATTCTTTGTTGAAGAAAATCGTGCCAATTTGCATATAAATCGGACGATTTTTCCTTCATAAAATCGTATGGTTTTCCTTGTAAATTGACTAGCACGATTTTTCTTCCTTTCGGCCCAAGGATAAAGACGACTCAAAGGCCATCACTTTTGGACTTGAGAAGTGTTTTGCCAAGCGGCCCATTAGCAAGGAACTACAACTTGGAGACCTAGGACGGTGACAGACCTAGGGGGGTCCGCAGCGGGAAATCTTTACACGTTTGAGAGAGATTGAAGATTCTTGGAAGGAGATTGAAGGGAAATAGCCGGGAAGTCAATCTTTATCATCATTGTGAGATTCTTTGTTTCCCTTGCGATTCTTGTGGTTTATGAACACATTACTGAGTAATTTGAGAGATACTTTGATTGGATTTTAATTTGGTTTACAGATTTGGAGATTATTGAGTTTTTATTCAAAGTTCGGGTTTATTTAATTTATTCATTCAATCTCAATTTTGATTTGATTTTGAAAATGGTTGGCTAAAACCTTTGTGATTCTGGGGAGAATAGTTGATGATTGAGGCTTATATGATGATAGACTGAACTCATTCAAACATTTGGACTTTGAGAGTTTAGATTTTAACTTTGCGACAACAGAAAAATCGTGTTGTTCTTCAGGAAAATCTTCCAATTTTCCTATGATCCAGTCGATTTATTATTCTGACGATCTTTAATTGATTTATTATTTAACCAAAGTTAATCCTTGCCTAAATCCCAACCTTGCTTAACCTTTTTAACCTCTATTTAAGTGTGTGAAGAGACTTCATCATTGATTCTACATTTAATAGATTAAGATTACAAGATTTGGGTAATAGAGAGACTCAACATCCTTTATTAAGGTTTTAAGTGTGCTTTCTATCTTTACCTTGGAGAGTCACATCCTGGGGTTTTGGGTAGTTAGTTTGAGTGTAATTCTTATCTCTAGATCTTTCTATATTGCAGCCTCAACAACCCTTATAGAGAGAACCTTTGGATTACACAAATAGGTTTCGGAACTTCACCATACGATATCTACCTTTGAAACAGATAACATTGGCAATATAAGCTTTGTCCTTTGATCTTTAGAAGTATCTTGAATTGAACGCCGCATTCGGATACTTGAATCCTTGGAATCATTTCCCTCTTTTATTAATCACAAAAGCTTTTGCACTTTGTTAGATAACTGAAATCGATTTTATTCTCACCAAATCCCTGAATTCGACTCTGGAATTTCTTGCCTTACTACAGCTGATCCGTACACTGCGGGTTCGCTTTGCTTTGAGTTCTAGATATAAATTTAAAACTAGTGACACACACTTTTGAGCGAACAGTCACATGCATAGTTAGGTACATACAAGTCCAACAACAACCTTAAGGTCATATACATATACATATAGATAACTAGGTAAATATATATATATATATATATATATATATATATATATATATATATATATATATATACTTACATATGTCAAATCCAGAAATCTATGTCGCCGAGGTTTGCGTGAGGAGTGGTGGTCCCGTACATTCTAACTCAATCCCGACTCATGCATATAAATTTTGAAAATGAAAAGGTCAAAACCCGTAGGGTTCTGTTTATTCCTCATTCGGCCTTTAGAAGGTTGTGAGTGCCATTGTTGTCAACATAGGGCTCTGATACCACTTTGTAACACCCCGAATCCGCGGGATATCGGAATGCTACGGGTGAGACCACACAATGGGTCCCAACCCTTAGCCTGACAACAATCTCACCGGACCTTTCCAATATGGCACAAATAAAGGCGTAAAACTCGAAAACGTTTATAATGTATGCAAGACGGAAAATTAAAGAGTACATAAATCCAAAAGTGTACATCAAACCATAATCCAACATAAGAGTAATAACGACAATAATCCCAAAAACGCCCCCGTCCTATAATGTACGGCGACCCTCGGTTGTCCACTTGGCGTCCCTAACCTACGGGGCATCTACACAAGCGGTTTAAAACCGTTAGCTACATTCGAAGCATTAAAAACATGGTGAAGGCACATATACACTCATACATCATAACATCACACAATCATGCTCATCAATCAAGTCTGGTTTATTATCTTCATTTATTAGGTCATATCCCGCTCTAATTCAACTTCTTTTTGTGACACGAGAATCTCCCAAAACTCGCCTCGATCCCCACTTCCGGCAATGGAATGGTACGGATGCCTCCGACTATCTAACCAACAGGGGCTAGTCGTCGAGAACCTCCTAGCTCTCGCAAGAGCTAGGTAGTGATGTCACCTCCCGTTATCATACACTTGGGACAAATAAAATTAAGGGTCGGTGGTCCTATTACCGGTTTATAAGTTAAAACAGAAGCGATAAAGCACACACCACCAAACACACAATGAATCTAATACAACGAATACGGCTAAGTAAGTCCGGACACTTACCTCGTCTCTCAACTCACAACACTCTAGCTTCCTTAGTGAGAAAGTGCACAACCTGCTCATACATGAATATACTCATCAACACAAGCCACACTCATGAAGTCATAGACTTCATTCTAGTGATCTAAGCAAGATCATTCAACTCTCAAACTAGGAAAGCATCCTAGGGTCCATGGTACTTATGACACTCTCGATAAGCACGGGAAACTCACAACAGCCTATAGAACATATGGACATGATCAACATCTTAGGAGAGTCAACCTAGCCTAGAAGGATTCAACATGCTCAAACACTCAAGGTCAACACTCTCATCAAGCCATAAGGGCTCCAAGGATAGCAACCACTATATGACATCCTCATAAGTCCTAGGTCCATCCTAAGCATGCTTTTAACTAGTTATCATCATCATGTCTAAGGAAGGAACGAAGAGAAAGGGAGGGAGGAACCTACTAGCGAAGAAAACGCAGCCGCGGAAGCAAGCTGGCGCACCGGCGGAAGTTGTCACCGCCCCCAGCGGCACCCTGGATCCGCCCCTGCGGTGGCTCTGGCCGCCCCTGCGGTGGCCTTGGTCCGCCCCCGTGCCTCAAAACATCCGCCCCCGCGGTTTGAGCAGCAGAAAGTTGTCTTCTTCGTTTGCGACTATGGATCCTTTGCTCCAATGTCTCCCTCTTCTTGCTGGGTCTTCTCCAAACACCAACCTATGATCTTAGGCTCCTCTCCATGACCTAATCGAGCCAAGAACACACACACATGCAACGGATCTAAGGAAAAACTTCCTCAAGAGCTCCATCCATGGCCATTGATGAAGGGGAAAGAAGGAGAGGATATTCATCAAGGGAAGAGAAGGGGAATGAAAGAGAAGACTAATTACCAACCACTGGTATCCTTCTTCACTGCAGCTCATCCACAAGCAAATCACCAAGGGAAGAGAGGAAGAGCACAAGGGAGAGTAGAGAGGAAAATGACTAACGTGTGAGAGAGAGAAGTGAAGGAGGAGAGAGGGAGGATCCAACCAGGCTGAAAAGGTGGGAGGGAACCAAGGGGTCAGCTGGCCCCTTGTCCCCTCAGCTGGAAATGAAAGGTCCAAAAGCGGAAAAGGGAAAATGAGGGGTCAGCGCGGGCTTTTGGGAATAAATCCCGGTACTCAGCACACGTGCCTGCGGAAAAACTAGGCCGCTGACGCGGGAAACTTGAAAACGCCTCGACACCCGGAATAGAAATTCCGGATGTTACAAAAGTTGTTGGTTTGAGTTTATTTCCTTTCCCTAATTCCTTGAAGCTTACCCGATAAAAGGATCTTTGGTGAGTGATAGTGGATAGTGAGACCTCCCCCGTAATCTATCCCATCAGAGAAGCACCTTACCTTCGCAACCCCATCCTTATCCATGAACCTTTGGGAGTCTTGAATCGAAAACCACAACTTGACACTATGATCTCTAGAATCTGCATTCTCCTTTATTGATATATATATATATATATATATATATATATATATATATATATATATATATACATATCTTCATTGATGGCTTCGATTTGTTCTTTGTTATTGCAAGAATCTTATCTAGTTGGCTTATCTGCTTGATTTCACCACAGTCATGTGATCGACTATGGAATTTTTTCCTTTATTGCGATTGATCCGTACGCTGCGGGTTCGCTATTGCTTTTATTCTTGGTTATAAATTTAAAGCTATTTGTCTTCAGATTCACACACGTTTGAGAGCGAACACTCACTTTATTTATTGCCATAAAACTGATGATGCTTATAATGTGGTTAACTTGCTCTTTAGAGAAGTTGTTAGGTTGCATGGAGAACCACGAACTATTGTAAGTAAAAGGGATGTTAAATATCTTTAGTTTCTTTTAGAAGACTCTTTGGGAAAACTAGGTACAAGGTTGTTGACTAGAGGTATTTCTATGGTCGTCTATAACCTATCAAAATAAATCCCGACTTAGCACTAAAATAAGTATAGTGGTTAAGTAAGGGTCGAACCCAAGAGAGTTTTGGTATTTTTATTAAAGTCAATTATTGATTATAGAATCAAGTAACCAAAGGGGGGGTTAGGTGAATTGGTGCATACAAAACTTATGAAAAACAAGTAATGCAAGAAGTAAGATAATGATGGGTGAATCTACACTAGGTTGATTCTTAACATGCAATTACTACTTTGGTGATTTCTTTTCTACAAGTTTTTAAGTAATCTCCCGTCTCGATCATATATATGTGTTGAGCCAACCGGCATCAACACAACTTAACAGGTTAGCGTTCCGTAAACCTACAAGAACAATTAACAAGTTAGTTTTAAAATAAAGACTAAGGAATATAAAGAATAGATTAAAACCGTTAAACTTATCTTTATATTTGTGTTCCTTTTCTTTAAGTAATTACAACCCGTTATTACTTAAAGTTTACTACTAGATTAAAGACCCGAACCCGGAATCTATTAATCCTAGTTCTTTGCATGCACTTTAGAACCTAAGGTGATCAATCTTAAGTGTTAATCAAACATGCAATTAGACAATGAAGATTAAGGAAACACAAAGTATTACTGAATAAAAACTTATATTAAAAAGAACTTACAACCAAGGTAATAATGCAGCTTCAAACCAACCCAATGTAGCAAGGGAGTTAGCAAATCATTACAAAGGTAGCAATGGAAATGATGGAACTTTCGATTCTAAAATGGATGATAAGTACATGACTCTAGCAATCAGCCAAGGACTATTCATACTACAAATTACACTAAATATCATTAAATGGCCGGCCCAAAACAGCCACCTTTAATTCCATAAAGGTGGTGTAAACAGCCGGAGTAAAGCTTTTGTCGTTGAACCGTAGGGGCGGCCTTCAGATCCGCAGGGGCGGTGCAGGCAAAAACGCTTGATCTTCTTCATGGCCGCAGGGGCGGATATTTAATGGTCTTCAAACGCCTGACTCTTCAACTTTTTGTCGCTTCAGATGCTGAGCCGCAGGGGCGTCCTAGTGTCAACGCGGGGGCGGTGACACTGACTATTCATCTTCTAGCTCCCAGGTTGAGGCGTAGGCAGGGGCGCGTGGGCGCTGGTCTTCGCTTCTTCAGGGCAAGTCACCGCAGGGGAGCCAAGGGTTGACGCAAGTGCGGTGACAGTCTTTGTTCCTGGTGCTGGCGAAGGCGCAAGCTGCGCTCCGGAATATGGTGTCAGCCGCAGGGGCGGTGACACTACTCCGCGAGGGCGGTGACACTACTCCGCGAGGGCGGTGAAGCAACAGTGTAACACCCCAAATTTTACAACTTAGGGAGTTACTGGTTAGGACTGCACAGTGGGTCCCGACCTTAGTTTGACAACAACTTAACAAGATCTTACAACAAGGCACAGATAAGGAAAAACCAGAAATCATAAAATAGTTCTTAATAATGCATGAATGTGACCAGATCAACTACAACCGGAAAACGTAATATAACAAAGTACGAAAGGAAACAAGGTTCAACTGTAAAACCCACAAATGCAGAAACTGTAAAACGTCCTAAAGTACGACACCCCGGCTGACCACTACCATCTGGATCACTCAGCATCTGCTCTAACCTGTGGCAAATCTAAACAACATATCAACAGTTAGCTAACTATCCAAATATAAGCAAAATGATAACAGCACAAGCACACGCAGAAACAAAAAATAAACAAACATCATGCTGGCACTCAACCGTTTATTATCTATTATTTAAATGATTCACATTATTCAATTTAAGTTGTGGCACGAGAATTATTATTAGTTCTCGCCTCCGTTCCTTATCCAACTGGTGTAGGTCTAGCTGACTTCCATTGGTAGCATCACTACAAACCAAGTATGGACTAGTCACGAAAGAAACCCCCAACGCCCGCAAGCTACTGAGCAGAATGCCACCGCCCGTTACTCTTAGGCCAAAATATAGGTCGGTAATTATATATCACAACCTATCTCTCTAAACATTTCAATCACACACCACCATCATCATTTATACTCATATTTAGAAGTCAGCTAAGTAAGCCCAAAGGACTTACCTGTTATCACGCTCGACTCTTTGTAAACCACTCGCTCTGTAAACTGTAGCAACTCAGTTGCCTGTCAAAGGCGATAAGTGTATTAGCACACTCTCACGTAGTTAGAAGTCTAAAACTTCTAAGATCGAATAATGTATTAAGACATAACTAGTTACAGTGTTAATTTAGGGTAAAATGACCATTTTACCCTTGGTCCCGAAATTCCCGAAAAATCTAGAGTTCATATCTAAACTCCTATCTGGGGTTCTAAAATCATATTCTAACTCCTAAAATTTTATTTGGTTCCAAACTGACATTTTTCCTAGGTTTCTATTTTCTGGAAGAATCGTAAAGGTCTAACTTTGGTTCTAAATATAAAATTCTTAACAGCTTAATATAATTCCGAATTAAATTTCTAGATCATCTATGAGGTTCTATCTAACCTTAGGAGGAAAAATTTCTCTAAACTGTTCAGCCATTAATTTTATAATAATTCACCAAGTTAACTACTTCACTTACAAATCCTATACTTGGCCAAAAACTTAAGTTTACCAAAACTGCTCAACTACCTAACTTCAGGAGCTCATAACTTCTAATCCGACCGTTCATTTCTTCCCAAATTTTAATATGCTAAACTACATATATCCGTCTACAAGATATCCAAAATTCAACGGTGGATCTTCATCCAAACGCTCCAACATTGGTCGGCAAGATGGCAGTTTATAAGTCAAAAGTTGAAGGCATAAAATTCAATTTTACAGCAGCCCTTATGTCTATCATTTTATTTATAACTTTCAGCAGCTACCTATTACTATATTAACTATGCTCAAGGCCGACTACAGCAGCTCATTAACCTAGCATTACGGAATTGGTATGCATACATAAGATTATACAATAACTTCTAGAGGCAAGAATTGGACTGCAGAAGCGATGGCTCACCTCTTCAACCTCTACTGGGCTGAGACGTCTTCAAAACGGTTCCGGATGACCTTCTGGCTCCCTTGGCGTGACAGTTCAGGAGGAGGAGAGTGAGGGTTCGGCTGGTCTGTTGCTGCAGTGATTGGAGAGATCTTCCTAGCCTCGCTATTGTCACGGAATAATCGATACGAAGATTTTCATCACAGGTACGGGGATGTGAGTACTCATGATCGATCAATTAAAGAGATGAAGCTGAATGGCACATAGATCTTTACCTAAATAGACAGAGGGAGACTGATTTCAGTCCGATCTAGAGGAGCAGCGCCGGACGCTGATGGTTTGCAAGGGTGCAGCAGGCGGTCTTGTGGAGGGCTGGAAGTGTGCAGAAGGTTGTGTGAATCCGTTGCTGCCTTCGTCGGATGATGGAGCGTTGGGAGAGGAGAGACGCTCGACTGTTGTTTGCGAAGGAGGAAGGCAACGTTTACTTTGAATCTGGACAGATTCCACAGCTGTAAATGGAATGAGATCACGTAACTTCCGGCTGTTACATTTCTTTGTAACGTTCAGCCATTAAACGTGTGTATTTACTGGGCTGGCGTGCTCCTGACTGGACGCTGGGCTGTTGGGCTGAAGCTGATGTTGCGGCCAAGGCAAGCAGTGGACTGGAGTTGTGCCGCTGCTGGGCTGGAGCTGAAGAAGGCGGAACAGCATCTCTTCTGGGCTGGACGGACGCTGGACTGGAAGAAGCAGCAGGCGGCTGCTGGGCTGAGAAGCTGGGCTCCCTGGCAAGCTGTTGGGTAAGTTTTTGAGTTGCTGGGCTAGCTGTACTGGGCTGGGAAAATAAGGTAAGAGCTGGGCTGCAAAAACTGAATCCGTTGGAGCTAAAATATCGGTTAACAGATGGGCTAAACTGGGCTGCGACTGGCTCCTTAACTTAGCGAGTTTCTGGCCGGACAAGATCCCGACACATAAACATACAGGCTAGGAGGATATGGAGTTTATTATGGATTAAGATCGGTTAAGGATTCTATCATTTTATGCGGAAGTAAGCTACATAAAATGATAGACTATTTAAAAGATTCTATCATTTTATGTGAATGAATCTACATAAAATGATAAATCCTATACTAATATGACTAACTAGGTAGACGGATATGGGTCAACTGATCGAGATCTATTTTATAACGGAATAAAAATTCCGGATTTTACAAACAGAAGCTTTGCTTCATGAACGGTCTTCACTCCTAAGTGCGTATAACTCCTTCTTTATCTTCTTTTAGTCTTCTTCTTCTGGACCAAAGAGTTAGTAGCATAAACCGACACAAATGTAATAAAGAGACTCTAAAAACTAACCTAAATGATAGTGATTCCATCACCTATCAAACTCCCTCATACTTAGACCTTTTACTCGTCCCAAGTAAAACAAATGACAGTAAACTAGACTCAAAGGCCTCAGGAAGCATGGGTAAGTAGAAAAGATAATGAAAACGAAAGAAAAACCAAGAAGGAAAGAAGGAAAAAGAGAGAAAAAGTGAGAAAAAAGGTGAGAAACACTACCATCCTTATTGCTCCAAGAGTGACCTACCCGGACAACCTCCTTATGACTCCCCTTCTTATGTCGCCAAACGTCGGAAGGGAAACCTACACTCGGTGTCGCTCATTTTGTCAAGGTGCCCTTTCGGGTTTTCACCTCGCCACTCTTCTTCTTTTCTTTGATGATCTCACTTTGAACTCACATCCCTCAAGTCAAATTTTGCACCAACCTAAGGTTGGTCGGACTACCTTCTTTTTGCCTAAACCGCCCTTTCGGGTTTTCGGTTTATCCAAGGATTTTCATGCCTTTTTTTCATTTTCTTTGGCTTTTTCTTCTTCTTTTTTTTTCCTGAATTTCAAACTGAATTCAAACTACCAAAAACTCAATGCAAACATACTCAAAAACAACTCAAATAGACTATACATGCAATGATATGTCCATCCCCATACTTGAAGTACACTTTGTCCTCAAAGTGGAAAATGAAGCAAAGATAAATGTGGGAAAGGGAGAAATGATGATACCACTAGTGGGATGGTCTGGCTGGACCATCCGGACCCTTCTCCGATTGGCACGGGAAGTGGCTGAAGAAGTGCTCCTGCCGGCGGTAGATGTCCTCAATGCGGGTGTGTTGAGCCTCCATCCAACGGTCAAAAGAGGTCTCAAAGCTGGCTTACCAAGCCAACTGCTGAGCCTCCAGCTGCTGCTGTTGGGCCGTTTGCCAAGCCTCCTTCCTCTGGTCAAAGTGGGAGGTCATGGAGGTGGCAAAATTCGTCTGCCAGCTCTGTTGCTGCTCAAGCATGGTCTGCTGGTACTCGGTCTGTCATGCCTGATGTTGGGTGGTCAGGGCCGCCATCTGAGCCTGCAGGCTCGCAAGAGCCGGATCCTCCTCCGGTGGCGCAGTAGGCATCTCCTCATCGTCAGGGATAGGCATGTGCTCCTCATGGTAGGCCCGGCTGGAGCTCGCAACATGCCTCTTGATGACATGAATTATGTATCATCATATTCATGCATATTACAGCACATTATCTCTATTTACCTTGCATTTAGAGGGATTTTGCATACCTTTTATGTTCTATTCGATCAATTGTCAGAAATAGAGGTCTACACGAGATTTTGATGAATTGCAGGTAAGTAGAGTTGAATTGGAAGCAAAAAATGGAGCAAGAAACATCTAAGGATGTTAAGGAAGCTAAAGGAGTCTTAGAAGGATCACAAAGAGCTGAGGAATTGCAAAGGAAAAGTATAGAAGACGAACCAAAGGAAGAGCACTTTCTGTTGAAGAAAATCGTGCCAATGCATATAAAAATCGGACGATTTTCATACCTTGAAATCGAACAGTTTTGCACCAAAATCGACTGGGTCGATTTTCTTCACGATTCGGCCAAATGAAAAGACGACATAAAGCCCAATTAATTTGGGCTAGATGAGAGTTTTGCCAAACGGCCCATCGGCAAGAAAGTATAGAAGAGAACCCTAGGAACGAAAACGAGGAGGTCGCACGGGATAATCTTTACACGTTTTGGAGAAATCAACGATTCTTGGAGAGAGATTGGAGAGCTTTTGCCGGAAAGTCATTCTTGATCTTTGATTGTGAGATTTCTTTATTCCATTGCGTTGTTTGTGGTTTGTGAACACAATATTGAGTTGTTTGAGAGATATATTGAACAGATTTGACGATTGTTTTACAGATTTGAAAGTTATTGAATTTTCCGTTCAAGATTTGGTTTCTTTGCGATATCTTCTTCAATAATTAATTTGATTCGATTTTGAAAATGGTTGGCTAAAACCCTTGTGATTCTGGGGAGAAGAGTTGATGATTAAGGCTTAGATGATGATAGACTGAACTCATTCAAACATTAGGACCCTGAGAATTTAGATTTTAGTTTTGCGACAAACAGGAAAATCGGGCTGTTCTTGAGGAAAATCGGCTGATTTTTCTTATGAACAGGGCGATTTATTCTTCTGACGAACTTTAATTGAATCAACCTTTAATCAAAACTAATCCTTGTCTAAATCCCAACATTGGTTAACCTTATTAACCTCTAATAGAGTGTATGAAGAGACTTCAAAACTTGATTCTACATTTAATAGATTAAGGTTATAAGATTTGGGTAATAAAGAGACTCAACATCCTTTATTAAGATTTTAAGTGTGCTTCCTAATCTTTACTTGGGAGAGTCATATCCTGGAGTTTTAGATAGTTAGTTTGAACATGATTCTTGTCTTTAGATCTTTCTATATTGCAGCCTCAACAACCCTTATAGAGAGAACCTATAGATTAGTCATATAGGTTTCGGAATTTCACCGTACGAATCCTACCTTTGAGCATTTAATCTTGGCAATATAAATTCTGTCCTTTATCTATAGAAGTGTCTTGAATCGAAGGCCTAAATCAGATACTTGAATCCTTGGAATCATTTCTCTTTTTATCATATCACAAAAGCTTTTATACTTTCGCTAGATAATTGAAATCGGAATTTTTCTCACCAAATCCCTGAGTTCGACTCTGGAATTCTTACCTTTCTACAGCTGATCCGTACACTGCGGGTTCGCTTTGTTTTTGAGTTCTAGATATAAATTTAAGACTTTGACGCACACCCCTTTTGAGCGAACAAGTTTTTGGCGCCGTTGCCGGGGATTTGGTCTAGATCAAATCCGGTTTTCGGTTGTCTAGCTTGAGAGCTCTTGCTCTTGTGATTTGATTTGTCTACTTGAGTGATCTTTGCAGGTTCTTTAGGTATATGCGAAAGACTAGATCCACTAAAGATCTAATTCCTTTCGATCCTGAATTAGAAAGAACTTTGAGGAGAAAGTTGAAGGAGAAGAAAATGGCTGAAAACGATGAGAGAAACTACAAGGCTGAACTGAACGAAGCTCAACGCCAACTCCAGTTGAGTGAGAAGGCTCGAAAGGAAGCTGAAATAAGTCATCAATTTCAGATTGATGAGCTAAGAGCTATGATGTTGGACATGAAGTTGGAGTTGAACGACTCCAAGAAGAAGAAGAAAGTCAAGACACCAACTAAATCCATTCGAAATGACTCATCCGATGATGAAGAGATTGATCCGAATATGCCGGAACTTGAAGAGATTGATCCATCACTTCGTCCTAACCGAAACACTCCAACACCTAAGGTCGTCCCTCGCATTACGACTAGGAACGTTAGAGCTGTCAATAACGAAGATAGACCCCGAACTTTGGGGCAACGGATGGATCCAATTCAGCAACCACGCCGTCTAGGTGTGGATTTCGGAGCTGAAGACATCCAAGAGTTTAGCTTCTCACCACAAGTCATCACTATGGTTCGCCAAAGTCAATATGGCGGAGCAAGTACTGAATCTCCGCATCAACACTTGCAGAATTTTGAGATTCTCATGGAGACTATGAAGCCGAAGAAGGCTACTACAAGCAACTACAAGATCAAGCCGTTCTTCTTCTCTTTGAAGGACAAGGCTCTAGCTTGGTACCAAACACTTCCGGCTACAAAGTTAGCTACATGGGAGGAATTGTCTTCGGAATTCCTCACCAAGTTCTTTCCGCCATCCAAAACGGCAGAATTGAGAGGTAAAATAAATGCTTTCTCTATGAAACCTAACGAAAGCTTGTTTCAATCTTGGGAAAGGTTTCAAGATCTCTTGTTGGATTGCCCACACCATGGCATTTCCAAGCTGGAATTGTTGGAGATCTACTACAAAGGGTTGGATGTGGAGACACAATTCAACCTCCAATCTCTATCTTGCGGCACATTCATGGATATGAGAGAGGATGATGCTTGGGACTTCATTGAGAAGCAAGCCCAAGTGATTGAGAAGTATTCCCACCGGAAGGTGGAATCAAATAGCCGGAATCAAGGCGATCCGGGAGCCAAGTTGAATCAAGCGGCTCAAACACAATTATTCTCCCTCAAAGATGACATCAAAGAATTGAGGGAAGTGCTCAAAACAAGTCTTCAAAAGACTAAGGAGCAAGAAGCCAACTACATGGGAAGAGATAACAATCAAAGGAGTGATAACCGGAATTCCAATTGGAGCAACAACAATAACAACCGAAACTCCAATTGGAATAACAACAACAATAGGAACTCAAATAACAACAATTGGAGGTCAAATCAGCAAAATCCAGGTAATCCCTACTCTCATGCTGAAAAGGCTCTAACATCTCCATCTTCTTCTACTCCTTCTACAAGCCAGGGACAATCAAGCGGATCAAACAAACCGGATCCCATGCTAGAGACAATCCTAGGCAAGCTACAAGGATTGGAGAGTTACATAACTTCGGTTGACAAAGCTCACAAAGCTTTAGAAAACCAAGTATTCAACAAGGCCGGAGAAGTCCCAAGAGATCAAGGGAAACTTCCCGGAAAGACAGAAGATAACCCAAAGGGAAGGGTTATGGCAATAACTACTAGGAGCGGGAAGACGACCGCCGACCCTCAACCCAAAGTAGTTGATACCTCCACGAAAGAAGGAGAGGCAAAAGAGAAGGAAGAAGTCTATGTTCCTCCTCCCGCTTACAAACCACCTCTACCTTTTCCTCAATCTAGAGCGCGTGCACGCCTAGATAAACATTTCGGTAAGTTTGTTGAACTTATGAGTAAGCTCCATATTAACATACCTTTTATGGATGCGATTTTAGGTATGCCGGCTTACGGGAAATTCCTCAAGGAGATCCTCTCTAACAAGAGGAAGTTGGAAGATATAGGAGAAGTCAAGATGAGTATGGAGTCATCCGAACTCATCAAGACTATGACGGAGAATATGCCACCCAAGCTCCGCGATCCAGGATCCTTTTGCATACCCATCACTTTGGGAGAAGCTACCTATGATGCTCTTTGTGACCTTGGAGCAAGTGTGAGTATCATACCTCTCGCTCTATGCAAGGCAGTTGGTCTAGGAGAGCCTAGACCGGTGAAGATCACACTCTACATGGCTGATCGTTCTACCACTAAGCCGGTGGGAATATTAGAAGACATTCCGGTAAAGCTAGGTAAGTTTTACATACCTATAGATTTTGTCGTTCTTGACATACCTGCAGATTATCCGGTTCCCATCATCCTTGGGAGACCATTCCTCGCCACATCTGGATGCATGGTAGATTGTAAGAACGGCCAGTTATCCTTCCATATTGGTGAAGAAAAGATAGAATTCATACTATCTTCCTTAATCAAGGAGCCAGCCTTGAAAGACGACGTTTTCGAAATTGTTGAGGAAGAAGAGTCTAGAGAGATAGTGAGTTCGATCTTGATAAAAGACCCTCTTCAAAAAGTTCTTAGCATGAGCATCATGGAAGAAGGGGTGGAACATGACTGCAATGAGGATGTGAAAGCATTAAATGATGTGGAGGAAGAACTAGGAGTAAAAATTGAAGAACTAGAGTGGACTCCGGAAACTGTGAAGAAAATCGACCTGCCAGAAATAAATCGCCCGATTTCTGAAGATGCAACCCGATTTTTTTCGACAGAAACTAAAATCGACCTGACAACAATAAATCGACCGATTCATGAAGAGGTAGCACGATTTTTTCCGACAGAAAGAAAAATCGTGCAGAAGATCGACCGATTTATTACAGGGGGGGTCGATTCAATGAGTAATTCTATGGATTTTCCAAACTTCACCGCAGCCGCTTCCGAATCTAATGATGAAGTACCCACACCTGTAGAGACCTCTTCCACAACACCCGGAAGCCACGATTCATCACCAACCAAGGTACCTCCATCATTAGAATTGAAGCAACTTCCCACGCATTTAAGGTACGCATTCCTTGGCACAAATTCCACATACCCCGTTATAGTCAATGCAAATTTGAATGATGATGAATTAGAGAAACTCATGCATGTTTTGAAGCAACATAGGAGAGCACTAGGTTACACCATTGATGATTTAGTAGGAATAAAGCCTTCTCTATGTATGCACAAAATATTAATGGAAGAGGATTACAAACCTTCACGCCAACCTCAAAGACGGTTAAATCCGGCGATGAAAGAGGTCGTGAAGAAAAAAATCCTTAAACTACTTGATGCAGGTATCATCTTCCCTATTTCTGATAGCAAATGGGTGAGTCCAGTACAAGTAGTACCCAAGAAAGGAGGCATTACCGTTGTTGCCAACAAGAACAACGAACTCATCCCTACACGGACAGTTACAGGGTGGCGAATGTGCATCGACTACCGCAAACTGAACGTAGCCACAAGGAAGGACCACTTCCCCCTTCCTTTCATCGATCAAATGTTAGAAAGGTTAGCCCAACATGCCTACTTTTGTTATTTAGACGGATATAGCGGTTTCTTTCAGATCCCAATTCATCCGGATGATCAAGAGAAGACAACCTTTACGTGCCCATGGGGTACGTTCGCTTATAGAAGAATGCCATTCGGCTTATGCAACGCTCCAGCCACCTTCCAAAGGTGTATGATGGCAATCTTCTCCGAATATGTAGAGAATATCATGGAAGTCTTCATGGACGACTTTTCGGTATATGGTTCTTCCTTTGATAACTGTCTCTATAACCTTTCACTAGTTCTTAAGAGATGTGAAGACACCAACTTAGTCCTAAACTGGGAAAAGTGTCATTTCATGGTCACCGAGGGAATTGTGTTAGGTCACTTAGTGTCACAAAGGGGAATAGAGGTAGATCGATCAAAGATAGAAACCATTGAGAAGTTACCTCCCCCTTCATCGGTAAAAGGAATTAGAAGCTTCTTAGGACATGCAGGCTTCTATAGGAGATTCATAAAGGATTTTTCTAAGATTTCAAAACCTTTGACTAATCTTTTGATGAAAGATGCGACTTTCGAATTCTCGAAAGATTGCTTAGATGCTTTTTGCAGGATCAAAGAAGCATTGATTTCGGCACCAATCATCCAACCACCCGATTGGACTCTTCCTTTCGAGGTCATGTGCGACGCAAGCGATGTCGCTATAGGAGCCGTTCTTGGACAGAAGAAAGATGGCCGCACTCATGCCATCTACTACGCTAGCAAAAGGCTAGATGAGGCTCAATACAACTACGCAACTACGGAAAAGGAACTTTTAGCCGTAGTATATGCATTTGAGAAATTTCGTTCCTATCTTGTAGGTGCGAAAGTGATAGTCTATACGGACCACTCCGCAATCCGATACTTATTCACGAAGAAAGATGCGAAGCCAAGGCTTCTACGATGGATCTTACTCTTACAAGAGTTTGATTTAGAGATCCGTGACAAGAAAGGATCGGAGAACTCCGTTGCCGATCACCTTAGTCGTCTTCCGCAACTCACTGGCGAATCGGATGAACTTCCGATAGACGACTCCTTCCCTGACGAGCAGCTGCACGAGATTGAAGAGTGTCTTCAACACATTTCACAAGGTAATGATCCATGGTTTGCTGACATTGTAAATTACCTTGTTTGTCAGGAGATTCCACCCGGACTTTCATATGCTCAAAAGAAGAAGTTCTTTAGAGACGTCCGGCAATTCTATTGGAACGAACCTCTTCTATTCAAAAGAGGTCCAGATGGCATCTACAGGAGATGCATTCCTGAAGATGAGATAGATAGCGTCATCCGACACTGCCATTCTCTACCATGTGGCGGACATGCTAGTTCCCACAAGACTTGTGCTAAGGTACTTCGCTCCGGCTTTTATTGGCCTACACTTTTTAAAGATGTGCAAAAGTTTGTTGTTTCTTGTGATGCTTGTCAAAGGACAGGTAATATATCCAGGAGGAATGAGATGCCTCTCAACAACATACAAGAAGTAGAGGTCTTTGATGTATGGGGCATCGACTTTATGGGACCTTTCCCATCTTCATGCGGCAACCAGTACATAATTCTTGCCGTAGACTATGTCTCAAGGTGGGTGGAGGCAATCGCTTCTCCCACTAATGATGCAATGGTAGTGGTGAAATTCCTCAACAAAACGATTTTTCCAAGGTTCGGAACTCCCCGAACCATCATTAGTGACGGAGGAACGCATTTCACAGCCCGTCGATTCGAGACTCTATTAGCTAAGTATGGGGTGACCCATAAGATAGCTACACCTTACCATCCGCAAACCAGCGGACAAGTCGAGATATCCAATAGAGAGATTAAAGGGATTTTAGAGAAGACCGTCTCTAAAACAAGGAAAGATTGGTCAATGAAGCTTTACGATGCACTATGGGCATACAGGACAGCCTTCAAGACACCAATAGGTACGACTCCCTATAATCTCGTTTATGGTAAATCATGTCATCTTCCTGTAGAGCTAGAGCATAAGGCTTATTGGGCTATGAAGTGGCTCAACTTCGACATGAAAGAAGCCGGAGAGAAGCGGCTCCTAGATATCAATGAGCTAGATGAGCTCCGACTAAATGCGTATGAAAACGCAAAGATTTACAAGGAACGGACAAAGCGCTGGCATGACAAGCACATCATTCCAAAAGACTTGAAGGAGGGAGACCAAGTCCTCCTATTCAACTCAAGGCTGCGTCTATTTCCAGGTAAGCTCAAATCCCGTTGAACAGGACCTTTTGTGATTAAAAGAATTTTCCCCCATGGTGCAGTCGAAGTATGGGGTGAACAAAGCGGAAGTTTTAAGGTTAATGGCCAACGGTTGAAGAAATATACACCGGAAGCTCCGGTCGAGGAGATAGCTCCTATCCTCCTCCATTGAACACAACATCATACACCGTCCAGCTAAAGACGATAAATAAAGCGCTTCTTGGGAGGCAACCCAATGATAGTATAGTTTTCCCTTCTTTCCCTCACTTAGTTAGAATAGATTAATTGCTTTGTTTCTTCGTTTTTCGTTTTTATATGTTCCTCGATGCACTTTTGGTTTGTCGTGTCATTAATCGCAGGAAACTAGGTTCAAATATGAGAGATTCACGGAGAATGGAGCACAATTAAGTTATATCTTCGAGATTCAAGAAAAACAAGGAAGGAAATCGACCTACCATAAGAAGATCGTCCGATTCAGTAACAGAGCAAGTCGATTTTTCTCAACAGAAACAAAAATCGACCTGGAGATCGACCTGCCAAAATAAATCGTCCGATTTTTTCAGTCAGAAAGAAAAATCGCCCCGACAAAAAAATCGACCTGAAAAATCGGCCGATTTTCTTCAGAAATCATCGACCCTATATAAGGCAATCACACTCGATCTTCTTCATTCCCACATCTCCAACTCTCGATTCCCCTCTCTCAAGAACGCCGAAAAATCGCCACACCCTCAAATCCTCATTCCTTAACCATTTCGAGAGATTCTTGGCTCCAAACTGAAGCATTTTCAACAAGGAACAAGGATCTAACAACAACACGCACGGCAATCGACTGCTCCATAAGGAATTCAGGTTTTTTCTTTCCAAAACCTAAGTTTCTCACTTGAAATTGAAGTTGCTTAGGAAGTGCTTTGTTGTTGGAATTGATAGAGGAATTTGCTTAGAATTCATTGTAGAGAACTGTGTGTGGTGATAGATTGAACAGAACTTTACAGAATTGTGAGAACCATTGAAATCGGGATAAAAATTGACCCAACCCAGATAAATCGACCGATTTTTGTGAAGAACAAGTCGATTTTTAGGACTTAGAATGGATCTTGTCAAGAGGATAACTAGAAACACGGGGAAGAAGAAGGGATCTTCTTCCAAAGCCCCTGCCCCACCTCCACCACCACCAACCAACATCCCTAAGCTTCCCCCTCCCCTATCCAAGCATAAGAAACGCTATGAACGCATTATAGATCGCCCATTCACCCCTCCTCGCTACATAGTGCTTGATGACTTAGATTCGTTATATGTTCGAGAGGATGTTGATATGATGCTTGATAGAGCAGGGTTGAGGCAGTTTGCTACGATCCGGGAAGATGCTTATAGGGAGATCACCCTAGAATTCCTTAGTACGTTTGAGCACGATCCTAGGGAAAGGATGGTCACTTTTCGCCTCATGAGCCAAGACCACACTTTGTCCATTGATGCTTTTGGCGACTTGTTTGGCTTTTCTTATTCAGATGCAGCCACATTTGCTATAGGCCTCAATGCTAGTGATTTTTGGGAGGCTATTTCCGTAGGAGAGTACGGAGGGGATAAGTGGAGACCCGGAAACTCCAAGGAGACAAGTATGTACAACCTTTCCTTCAAGGTAGTGCATAGGATACTCAGTGAGAGTTTGTTTGCCCGGACTGAGACTCCGCAAAAGCTCAAGGCTGATGAGCTTTTTATCCTCTATTGCATGACATCCACCACCACTCCCGACATCTCCACCATGCTTGCTGACTATCTAGGAAAGATAGCCAACAAATCCAAGGGTGACATCTGTGCAGGAGGCTTGGTCACTCATGTGGCTAGGACTCTAGGTTATGACTTCTCGGGATGCACTCTAGCTGAGAGTGCCCTTCCTTTAGGCTCGCAGAGATTGGTGGTTCGACAGGTCTTGATTCCTCGAGGGAGAGGAACTCTTCATGTGCCGATGCCATGGCACAGGGATCCGAAGAAGAAGCCATCCGAGATCATATGGAAATCCGAATACACCATTCGGAATAAGTGGAACTGGAAGGAGACCTTTGAGGCGATGCTTGAGGAGTTCTCACCTCCCACTTATTATGATGATGATGCAGGTGATTCAGAGGAGGAGGATGACGATGGCGGACAGGAGACCATGCTCGAGTTTGAGAGTGATACTCATAGCGGGCACGCTACGGATGCCATGGACACGGACACTCATGGAGTAGGACCGAGCAGGACTAGTAGGCAGGATGAGGAGACGGAGGATGACATGCAGCCACCTCGACACTCTTATGCACATGCTCCAGGCCCTAGACGAGGACGCCGAGCTCCACGCCAATTCAGGGAGCTAGTCACTAGCTTCCAGAGCCTCAGCACCGACTACCGTGTCCTCCGCACCGATTATGACACCCTGAACACACAGTTCAGGAACTACAGGGAGGAGACGGACGCTAGGCATTCATCCTATGATGGCCAGATGAGGGACATGTACTACCACCAGTTCGGCCACTTCTACGATCCCTCCGCACCGATGTATCCATATCCACTACCTCCACCACCGACAGAGGATTGAGCTTCCACTTCTTTTACATTGTAAGTATTTTTCTCCTTCTTATGCTTGATTTTCACATTGGGGACAATGTGGATGTCAAGTATGGGGTGGGGGTACTTACAATACCTTATGTTTCATTCTAGCACGCTATGTACTTTCCACTACCCTTGATAGTTTGGCTTGTAATAACTCTTGCACGGCTTGCTTTCTATTATGACACTCGCATTTGCATGAACTTTTTCAAAACCTATGAATTTTCAAGAATTTTAAGTGCTTATTATATGGAAATGACCTCTATGATGAAAATTGTGTATATGGATAGGTAAAAAGATGCTTAGTTGTGTTGAGATCTTGATTATAGCATGAATGAAATTGCTTTTGTTACTTGAATACGTGAATAAGTTATATGATTTAGTTGTTTTGATGAGAAAATGAAATAATAGTCGAAGCTATATTGCAAGTTCTTTTACATCATTTAAGGATGACTAAGGCAATTCACTTCTTTTCTTTTCTCATATCTTGATCATGCTAGCTCCTCAATGAAATATGTAACCCTCCTCTTACCATCCGGGAATTAGGATAGGTGATTGAAAAAGGCATGTTTGATGTGGGAGGGCCAAGAAAAATGTATTGAAAAAGTGCAAAATTTCATAAGTTTGGGGACGTTGAACATGAGGATGAGTAACTCGGCACCATTCACATAGCCGGGTGTTTGTGTCTTGCCAAAGTCCGATTGAACGACAAGTCCTAACGGGATATGGTATGTGCATCAAGGGTTTGAGGCATCTCGAAATTGAGAAACGCCGATCTCCTAGGCTTCGGTTTTTGTGCACCACTGTCCATACTCTCAAAAAGTAAAATGTAATGAAAGCAAAGCTTTCTACATGCGAAGCATGTGCGGTGAAGAAAATTCTTGAAGGTGTTATGTGTTCCTCTTTCCCGGATTAGCACCACAATAGCCAAAAAGAACTCCTTCCCTTAATACGTTTCTTGAACCTTTCCTTTGATTTGAAGACCTTGAGACTTTTATGCATGTGTTTAAGACTTAATGGCTTAGATTTGTTTGAATTTGATTACCTCTACACCTTTATCATGTTCTTTATTTATGCTTCCAAGAAAGAAAAGGGAGTTTGTTCATCTTATAGTTATCATTGATACATGCTTTGCCTCTTTTATGCCTTGAAATATCACTTTGAGAGCGATCCAATAAAAAGGAGCACTACCAAAAGAAAGGTTTTTGAGTTCCATACATGCATAATCCATGACATCTTATATTCTGAATTTGAGTCTTGCTTAGGGACAAGCAATAGGCAAGTATGGGGTATTTTGATGACATGAATTATGTATCATCATATTCATGCATATTACAGCACATTATCTCTATTTACCTTGCATTTAGAGGGATTTTGCATACCTTTTATGTTCTATTCGATCAATTGTCGGAAATAGAGGTCTACACGAGATTTTGATGAATTGCAGGTAAGTAGAGTTGAATTGGAAGCAAAAAATGGAGCAAGAAACATCTAAGGATGTTAAGGAAGCTAAAGGAGTCTTAGAAGGATCACAAAGAGCTGAGGAATTGCAAAGGAAAAGTATAGAAGACGAACCAAAGGAAGAGCACTTTCTGTTGAAGAAAATCGTGCCAATGCATATAAAAATCGGACGATTTTCATACCTTGAAATCGAACGGTTTTGCACCAAAATCGACTGGGTCGATTTTCTTCACGATTCGGCCAAATGAAAAGACGACATAAAGCCCAATTAATTTGGGCTAGATGAGAGTTTTGCCAAACGGCCCATCGGCAAGAAAGTATAGAAGAGAACCCTAGGAACGAAAACGAGGAGGTCGCACGGGATAATCTTTACACGTTTTGGAGAAATCAACGATTCTTGGAGAGAGATTGGAGAGCTTTTGCCGGAAAGTCATTCTTGATCTTTGATTGTGAGATTTCTTTATTCCATTGCGTTGTTTGTGGTTTGTGAACACGATATTGAGTTGTTTGAGAGATATATTGAAAAGATTTGACGATTGTTTTACAGATTTGAAAGTTATTGAATTTTCCGTTCAAGATTTGGTTTCTTTGCGATATCTTCTTCAATAATTAATTTGATTCGATTTTGAAAATGGTTGGCTAAAACCCTTGTGATTCTGGGGAGAAGAGTTGATGATTAAGGCTTAGATGATGATAGACTGAACTCATTCAAACATTAGGACCCTGAGAATTTAGATTTTAGTTTTGCGACAAACAGGAAAATCGGGCTGTTCTTGAGGAAAATCGGCCGATTTTTCTTATGAACAGGGCGATTTATTCTTCTGACGAACTTTAATTGAATCAACCTTTAATCAAAACTAATCCTTGTCTAAATCCCAACATTGGTTAACCTTATTAACCTCTAATAGAGTGTATGAAGAGACTTCAAAACTTGATTCTACATTTAATAGATTAAGGTTATAAGATTTGGGTAATAAAGAGACTCAACATCCTTTATTAAGATTTTAAGTGTGCTTCCTAATCTTTACTTTGGAGAGTCATATCCTGGAGTTTTAGATAGTTAGTTTGAACATAATTCTTGTCTTTAGATCTTTCTATATTGCAGCCTCAACAACCCTTATAGAGAGAACCTATAGATTAGTCATATAGGTTTTGGAATTTCACCGTACGAATCCTACCTTTGAGCATTTAATCTTGGCAATGTAAATTCTGTCCTTTATCTATAGAAGTGTCTTGAATCGAAGGCCTAAATCAGATACTTGAATCCTTGGAATCATTTCTCTTTTTATCATATCACAAAAGCTTTTATACTTTCGCTAGATAATTGAAATCGGAATTTTTCTCACCAAATCCCTGAGTTCGACTCTGGAATTCTTACCTTTCTACAGCTGATCCGTACACTGCGGGTTCGCTTTGTTTTTGAGTTCTAGATATAAATTTAAGACTTTGACGCACACCCCTTTTGAGCGAACACCTCTCCACAATGGCCACTTGAGGCCGCCTCAACATGAAAGGATCCACCGGAATGTAAAGCTCGGAGAGCTCGTCCCCAAGTGGCAGTGGCCGTGGGAGGTAGGTGATGTGGCTCCCGTCGGCAAAAGAGAGCCAGAAGAGGTTGTCGCCGTCCCTTTTGAGGAGCTTGCACCTCCTCAACATCCCCTCTGTATAGAGAGGTGCCTCCAACCCATCCTCTAGGCCGGAAAGATCCATAACCTGTGAGGCGATCAAGATGATCACCCCACCGCCAAAAATGTCCCTCGGCTTGTTCTTCCTAATCCGCTTCAAAGTGGCAAGGAAGAGGGACGGCCAATCCATCACCTTCTCTCTCATCGGAAGGCAAGAGTATAGCAGTGGGAGGTCCTTGAGGGCGACCTTGTTCTCCTCTTTGTGTCCACAGAAGACACACATGAGGACCTTAGAGAGGAGCCTCAAGCTAGGGCGAGTGAGTTTGTTGGAGTACTCACCCCCTGCATGAAGCTCTAATCCGGTATTTGCCTGCCAGAACTCACACAGGTCCGGAGTCGGGACTGGCTCCCACCAGTTCTCGGAGGGGTTGAGAGTCACCCCGAAGGCCTCTTGTAGCTAGTTGTAATCAAGTGTTTATTTTGTCCTGTTGAACTTGAAGGTGAGTCTAATACACACATGATCCTCCTTCTCCATGGTGAAGGTGGCGATGAACTGTTGACTGAGCTCGGGATACGTTGGAACACTCTTCTGTAGAAAGTCTCCGAGCCCAGCATTGGCTAGAAAGTATTGCATGCTCTCCAACATGACTAGCTTCTCTAAGGTAGGAATGTGCAAAAACCGAGTTGCATACACAACCCGATGCTGCACAATCCTATAGCGAGTCTTTTCGCCCTCCGACATCTTGTGCTGCCTTTGTGGTTCCATTCTTTGAAGATAATCAAGCAAAAGAATTAGCAACTTTCAAAAACAGGGAAAAAAAACGAACCCTCTATTGTGTTTTCCAGGGGCGGCTGAAGAGGTGCAGGGGCGGTGAGGCGCAGTTGCAGCAGCTTGCGGGCGCAAGGGCGGGAGAAGTGCAAAGGGCGATTCTGGGCAGCTACGAAGGTGGTGGTGCTGTGGGAGTTCTGATGGTTTTCTGGTTGGTGGATACGTTGCGGGAGATGCTCAAAGTGGAGGGTAGAGAGTGTGAGAGAGGTAGGAAGGATTGTGGGGTTAAGGTTGGAAGAGGAGGGGGTGTTAGAGGTTGTAGTGCGGCGCAGGGGCGTCGGAGCTGGTAGTGGTGGAGTTGCAGAGGTGGCGCAGGGGCGTCGGAGCAGTCGGTGTGTGAGGGGAGCACAAGGGCGTGGGCGTAAGGGAGTAGGGTTCGAAAGGGGAGTTGTATGTGTGGTGAAGGGAGAGGGTAGGTGGGAGTGGTAGGTGTAGGTAATTTTCGAGATCCTTATTTTTTTCTTTTTTGGGTAAACCCACGGGGGCGGGGGTTTGTCGCCGCGGGGGCGGTGACAAGGAAGAGGGGACAGTGACAATGAGGAGGGGACACAGGCTCAGCGCCGGGGGCGGCGCCAAGAGTGCGTGTCAAAGGGGGGTGGCCGCAGGGGCGCAGAGGTCTCACCGCGGGGGCGGTGAGCAGTTTGTCGTAAGTGCAGGCCCAGCGCCGGGGCGGTGCTGGGCAGAGGTGTCGCCACAGGGGCGGTAACACTGAGCCACAGGGGCGGTTTTCTTGACAAAGACTCCTCTTCTTATTCTTTCGGGTTGCCTCCCAAACAACGCCTTTGTTTTACGTCGTTGGCTAGACGTAAGGGCTCTACTTCTCTGATTGTGCTTCCTCCAGCACCATCTCATCAATTGGATCGTTCATTAATCCTTCAAGGTAGGGCTTTAACCTTTGTCCGTTTACCTTGAACACCTTGTGCGTTTGGGGATCATAAAGATCCACAGCTCCGTGAGGGTATACTTCGGCTACCACGAACGGCCCCGTCCATCTTGAACGCAGCTTACCTGCGAAAAGTTTCAAACGTGATTGAAAGAGAAGTACCTTATTACCTACCTTGAAGTCCTTCCGGAGAATGTTTCGGTCATGCCATGCTTTGGTTTTTTCTTTGTATGCAGTGGCATGGTCATACGCATCTAATCTCAATTCCTCCAATTCTTGCAATTGGAGTTTCCGGAATTCTCCCACTTCCTCTATGTTCATGTTGCACTTCTTTACCGCCCACCAAGCCTTGTGCTCTAGATCCACCAAAAGGTGGTAAGCTTTCCCAAACACGAGCCGAAAAGGAGACATCCCTATAGGAGTTTTGTAGGCTGTCCGATATGCCCACAGAGCGTCGTTAAGCCTTGCACTCCAATCCTTCCTTCCAGGAGAGACCGTCTTTTCGAGGATGGTCTTTATTTCCCGGTTGGATACCACAACTTGGTCATTTGTTTGTGGATGATAAGTTGTTGACACTCGTTGGTGGACGTGGTACTTCTTAAGGAGAGTTGTGATCGTCTTGTTGCAGAAATGGGTACCCCTATCACTGATTAAGGCTTTCGGAATTCCAAACCTTGCAAAGATATTTTCCTTAAGAATAGCTGCAACAACTTTTGAATCATCAGTTTTGGTGGTCTTTGCTTCCACCCACTTGGAAACATAGTCCACCGCAAGTAAAATATATGTGTGCCCGAATGAAGTAGGAAAAGGTCCCATGAAATCAATTCCCCAAACATCAAATATTTTGCAAAATATAAGAGAGGAGTGGGGCATTTCATGCCTCCTTGAAATATTTCCTACCCTTTGGCATCGATGTTCGCTCCAAATGGTGTGTGCAAGCTTTAAATTTATAACCCTAGATGTAAGCTTAAAACAAGGATGCGAACCCGCAGTGTACGGGTCAATCGTAGTAAAAAGCAAGGAATTCCAGGGGTCGATCACAGGGACTTAGTGAAACAAAGTCCAATTACGGTAAGCTTTAGAAATTACTAACCACAAAGCAATTAAAACAATCAAAGATGATAAAAGTCAATAAAGGAAATATGCAATTCTAGGGATTAAAGCATCTAGTTGTGGTTCCAACTCAAGATCTCAAGATAAGCGGACAAAGCTGAGGTTTTTGCATAGGGAAGGTGTTTCTAAAGTGGAATAGATCACCGGGTAAGTCTCACTACTCACTAATCTAAAACCGTAACTCCTATTACCGGGTAAGTCTCAAGGAATTAAGATAAAGAACTATAACCTCAAACTAACACATCATCTAAGGGAATAGAATCAACCTTTACCGGGTAAGTCTCAGGCTAACTCACAAAGATGGGATGAAAGCACACTCAAACCCCAATAAAGGATAAACCTTTATTACCTACACTTATGATCTTAGGTAAACAAACTAAGGAATTACCGGGTAAGTCTCATCCTAGGCTTGCATTGAACCAGGAAAGGTATAATAAGAATAGGATTTGGCAAACTCTAACACTTAACTCTCAGTTTCGGATGAGATAAGTCACCTCGGTCAGAAGAATTCCACCCCGGCCGAGATGTTCATCAACTGAGCGAGATGCTTAGGGTTAAGGTTAAAGGCTCGAACTTTCAGGGTCCTACTGGAATCTAAGATTATTCTATCATTGTTTTTCCCACAACCGTCAGCCATTTACCCTAGAATCACACAAAGAGATTAGCCACTCATCATCATGAAAGTATTAATCAAGTATATGGGAAGAAAGTGAATATTTGAACAAGAAGAATTTAATGAAAAGACTTCAATAACTGAATCAAATATCACAACAAAGCGTTCCTTGGATAGAAATCCAACAAAGCAAGACAACAAGGAAGGGAATCTAAGATGATCTTACAAAAACCCTTCAAAAGCTATAAAAGCTACAATCTTCCTTCTTCAACCTTCAAAAAGGTTCTTCAAATCTCCCAACTAGAGTATGGCTGCTGTGGTGTATAAACCCTGATCGGTGGTATAGCATGATGTGGATTTGTGGGAAATCCGACCCTTTTTATAGGAAAATTACTCTCCAAAGATAAGATATCTTAGAAAGATCTCTTCCCATAAAAATAGGTAAAATATATGATCTAGCATATCTGCTTCCTTCCAGGAGCCAAGCCCAAAAATATAAGATCTCTTTCCAAAGATAAAAGATCTCAGCCAAGAATAAAATATTCTCGCCGCGTCCCAGGTGTTCGCCTCGGTCGAGTCGACTTCTCTGGATCACCTCGGTCGAGGTGAATCTGTGGTCAACCGAGGTGAATCACAACTGAATGTGAAATCTCTCAAATCTGGTCCAAAGTGAATCTCTGATCCATGGCTATGCTTCCTGGATGGTTCCTTATGTTCCTGAATGTAGCTCCAATGACTCCATAGCTCCTTTTGCTCCTTTTTGATGCAAAACGTGCCATTTTACCTACGATTACAACAAAACTAGGTGTAGACCTCGATTCTCGCAAAGGTAGATGAAATGGTAATATAATCACATATTATACATACAAACATGCAGATTATTGAAGATAAAATGTCCAAACAAAGCCCAAAATATAGACTATAATTCATGCTATCAATCGATCACACACTTTGCAAAACGCAAAAGCGTCTCTAAAAATGTGTGGCCAAAAGAAACCGGCATCCAACACTTTCCTTGCAGTTTTATTTGCCCCAAAGTGTCCCGCACATGCTTCAGAATGACAGAAGGTTAGGACAAATTGTACCTCATTATCCGGAATGCAACGGCGAATCACTTGGTCACTACAATGTTTCCAAAGGTAAGGATCGTCCCAAACGTGATGTCGAGCTTCAGTCTTCACCTTCTCTCGTTGTGCCTTGGTGAAGTCTGGAGGATACTCATTCCTGACCATGAAATTCACAATGTCAGCAAACCAAGGTTTAAAAGACTGAAGCTTGAGACAAACCTCTGTCGACAATTCCGCAGGGGCGCCTAAACTGAGCCGCAGGGGCGGCTGGCCGCAGGGGCGGGAAGTGTGAGGCGCGGGGGCGGTTACACAACAAAGAGTTGTGTAAAATGTATCGTCTGGAAAACTTCTAGCTATCTCCTTTCCTTTTCCTGGATCCTCCTCTTCCTTTACTAGCCTGCTCAAATGATCGGCCACCAGGTTCTCAGCCCCCTTCTTGTCTCGTATCTCTAGGTTAAACTCGCTTAGAAGGAGCACCCATCGGATTAATCGTGGCTTTGCTTCCTTCTTCTCCATGAGGTACCTAAGAGCTGCATGGTCAGTGAAGACAATTACCTTTACCTCAAGTAGGTAATGTCTGAATTTTTCAAGGGCGAAAACCACCGCTAACATCTCTTTCTCGGTGGTAGAGTAATTCCTTTGCGCTCCATTTAGTGTCATAGATGCATAATGGATCAAGTGAGAAGCCCGCCCGTCTCTCTGTCCTAAGACAGCTTCAACGGCGTAATCGCTGGCGTCACACGTGATTTCGAAAGGTTTCTCCCAATCCGGAGAACGGATGATTGGTGCGCTGGTGAGACATGCCTTCAAGGTGTCGAAAGCTTTCTTGCAACTCTCATCTACTATGAAGGTAACGTCTTTCTTGAGCAATTCGCATAAGGGTGCCGAGATTTTTGAAAAGTCCTTTATGAACCGTCGGTAGAAACTTGTATGACCAAGAAAAGATCGGATTTCCCGAACATTAGTAGGATACGGTAAACTTTGAATTACATCAACCTTTGCCCTATCTACCTCTATCCCTTTGGAGGATATTACATGTCCTAGCACAATTCCTTGTTCCACCATGAAATGGCATTTTTCCGTATTAAGAACTAGATTGGTTTCAACACATTTTTCAAGAACAAGTTTTAAATGTCTTAAGCATGCATCAAAACTGTCTCCATGGACGGTAAAGTCATCCATGAAGACTTCAATGAAATTTTCTATGTATTCGGAGAAAATACTTATCATGCACCGTTGGAAGGTGTCGGGTGCGTTGCAAAGTCCAAATGGCATTCTGTGGTACGCAAAAGTGCCAAATGGGCAAGTGAACGTTGTCTTTTCTTGATCTTCCGGTGCAATGGCTGTTTGGAAGTACCCCGAATATCCATCAAGGAAGCAGTAGTACGGATGACCTGCAAGACGTTCCAACATTTGGTCAATAAAAGGTAATGGGAAATGGTCTTTTCATGTTACCTTGTTGAGCTTGCGGTAGTCAATGCAAACTCTCCATCCGGTTTGTGTTTTACTTGGGACCATTTCTCCATGCTGATTTTCCACCATTGTGATACCTCCTTTCTTTGGAACCACTTGGGTTGGACTAACCCAAGTGCTATCCGAAATAGGAAAGATCATATCCGCTTGGAGGAGCTTCAACACCTCCTTCTTGACCACATCCATCATTGGCGGATTCAACCTTCGTTGAGGTTGCCTAGAGGGCTTGGCTTCCTCCTCAAGTAAGATCCTATGCATGCAAGTTGACGGACTTATACCTTTGATGTCCGCAATGGTCCATCCAAGGGCCGTTTTGTGTTCTTTCAACACTCTCACCAACTTGTCTTCTTGACCGGTAGTCAACTTGTTGGAGATGATCACCGGCAAGGTATTGTTATCTCCAAGGAAAATGTACTAGAGGTGGGATGAAAGGTCCTTCAATTCTATTTCCGGTGCCTGCACTATAGATGGAACAAGCTTCTCGCTTGGGGTTAGTAAAGTGGGCCCAATGGCCAAATTGGAGATAGGTAGCCTTATATGCCCATATAATTGGGCTAGGACCTCTTTCATGCTGGATGTTAATACACATTCTGATTTGAAATTATCAATGTCATGCTCAATTACATTTTTCAACTCATCAATATCAGAATTATCAAACACATCTTGCACAAAAGGTTCAACAATGTCAATAGCACATAAAGAGTGATCATCACTAGGAAATTTCATTACATCATAGATGTCAAATTCCACTACTTCACCATCGAACTCCATGGTTAGTTTGCCACTAACATAATCGATTTTAGTCCTAGCGGTTTTCAAAAATGGTCTACCTAACAATATGGGTGCAACATGCGAATCATTTTCCATATCCATTACGAAGAAATCAGCAGGAAAAATTAGGTTGTCTACCATTACTAATACATCTTCAATTATCCCTTTCGGATACACATTAGATCTATCAGAAAGTTGTACTACAATCCTAGTTTCCGTTAATGGCCCAAGACCAAGTGATTTGTAAATAGAATATGGCAAAACATTTATAGAAGCACCAAGATCAAGCATGGCTTTGTCAAAATGGGTTTCCCCTATAACACAAGGGATGCTTACCATGCCTGGATCGCTGCACTTCTTGGGCATTCTCCGTTGGAAAACGGCTGACACGTGCTCACTTACTTGCACTTTTTGTTTCCCCTTCAGCTTCTGATTCCTCTTGATAGTGCATAATTCCTTCAAGAAACGAGCATATTTAGGAATACTCTTCACTAACTTAAGGAGGGGAATGTTTACCTCGCATTTGGAGAAGGTCTCAAAGAGATCCTTGTCCTCAATGATTCTTCTCTCCTTAAGTGCCTCAAAAAAAGGAGTTGGTGGTTTCTCAATGTACAGTGGCGGGAACTTAGGCCGGATGTAAGAATCCTCTTCAGCAGAACTCTTTATCGCATTTTCCGCAGGGGTGTTAGTGCTCAGGCGCAGGGGCAACTCAAGGAATGTCGCCGCAGGGGCGGGGACATCAAGCCGCATGGGCGGCGTCTGCTCAAGGCTGGTCGCAGGTGTAGTCGCAGGTGCGGCTATGGTTGCGGTAGACTCGTCAAAGGGTTTGCCTTGTGATTCTTTTGCAGGTTTCTGTTGGATTTGCTTTCCACTCCTTAATGTTAGGGCGTTAACATTCTCCTTGGGGTTTATGACCGTCTCGGAAGGCAATCCTCCGGAAAATCTAGCTTCGGTCCTTGATATGGCTTCCACCATTTGCCCAACCAGTTTTTCAAGGTTCTTGATGCTGGATTATGTTGTTTGGACATGAGTAGCAAAATGCTTAGTCAAAACCTGCAACAAATCTTCAATAGATTGATACTTACCTTGTCGGGGTTGTTGTTGTTGGTTTTGTTGATCCCTCCAACGAAAGTTTTGTTGGTCACGCCAATTTGGCATGAAATTTTGCGCATAAGGATCGTTCCTAGGCCTTTGTTGTTGTGGTTGTCCATAACCCATTGCATTAACCTCTGCATCGTCATCTTGGATTTGTGGACACATGTCCTTTCATTGTCGAGCAAGCCATTGTACAAGTACAAGAATAGATCTTGAGTCGAATATCCGTGGAAAGGACAGCTGGATCGGAGACGTGCAAATCTTTCAAAGTATTCATAGAGAGTCTCGTCCGCCTCTTGCTCGATGTTGCTTATAGCTTTCTTCAAGCTATTTGCCTTCTTGGTTGGGAAGTATTTCTCCAAAAATGCCTTGTGGAGGTTCTCCCAAGTGTCGATACTCCCGGACTGAGGGTGGTAATACCAATCATCCGCTACATCTTTGAGTGTGAAACCGAATGCCCTCATCTTGAATTGCTCTTCGGTGATATTGGCTGGCTTCGTGCTCATACACACGGTATGAAACTTTCCAAGGTGCTTGATGGGGTCCTCACCACTTAACCCATGGAAAGAGGGGAGCAAGTGAATAAGACCCGGTTTGACCTCAAAGTTGATTCCTTCCCCTGATGCCGGTATAGTAACCGCAAGAGGGTTTTGATCCAAAGTGGGCTGAGTGAGTTGACGAAGAGTACGATCAGCCATTTCTTGTTGGAGTTGTTGTTGTCTACGTTGCCGGATGTGCGTTCTCTCAATTTCTGGATCAAAGGAAGCAAAGCCGGAGTTAGTAGCACGGGTTTGAACCATAAAAATGGTCCAAACCAATATATCAATAACAATTAAATAAAAATAACCAAACTCTCCGGCAACAGCGCCAAAATTTGACTAGAGTTATTTCTATGGTCGTCTATACCCTATCAAAATAAATCCCGACTTAGCACTAAAACAAGTATAGTGGTTAAGTAAGGGTCGAACCCAAGAGAGTTTTGGTATTTTTATTCAAGTCAATTATTGATTATAGAATCAAGTAACCAAAGGGGGGGGGGGTTTAGGTGAATTGATGCACACAAAACTTATGAAAAACAAGTAACGCAAGAAGTAAGACAATGATGGGTGAATCTACAATAGGTTGATTCTTAGCATGCAATTACTATTTTGGTGAGTTCTTTTCTACAAGTTAATAAGTAATCTCCCGTCTCGATCATATATATGTGTTGAGCCAACTGGCATCAACACAACTTAACAGGTTAGTGTTCCGTAAACCTACAAGAACAATTAATAAGTTAGCTTTGAAATAAAGACTAAGGGATATAAAGAATAGATTAAAACCGTTAAACTTATCTTTATATTTGTGTTCATTTTCTTTTAGTAATTACAACCCGTTATTACTTAAAAAATTACTACTAGATTAAAGACCCAAACCCGGAATCTATTAATCCTAGTTCTTTGCATGCACTTTAGAACCTAAGGTGATCAATCTTAAGTGTTAATCAAACATGCAATTAGACAATGAAGATTAAGGAAACAGAAAGTATTACTGAATAAAAACTTATATTAAAAAGAACTTACAACCAAGGTAATAATGCAGCTTCAAACCAACCCAATGTAGCAAGGGAGTTAGCAACTCATTACAAAGGTAGCAATGGAAATTATGAAACTTTCGATTCTAAAATGGATGATAAGTAGATGATTCTAGCAATCAGCCAAGGACTATTTATACTACAAATTACACTAAATAGCATTAAATGGCCGGCCCAAAACAGCCACCTTTAATTCCATAAAGGTGGTGTAAACAGCCGGAGTAAAGCTTCTGTCGTTGAACCGTAGGGGCGGCCTTCAGATCCGCAGGGGCGGATATTTAATGGTCTTCAAACGTCTGACTCTTCAACTTTCTGTCGCTTCATATGCTGAGCCGCAGGGGCGTCCCAGTGTCAATGCGGGGGCGGTGACACTGACTCTTCATCTTCCAGTTCCCAGGTTGAGGCGCAGGCAGGGGCACGGGGGTGCTGGTCTTCGCTTCTTCAGGGCAAGTCACCGCAGGGGCGTCAAGGATTGACGCAGGTACGGTGACAATCTTCGTTTCTGTCGCAAGCTGCGCTTCGGAATATGGTGTCACCCGCAGGGGCGGTGACACTGCTCCGCGAGGGCGGTAAAGCAACAGAAGCTTTGCTCCGTGAACGGTCTTCACTCCTAAGTGCTTATAACTCCTTCTTTATCTTCTTTTAGTCTTCGTCTTTTGGACCAAGGAGTTAGTAGCATAAACCGAAACAAATGTAATAAAAAGACTCTAAAAACTAACCTAAATGATAGTGATTCCATCACCTATCAGTTGTTATTTTCAATCTCTAGTCATCCTCAAACGGACGGTCAAATTGAAGCCACTAATAGGACTTCGACCACTATTTTGAGAGCTGTTTAGAAGGACAATTTGAATTTTTCGGAAGATATTTTACCACATGTACAATTTTCTTACAATCGTACCTTGCATTCATCTAATAATATAACGTTTTTTGAATGTGTATGTGGATTGATTCATTTGACTTCTTTTGATCTTATACCGGTGTCTATCGAGGAGCGATTAAATTTTATTGTAGGAAAACAGGTTGAGTTCATTAAGAATTTAAATGAGAGGACACTCACAAGGTTAAAAACAAAGGGATAGCCGTGGCATCCAAGGCAAATCGGAATCGCAAAGAAGTGGTGTTTAAAGCAGGAGATCTAGTTTGGTTGCACCTAAGGAAAGAGCGATTTCCAGAGAAGAGGAAGTCCAAGTTGTCTCCAAGAGGAGATGGACCAAATCATGTGAAGCGGAATGTAGGTAACAACGCTTTTGTCTTGAAGCTTCCAGTTGAGTATTGAGTAAGCAAGACCTTCAATGTAGAAAACTTGAGTCCTTTTTAGTCTAAAGATGAGCATGTAGGTGATTCAAGGATGAATCCTTCTCAAAAAGAGGAGTATGATAAGGGACCATCCCCAACAATACCTCAAGGACCAATTACAAGATCAAGAGCTAAGACATTTAAGAATAATGCATCTACACCATCTTCAAGCCCCACTATGGAATAAGCCATCACTAGAACAAGAGAAAAATCCATCCATGAGGAAGTTACTAGTTTGTTGACAACATGTACACTCAAAGAGACTCTACTCACACTTAGATCTCCTTTAGTGACATTGTTGACTACCGTTGAAGGTCCAAACAAGTACCAAGGAGATCCAACAAGCATAGAAAGTTACTAGGACAAGGAAAGAGTTCCAAAGAAGAAATTTCGACCTAAAGACATAAACCGCGCCCGAGATTTCCATAAAAGTTTACCGATATTTCACTACTGTCGCGTTATAAGATCAAGCTACGATCTTATTAGTTATAGATAGTTTTAGTATTTTAATACTTTTAAAGCTCTTAAACATTCCTAAAGGTATTTGTTGATCCTATCTTTTAGGATTATCTTTTAGCTGTAGATTCTATCTTTTCTTAGAATATTCCCTTTAAATAGCATTAGAGGGGGATTATTGGGTAGACTGATTTTGATTATTATTTCCACTATATTGTGTAAAATCGTTGCTCCGCTCACGAAGTTAGTGTTTTACTCATCTATTCAATCAAAAGAGAGAGCCTTTGATTGAATTGTTGCGAGTCCTTGCTAGATTGTGCTTGTGTGTGTTAATCCTCTTAAAGTTTGGTGCTCCTGGTTAGTTTTAGTCTCTCCTTATGTTTGTCTTACTTAGAAGGCTTGTATAAGGTTAAAGAAGTGAGGGTTAAGGTAAGCTCTTCGTTAAGGGGTTTTGACACATAATTGATCAAGGTTTTTTGCGGGAATATCTTGGTTCGTATCTTCCTATATTTGCACTTATTGCATTCCATAAATCATCTTCTTATATATCCATTATCAATCCATCAAACTCACGTTCTTTGGTGTTGAAGTTACAAGAATCTCGGCCAACAAAAGAATCTCGACCGAGATTCTCCACCGAGATTTGTTCTCTGAGACTGTTCACGGACTTTCAATCTAGATCAGACAATCACGGCTTCAACCCCGTATCACTAGTATTTACCTAACTACTTATGTAGTATAATTGTATAGCATACATAAGTTTAAAAATTGAAAGGTATTCGTTATTTTGTTTAAAATACATTATTATATTCTTTTGATGAAGTAATTCTTTATGATAATATTAGTATATTACAAATACATTAGTATATTTTAATATCCTTAGATAATACAATTTCTCTTCTAAGATATTTGTTTTAGGAAAAAGAAAATGGGCTAATTTAGTAAGTAGGCTTTTTTATTTTATTGTATACTAACTAGGCCCTTTCTAATTTTCTATTAGTAAATATACCGCAAGATTTTTTACCACTTTCATTTAATGGTAGGTAAAACTAATTAACCCTTTTATTGAAAAAGAAATAATATTTGATGTTTGTTATGTAAATTTTGATTTTAATCATTGAATTTGTTTTTTATTTTATTTTATTTTATTTCCCTTTTTATTTTCTGTTTTCATAGCGGATTTTCATACCGGACATTTACATACCGGACATTTACATACCGGACATTTACATGCCGGATATTTTACATACCGGACATTTTACATGCCGGACATTTACATGCCGGACATTTACATACCGGACATTACATACCGGAAGTTCATACCGTTCATACCCGAAGTTCAAAACGAATTTTTTCATACCGGAAGTTCATACCGAAATTTTTTATACTAGAAGTTCATACCAGATGTTCATACCGGAAGTTCATACCAAAATGTTTTATACCGGAAGTTCATACCGAAATTTTTTATACCGGAAGTTCATAACGAAGTTTTTCATACCGGAAGTTCATACTGAAATTTTTATACCGGAAGTTCATAACAAAATTTTTCATACTGGAAGTTCATACCGGAAGTTCATACCGTTCATACCTGAAGTTCATACCGAAAGTTCATACCGAAAGTTCATACTGAAAGTTCATACCGGAAGTTCATAACGAATTTTTTCATACCGAAATTTTATACCGGAAGTTCATATCGGAAGTTCATAACGAAATTTTTCATATCAGAAGTTCATACCGAAAATTTTTATACTGGAAGTTCATACCGGATGCCAATTATGTTTACACTGGTGAATTTACAACATTTGCTCGCTCAAGGTGATGTTGACAGTGACCTTGATCGTCTCTAGGCAAAGAAGAAGGTTATACCATTTTTAGAGACATTTTTGTTGCTTCAAGGTTGATACCTGAATGTTGTGTTTTTGCGCATACCATTTTTATAACTTCCGGTATGTAATTCTCCGGTATTTAATTTTCCGGTATGTAATTCTTAATTCTAAACTATGACATAAAATTAGTTTGTTTGGTATAACTTCCGGTATGATAACTTCCAATATGATAACTTCCGGTATGATATGATAACTTCCGGTATCATAACTTCCGGTATGATATGAAAACTTCCGGTATGATAACTTCCGGTATGATATGATAACTTCCGGTATGTGAACTTCCGGTATATGAACATCCGGTATGCATTCCAAAAAAATAAATAAAAATAAATAAAGAAAATAAAAAAGACAAAAAAATAAAATAAAATAATAAATAAATTCCGGTATGATAACTTTCTATATGATAACTTCCGGTGTGGTATGATAACTTCCGATATGATATGATAACTTCCGGTATGATATGATAATGTCCGGTATGATATGATAACTTCAGGTATGATAACTTCTGGTATGTGAACTTCCGGTATGTGAAGCTCCGGTATGTGAAGCTCCGGTATGTGAAACTCCGGTATGTGAAACTCCGGTATGCATTCCACAAAAATAAAAAAAAGAAAATAAAAAAGACAAAAAAATATAAAAGAAAATAAATAAATAAATTCCGGTATGATAACTTCCGATATGATAACTTCCGGTATGATATGATAACTTCCGGTATGATATGATAACGTCCGGTATGATATGATAACTTCCGGTATGATAACTTCCGGTATGATAACTTCCGGTATGTGAACTTCCGGTATATGAAGCTCCGGTATGTGAATTTCCGGTACGTGAACTTCCGGTATGTGAACTCCGGTATGTGAAACTCCGGTATGTGAAACTACGATATGTGAAATTCTGGTATGTGAAATTCCGGTATTGGGATTCCGGTTTATGAAAATTCCGGTATGTGAAATTCACGTATGTGAAAATCCGGTATGTGAAAATCCGGTATGTGAAATTCCGGTATTGAAAATTCCGGTATGTGAAAATTCCGGTATGTGAAAAATTCTTCATTCCAAAAAGAAAAAAAAATAAAGAAAATAAAAAAAGAAAAAAAAAATAAAAAAAAATAAAAAAAAATAATTCAGTAATTAAAAATTAAAACTTACATAACAAATAACAAACATTCTTTTTTTTAATAGAAGAGTTAATTAGTTTTACCTACCATAAATGAAAGATGTAAAAAAATATGGGGTATAGTTTCTTGAAAGAATTTGGCCTACTAGTTTTTTTTTTTATTTTTGCTTAAGAAACTAGGTAAATGTTCAAGTAAGGCCCATTATTGCGGTACGGCCGTGCGGCCGTACCGCAGGGCGACACGTGTCCCGAAAAAAAAAAAAAAAAAAATTTTT
>BSUD01000008.1:104940291-104988097 GCA_033239045.1 Fagopyrum esculentum | reverse complement strand
AAAAAAATTTTTTTTTTTTTTTTTCAGGACACGTGTCGCCCTGCGGTATGGCCGTACGGCTGTACCGCAATAAAAGGGCCGTACCTGAACATTTACCTAGTTTCTTAAGCAAAAATAAAAAAAAAAACTAGTAGGCCAAATTCTTTCAAGAAACTATACCCCAAATTTTTTTACCACTTTCATTTAATGGTAGGTAAAACTAATTAACCCTTCTATTTAAAAAAAATGTTTGTTATTTGTTATTGGTTATTTAAGTGTAAGTTTTAATTTTTAAAAACTGAATTTGTTTTTTATTTTCTTTTATTAGTTTTTTCTTTTATATTTTCTTTATTTTTTTTTATTTTTGGAATGAAGAATTTTTCACATACCGGAATTTTCACATACCGGAATTTTCAATACCGGAATTTCACATACCGGATTTTCACATACCGGATTTTCACATACGTGAATTTCACATACCGGAATTTTCATAAACCGGAATCCCAATACCGGAATTTCACATACCAGAATTTCACATATCGTAGTTTCACATACCGGAATTTCACATACCGGAGCTTCACATACCGGAAGTTCACATACCGGAAGTTCACATACCGGAGCTTCACATACCGGAAGTTCATATACCGGAAGATATCATACCGGAAGTTATCATACCGGAAGTTATCATATCATACCGGAAGTTATCATACCAGAAGTTATATCAAACAAACTGATTTTATGTCATAGTTTAGAATTAAGAATTACATACCGAAGAATTACATACCAGAAGTTAAAAAAATGGTATGAGCAAAAACGCAACATTCAGTTATCAACCTTGAAGCACAAAAAATGTCTCTAAAAATGGTATAACCTTCTTCTTTACCCAAAGATGATCAAGACCACTATCAGCATCACCTTGAGCGAGCAAAGGTTGTAAATTCACCAGTGTAAACATCATTGGCATCCGGTATGAACTTCCGGCATTAAAAAATTTCGGTATGAACTTCCAGTATATAAAAATTTCGTTATGAACATCCGGTATGAACTTTCGGTATGAACTTTTGGTATGAACGGTATGAACTTCCGGTATAAAAAATCTCGGTATGAACTTCCGGTATGAAAAAATTCGTTATGAACTTCCGGTTTGAACTTTCGGTATGAACTTCCGGTATGAACGGTATGAGCTTCCGGTATGAACTTCCGGTATAAAAAATTTCGGTATGAACTTCCGGTATGAAAAACTTCGTTATGAACTTCTGATATGAACTTTTGGTATGAACTTTCGGTATGAACTTCCGGTATAAAAAATTTCAGTATGAACTTCCGGTATGAAAAACTTCCTTATGAACTTCCGGTATGAACTTCCGCTATAAAAAATTTCTGTATGAACTTCCAGTATGAAAATTTTCGTTATGAACTTCCGGTATGAAAATTTTCGTTATGAACTTCTGGTATGAACTTTCGGTATGAACTTCTGGTATGAACTTCCGGTATAAAAAATTTTGGTATGAACTTCCGGTATGAAAAAATTTGTTATGACCTTCCGGTATGAACTTCCGGTATAAAAAATTTCGGTATGAACTTCCGGTATGAAAAACTTTGTTATGAACTTCCGGGATGTAAATTGTCTGGTATGTAAATGTCCGGTATGTAAATGTCCGTTATGTAAAATATCCGGTATATAAATGTCCGGTATGTTAATGTCCGGTATGTAAATGTCCGGTATGAAATAAAAAGGGAAATAAAATAAAATAAAATAAAAAAACAAATTCAGTAATTAAAATCAAAATTTACATAACAAACATCAAATATTCTTTCTTTTTTAATAGAAGGGTTAATTATTTTTACCTTACTATTAAATGAAAGTGGTAAAAAAATCATGGGGTATATTTACTAAATAGAAAACTAGAAAAGGCTTAGTTTGTATACAATAAATTAAAAAAACCTACTTACCTAATTAGCCATAGTTTCTTTAACAAAAACCAAAAAGAGCCTAGTAGGCCAAATTCTTTCAAAAATATATTACATTATAAATGAATATTAATAATATTTTATTAGAAGTTGGTCTCATATAGAAGATCAAATGTTCATAATAATCTTTTATTATAAGTTGGCCTCATTTTAAGATATAATTTTTATAAATTTTTATAAATATGATTATGTCTTTGTTTACAACTGATGCATGTACAAGTTGGCCGCAAAAATAATATTTTATTATAAGTTGATCTCATTTAAATGAACAAATATTCATAGTAATCTTTTATTATAAGTTGGTCTCATTTAAGATATAGATTTTTATAACTATAATTATAAGTTGGTCTCATTAATAATCATTTATTAGAATTTGATCTCGTTTAAATGAACAAATGTTCATAAATTTTTTTTTTATAGTAAGTTGGTCTCATTTTAATCCAACTTTTGAGCATTAAAATAAGTTTCAGGATATAAACTTTTATAAATATGATTATAACTTCGTTTACAACTTATACATGTACAACTTATACATGTACAAGTTTGTCTAAATAATAATATTTTACGGGTGTCACAATAAATATGATTATATATTTGTCTACAATTTATACATGTACAAGTTGGTCTCAACAACAACAACAATAATAATAATAATAATAATAATAATAATAATAATAATAATAATAATAATAATAATAATAATAATAATAATAATAATAATAATAATAATAATAATAATAATCTTTTACTATAAGTTGATCTCATTTAAATGAACAAATGTTCATACTAGTCTTTTATTATAAGTTTGTCTCAGTATAAGATATAGATTTTTATAAATATGCAAGTTGCACAAACTCAAGGTAATAAGGTCTAGTGAGGAAGTGTTTCTAGGTCGAGTGTGTTTTAGCTCAGGGCCGAGTGCTCCACCAACTTACTCTAGTACACATAGCTCGAGTGGTTTGTTTTCTTACTTCGAGTTTTTGGGCTTCTTACCTCGAGTAGTGTTAGAAACTCGAGGTATGTTGACACTTTTTACACTTTGTCTTCTTAGCTCTAGTGAGCAAGTACTTCTAGGTCGAGCTCGATGCTCCACTCGAGGTACGTTGAACTTTCCTAGGAACTTGTCTTCTTAGCTCGGATATGTCTTCTTAGGTTGAGTGGTGAAGTATAATTTTAGCTCGAGTGATGATGTTCACTCGACCTATGTTGACGCTTTCTCTCCAAAGTTTTCTTAGTATGAGTTTAACCTTCCTCTTATGTCGAGTGAGGCTTCACTCGATGCTCTCCACTTGGGTTTCCTTTGCATCCAATGGCTTCTTGTAAATGTTCTTGCTTGTCTTCTTCCTTCCTTAGCTCCAATGAGGTAGATAATGATCTGATACTTGCTCCTTCGGATGGTTGGATGAAGACCCAAGGTCTTAGGGACGTTGTCCACATGCCAACCATCATAGCGCGAAAACTTTCCAGTGGTCACCCAACCTGAAATTGATCCCGTCCGAGCATGCTTAACTTCAGAGTTCTTTGTCGTCACTTGACTACTGGAAAAGAAGAATTCTTGTTGACACCGGTACAACCTATCGTTATAATTTAATCATAAATCCCTATTCAAATGATGTAGGATGATAATTTTACGGGGTGTTATAAAGCACAACGAGAGTAGGAATTCTTTGACATTTAAAGCATAAGCTAAGATGTAGATGCCTAAACCAAGGAAAACAAAAGAAATCACATAAAAATACATTTATAAACATAGCATGAAAACATGCGATCAACCCTCTTCCTTCGGCTTGTTCCATTATAATCTTCAAACCGGTATTGTAAATTTACCGGATGTTTGTGACACTGGCAGGGTCGTGTAATTGCACGGTTTTTAAATATGCCTCGGTTTTAACTTAGAACCAAATTCATGCTCCACCTTTCGAGATTGTGTTGGAGTCAAACGTCCGACATATGCATGACCCTTTAACACCGCAGAAATAATGTGGTTGTGGACTCCAGATAAAACCGTCGATGCCCATTTTCTTCTTCAAATTGTGCCCCTCAAGTTGAAACTTGCACATACACTCCTTCGACTTCTTTTTCCGGCTAAAACTTGGAACATGTTTGGGATCAACATCTTTTTCCTCTCTACATCTATCGTGTCTATCACATGCCAATTGTAAGATAAAAAAATTTTTCGTCTATCCAACCATGATTTTTTATGACCAAAACCATATTCATTAAGTTCGCCACATATTGAGCTCAACCCAATAAGTTTTCTGTATCCGAGAAATATCCATGAAGCGAAAACTTGGAAGAAACATCGGTACCAGTCTCACGGGGATATTACATAAGATCCTAATTAATATGGAAAAAAAAGTATAAAATCTAAAATTTTAGTTTTATTTTCTAACATGACTAAAACTAATTAAATTAAATAAATTATAAATTCAACAATTATGGTTCTCTATTCTAACATGTTTGAAAACTAATTTAACAATTTTGGTTTTCTATTCTAATATGCTTCAAAACTAATTCAACAATTCCGGTTCTCTATTCCAACATGTTTAAAAACTAGTTCAACATTTTTGATTCTCTATTCTAACATATTTTAAAAATTAGTTCTCTATTCTAACATGTTTAAAAATTAATTCAACAATTTCATCTATCTATTCTAACACGTCTAAACTAGTTTAACAATTTCGATTCTCTATTCTAACATGTCTGAACTAATTCAACAATTTTGGTTCGCTATTCTAACATGTCTAAAACTAATAAAATATAAATAAAGTATAACTTATACCCCTCGTGTCTTCAACGACTATATATGCAACGGCATATATATGCTTTCACCCAGATTCTACATTGACTTCTTCAAAAAAAGTCGACATTTCTAAAAGGTTTTACGGATTTGAGAAATAGTGATTCCGGATTTAAAATTGTGATATGATTTGGCATGTATATATAAATATAAACTCATGTCTTCAACGACTATATATGTAACGGCTATACTGTAATGAAATCACTCAACGACTACTTTTAAAAAAATTGAAAGAATTTGGTGAAGTAGGCTCTTTTTTATTACCATTTGTTTTGTAGATCCCTCTAATTTTTATACTCTAATTGACTTACCACTATTACTCTTGTAGGAGTACATTTACTGAATATGTTTATTCTATGAGCCTACGTAATAACACAATATTTGTAAAAACCTAGTTAGTGAATTTGGCCAAAAAATTTGGAAACTCTCCATAGGACGCAATGTCCGTTTGTGGCGGCTTTTGACCGGCCTAATAGCAATCTTGATAAATAAAAAAAAAAAACAATGTGATACAAATAGAAGGTGGCATTGGTATTTTTATATAGAAAAAATTGACTAAACAGTCTTCATCTTTTAGGCTGACTAAATTTTAGTACCTTGTCATTTAAACTATCAGAACGATACCTCACCTATTGAGCCCGACCAAAGATTAGTACCTGGATTACCATCTAAAAGTTGTCATTTATTTGATTGAATGAGCAAATGAAAGTGGTTGACGGTTTTTCAATTGTGAAAACCGCCAACAACTTTCATTTGCTCCTTCAATCAAATAAATGACAACTTCTAGATGATAATCCACATACTAATCTTTAATCGGGCTCAATAGGTGAGATACCGTTCTAATTATTTAAACGACATGGTACTGAAGTTTAATCAGCCGAAAAATGGAGTACTGTATAGATAGTTTTCTCTTTTATATATGAGAAATTTTGATGGTGGAATTGATATCTTTATACTTTAATAAGGTGGAAGTTGAGTAACGTATAGCTACGTAAAGTGAAAGTTTTAAAGTTTCTTAGCATTACCGTGAAGGACTATTACTTATTCCTATAGACTTTAGCGATGCAGCCATGGATGTGTCCCAAATTCTATGTGATTTAATATAATTTTAATTTTAATTTTTAGAGATAAGTATGATTGCATATTCACACTTACCAAAAAATTGGAGGCCAAAGTAATAATATGAACACTAAAAATTATAGTTGGAATTTAAAAATCATCATCAATTGTGGTTGAACCAATTGAATTGAGTAGGTACCCTATAATTGAATATACGTGTAGCGTCGACACATGATAAATGTTGATTTAGCTTGTAATTAATTTAAAGAACACTATAATTGAGCATACGTGTAGCATAGACGCATGATAAATGTTTCAAAGCGGTGGTGCTAGTTAATGTGAGCTCACTTTCACTGTCAAGTGTCAACTTTAACTAAATAATGAAAAATACAAAAAGTATTATAGAAAGCATCACAAGTTGAAAGACGTTTTGAGAGTGATGCATCGGCTTTGTAATCTTGACAATGAAGCATACCAATAGGAGATCAAGATTCAACCACACATCACTCATGTATTCAATATAGAGCAATCAAATTACAGCCGCCTGTCGCATACATTCAAGTTTCAACCAAAGTGGTTGAATATGCGGATATACGCTTGTTTATAGGTTTAGGAACGAATCCGACCTCAACCGGATACATACCTCATATTCATGTCCAGTGTGACATATCTAGGGTTTGGTAAACCTACACAAGTGTTGGTGGGAGAACCACACATAAAGGTTTGGTAAACCTACACAAGTGTTGGTGGGAGAACCACATATATTAATGTTAATGTGACCCTTTTTATACAAGGATTACAATAGAATACTAAGGGGATAATAAAGATTGTAACGATAAAATCAAATATACACTAGGATAATATAACGATGATATTATCTTTACTATCCAAACATTCTCACACAATCAAAGCATGGGTAAAACAAACGATGATGATTGAAATTAAAATATAAACACAAAATAAAGACATGTCGGATACCTTGTTCACAAACTAATCTTGTGTTGTTTACGGATGAAGCCAATGGTTGAAGAGAGGGCTGCGGAAGAGGGAGAAGGTCCCGGCGGAGCCGGCAGTGGGGACGGTGGTTTCGAACAAGCGTCCGCCGACATTGAGTTTGATTCGATCCGACGGCAGGGGCGATGGTGGAGGTGAAAGAGGCGTTGACGTCGGAGAGAGGAGGAGCAGCAAGGGAAGACCGAAGAGAGGATTCAACTCCGTAGAAGGCAACTTCGTGGAGAAGCTCTTCGCGAGACAAGCGGGAGGGTGCAAAAGAAGGGAGCTAGGCTGCTTGAACGGAGAATTGAGAGGACAACTGAAAAGATTTCAAGGTCGCGGTCGAAGAAGATGGAGTCATTATGGTGATCGGAGATGGAGAGAGCGCGATGAGGGATTTGGAAGCGGAGATGGAGGAGAGGACAACTCCGTAGAAGGCAACTTCGTAGATGTCGTTGTATTCGGGCAAGACCAAAACTTGTTTGAATTGACAAAGTCGGTTGTGGTTGGACAAAAGTTGATACCGTGTTCGAATGAATAGGATCGATAAGATCGAGACTGTCGTTAGGCATAACGCTTTGATACCATGACAGATCTAGGGTACGTTTGATAAACCCACACAAATGTTGATACTAATGTGGCCCTTTATATAGGGATTATAATAGAATAATAAGGGAATAATAAAGATTTTAACCATATAATCAAATAAAACTAGCTTAATATAACAATGATATTATCTTTACTATCCTAACACACTCAATATCCATATCTGATCCTAGACTGCTCGGACAAAGTATTACTTTTATATTTTGGCTCCAAAATATGAACACTTTGAAATTTGACGGACTAGTTCAAGTCCGATCGAACTTGTATACTTGATCCATGTCAAGTCTAAGAAGAACTTTCCGATTTAGGTCCGGTCCGGCATTGCGATATGGACCAAAAAATGAACAACCCTAGATACTATGCTCCTTGTTGCATTTTGATTTTGAGAATGCACTTAATCCTTCCGTTTTTTTAAGTTGTTTTTATCTCACACGACGAGTTTGCCCATCTTATAAGCTTCGCTTGGGACACCACTTTTGTTAGAAGTCAGTTACTTGTTATTTCTATAGTTCCTATAAGTATACATAGGTTTTGATGACTGATAAATCCCATATGAATAATAAGGAAGTTGTAGGAGTAACCAATTGGGCTTCTGGATACGAAGTTTGTACAAGGCCCAAACCTCTCTACAAATACAATTGATAATTTTTGAATAAAAAACAAATTTAAATCGTATGTTTGTATTGGGATGTGGTCATTCTTACAACATTTCTCATGAAGGACTACTAAGTATTCACTATATATAAATCCTTGGTAACACACCAACCAAGACATACATCCATCTCGCTACCTTAAGCTTCCGATGAACGATCTCCGGCCAGCTTCCCTGCTCATGCCTTTCTTCATATACAACATTAATTTTCTATTATGGTACGTTGTTTATGTATCGTCTCTAACTTAAACTTAAACTTTCTTTGCTTCACCAGCCAAAGTCGTACAAAAGTTGCATTGCATGTATCTATCCATCCATATTTGATTTTGCCAAACAATGAATAAAGATGCGAACTTTATTTCTTTTAAAATACGATGAAAAACATGGGATAAAATATATGTGGAAATGGTGAGAGTCAGTGAAGAGGTGAAGCCAAAGCAGAGCCATGTTTTTGAGATAACAATCATCATCCCTTATCGCATCATATATTCATCTATGGTCTACACGTGTCATCTCTTCATACAACTTTATTCGCCAATTTTAATTAACTTGAGGAATTTGCATGTACTTTGTTTCTTTCTTGCTCTCGATTCACGATTCATATACAGTTCTAAATGAAGAAACTTACGAGGTGGGTATAATCTTCATATTCTCTAAATGAAGATACTATATTTTATAATAATAATTAAAAACTAAAATATTGATATCATGATATCGGGATTTGCTAATTCTTTCGTCCAACATATTTTCAGGAAAATCAATACGATCGCGGACAAGATTGTTATTTATGAGCTCAGCCATTCCAGAAAATATTCAACACCTCATACACAAGAATGTCTTAGATCGATCGGTTTCAAAAAATTGATCCGCCTAATTTTCTTACTTATGTATAAAAAAACGTCAATTTACATTGATATTCATAGTTACACCAACTCGGAGAACTCAATTGGATGTGGTTAAGATTTGAAAGAGAAGCATGCATGGCCATGCATGGATTTAGAAGGCTGTGCTTCACTCCTATTTCACTATCATTATCCTTTGCTAAGGGACCATAAGAGAATGGGATAGCCAATGCAAGCCACCTACAAATTTAATTCAAAAGGAAGTTTTGGGAAGGCTACGTCTAACTACATACATATACACTAACCCACTCTCAACAAGCATGTCCACTGCTTCACTAAACGGTGGCTACCTCCATCTCTCTTCTAACTTGAAGAAGAGATCTCCCTCTCTTCGTCCTTCCTTCTTCGTTAGAGCTTCGTCTTCGTCTTCATCTTCCTCTTCCTCTTCATTCCCTTCCTTGATCAGGAACGAGCCTGTTTTCGCAGCTCCGGCTCCCATCATCACTCCAACTTTGGTACATGACCGGATGCTTTTCTATATATCTTGTCTACGTGCGCTATTTATTATGCATTATTGTTCTTCTCTTGCAGAAGGATAACATGGCATACGAGGAAGCCATTGCTGCACTCAAGAAGCTCCTTGTGTACGCCTCTCTCATCTAAAGGCATTATGTATCATAATGCAAAATATGAGTACATTGAAACTATATTTACATATGCAGTGAGAGGGGTGAGCTTGAAGAAGAAGCTGCATCAAAGGTATCACAGGTAACAGCTCAGTTGTCTACTCCCGGTAGCAACAGCAGCATCAACTCATTCGACCCAGTTGAGAGGATTAAGAATGGATTCATCCATTTCAAGAGAGAAAAATACGAGTAATCAATCCGCCTTTTTTATTCTTCTTCTTCTTCCTCGGCATATATAGAATCACATCAACTGTATGATCATACGGAAAACTGCATTCATAATTTACAGGAAGAACCCGGCTTTGTATGGTGAGCTAGCCAAAGGCCAAAGCCCCAAGGTACTCATTACAATCATGAGGATTTCATTTGATATGAAATCATATTGAAAACTACGTTGTTTGGAACAGTTCATGGTGTTTGCGTGCTCAGACTCGCGGGTTTGCCCCTCCCATGTTCTTGATTTCCAGCCCGGAGAGGCCTTTGTGGTTCGTAACATAGCTAACATGGTTCCTGGATATGACAAGGTCTAAATCACACTTTATTAATTTGTCATTGCTAAATTATCTATACAATAAGATTTATGAAATTGACTTTGTTTTGTTTTCATATGTTATAGCTTAGGTACTCTGGTGTTGGAGCTGCCATTGAGTATGCTGTCTTACACCTCAAGGTTGGCTTCAAACTTTTCCGATTAATTAGCAGCTCGACGGAGAGACATTGATCTTTAAAACCATTTGATTGTGTTACAACAGGTTCAAAACATTTTTGTGATTGGACATAGTGCATGTGGTGGAATCAAAGGTCTCATGTCCATCCCCGAGGATCTCAAAGAATCCACGTAAGATTTAATCGTATTTTTGTACGCTACGAAATCCAGAGTTAGATTTGATACCATCTATACCAACAAAACAGTGACTTCATAGAAGACTGGGTGAAGATATGTTTACCTGCTAAGGCTAAGGTTCAGGCAGAATACGGGAATGCGCCTTTCCCTGAACAATGCTACCATTGCGAAAAGGTAACCTTACAAGAAAGGCTTATTCTATGCTGGGTAAAATGACTAACTAGGTTTTTTACCACTATTACTTTATTAAGAGTACTCATAGCATAAACTCATTTAGTAAACAACCCTTATTTAACCCAATTCTTTCTTCTATGTTTTCACGCGGATCCTATGCTTCTATAATGAAAATTTTGTTCATTGATAACAATGCAGGAGGCAGTGAATGTATCCCTTGGAAATTTGTTGACATACCCATTTGTGAGAGATGGTTTGGTGAAGAAGACCCTGGCTCTCCAAGGAGGTTATTATGACTTCATCAAGGGCTCGTTCGAGCTTTGGGAGCTGGACTTTGGCCTTTCGCCTTCCCTCTCCGTATGAACCAACTCACCTACTATGAGACTCGATCTCCTTGTGTTTTCTTTTGTGACATGAGATGTAACTTTGTCTTGTACTCAATTTCTATGAGCTTAATGAATAAATCACCGTTGGGTTCAATAATGCTTGAATAGATAGTTTAGATATGATGTTGTTTCACTCCTTTTTATTTGTGTCTTGGTTTTCCTTGATAGGTAAAAGATGTGGCCACCATATTGCATTGGAAGCTTTTCTAGGAACACTGCAAACAAATGAGGCCAAATTTGTTCATCTTCTCAAAGTGAACATGAACTCATATATGTACCCAAGAGCTTTCTTTCTATGCAAATAAATTGTGTTTTCTTGGACTTGCTTCTCCTTCCACACAATATTTTATCTTCTTTTGGACTTGGATTATTCTTCCTATACGTACTCATCAAATGGACTTCATGTTACATTGGACGTTTTACAACTTAGTAGAAATTAAGTTTCCTAACATGACACTCAAAGGAGCAAATATAAGATAGACATTTTACAATTTAGTAAAATTTCTCCTTCTTTCTCTTCGATCTCGTCTTCTTTCCTTCAATCTTCATCCTTTATCCTCGCTCTCGCCTTCTTTCGTAATATTCAGACATTTGGTTTATGCTTCTTCTTCACTCCCCTTCATTCTTTCTATCCGTTACTTTGTCGGAATCTCAATCGATTCATATAGGCATTGCCTACTTTACCTTCCTAAAATCCATCCCTTTCTTCCTTACAAGCGAATCCATCCATTTCCTCCTTACAAGAGACCAATCTCGATCGGTTCCGTTCAAAACCGGAAAAATGATTATTGGTGGTGATGTTGTTCAAAGTGTTGTCTTGTGTGGCGTTGTTCATGACGATTGATCTCGATCAAATTTGGAAGATCTGATTTTGATTGAAGTTAAATTCGTGCATCTGTATAATGTCAATCTTCTTGATATATGGACAAACATTTTATGAGAATATGTGATGTAATCATATGAGTAGGATACATATGACAAGGTGCCTATAAGAACGTCGACGGTACAATCAATCGATGCCAATAGAATTTATATAAACAAAACTGAGGAGGATAACACAATTGGCGAGGGGCAATCGGCCCTCGGGTTTGATGACAAAACAGCTGGTGTCAATACAATTGAAAAAAATTCGATTGCAATATAATTGTTGACAATACGATTGTACATAAGAAAAAACTCTTAAAGACAATACATTTACAATTGACGACGATAAATTTCATGAAAATACGATTGTAAATAATAAAAAAAATAATGATAATACAATTACAATCGATGACAATACAATTGCAAATAAAAAAATCGATGACAATACAATTGCAAATAAAAAAATCGATGACAATACAATTGCCATTGATGACAATACCATTTAGTAAAATAAAATACAACTAATGTCAATTTCGTCAACGATAACTGATACGGGGTTACCCGTTGTTGAGTCCCGATCTTTGACATCAATTGACACTTATGATCGTTACTATAGGGAATGGACAAACGAGGTTTAGATCTTCAATGGGGTGAAGGTTGATTGACTAAGAAGAGAATATGGGCGGCGGTTGAATGATCTAATGGTGATGAATAAATTAGGTCAAACCCCAAGAAACGACTTGGAGCACGATATGGAAGTTAAAACTCTAACACATGATCAAGAATGATCGTGGAACCCTTCCACTTCAATCAAAGGTCAAAGACACATCCACTTATGAACAATGAAGGAGATTTGTGATCGACTCAAGACGGCATCAACTTGTATACACAAGTAGAACGACTCAAACAAGTTAAAGCTATAGGGTGAACGAGACTTTTCTCGCTCTCTCTCCACATTAGAATAACACGAATTGCTCAATGCAAAGCTAAAAAAATTATATATTGAATTGGTGAAGAAAAAAAGTGTGTAGTTGTGGTCTTATATAGGCATAGGCTCAAAAATTCTAACAACAAAACGGATTGAATAAGATTTATCTTACGTAATATAAGATTTAATTTTCTAAGCTAAGATAAGATCTGTTTTATGAAAGATAATATCTTCTAAGATGATAAGATATATCTTGTGAAAGATATGATCTTCTTAACTCTATCTACATGTGTGCATGGATGATTCGTCGGCCCTTCTTCACATGCACGGCTGGCCCGGGCTTGGATTGTATGTGACTTGGTGCATGGCCGAACCGGAGGTAGTGTAGGATCCAAACGGTCAGCACACCAGACTATTGTACAAAACACACTTAGCAAGATAATCACATTTACTTCTAAATGTTGGTAAATTGAAACTCATCCGTGTTGGAGATTTGGGCTAAGTCTTTGATGACATGAATTATATGCCATTATAATCATGCATATTGTGGAGGTTTTACCTCAATTTGCCTTGTATTTGGAGAGATTTGTGTTCCTATAAGGTTTATTTCATTTATATTTCAGAAATAGAGGTCTACACGAGTTTTGGTTGAATTATAGGTGAATTCGGTGGAATTGGAAGCAAAAGTGGAGTAAAGAGTATCTGAGGCCAATAAGAAAGTTTAAGGAACCTTAGAGGAGTCATGAAGAGCAAAGGAAGTGTGTAAAAGGGTAACTAAAGGAAGGAAGGAAACAAGTCAAGAGACGAGCACTTTCTATTGAAGAAAATCGAGTCATTTACAAGATAAATCGGACGATTTTCCACACAAAAATCGAACGGTTTTTATTGCATTAAATCGCACGATTTTCCTTCAGCTTTCGCCTCAAAATATTACGATCCAAAGCCCATCACTTGTTGGCTTGAGAAGTGATATGTCAAGCGGCCCATTTGCGAGAAAGTATACATTGGAACCCTAGGAACGAAAATAAGGAGTTCGCAGCGTGGAAGATTTACAGGATTTTGCGGGATTGAAGGTTCTTGGAGAGATGATTGAAGGAAAGAAACAAGAAGTCAAGAATCAAGAAGTTTGTGAGATCTTTTGTTTCCCTTCTGATTCTTGTGATTTGTGAACACATTATTGAGTGTTTTGAGAAATTCTTTGAAAGATTTTAAGGTTTGATTACAGATTCGGAGATTATTTGGTTTTTATTCAAAGTTCGAGTTTTATTTGGTTTTATTCATTCAATCTTGATTTTGATTTGAATATGAAAATGGTTGGCTAAAAACCTTGTGATTCTGGGGAGAATAGTTGATGATTGAGGCTTAGATGATGATAGACTAAACTCATTTAACCAATTGGACCCTGAGAGTTGAGATTTAACTTTGCGACGCCAGAAAAATCGACCTGTTCTAAGGGAAATCGACTGATTTAGTGAAGAACAGAGCGATTTATTCGTCTGACGATCTTTAATTGAATTATCCTTTAACCAAAGTTAACCCTTGCCTAAATCCTAACCTTGCTTAACCTTTTTAACCCCTATTCAAGTGTAAGAAGAGACTTCATCATTGATTCTTCATTTGATAGTCAAAGTTTACAAGAATTGGGTATAGAGAGACTCAACATCCTCTATTAAGGTTTGAGTGTGCTTTCCATCTTTACCTGTGAGAGTCATATCCTTGGGTTTTGGGTGGTTAGTTTGAGTGTTAATCTTATCCTTAGACCTTTCTATATTGCAGCCTCAACAACCTTTATATAGAGAGTCTTTGGCTTAGATATATAGGTTTTGGAACTTCGCCGTACGATACCTTCCTTTGAAACACATAACCTTGGCAACACCAACTCCGTCCCTTGATCTTTAGAAGTGTCTTGAATCGAAAGCCGCAGTTGGATACTTGAATCCTTGGAATCATTTGTCTCCTTATTAATTACAAAAGCTTATGCACTTTGCCAGATAATTTGAAATCGATTTTATTCTCACCAATTCCCTAAGTTCGACTTTGAAATTTCTTGCCTTACTACAGCTGGTTCGTACACTGCGAGTTCACTTTGCTTTAGTTTCAATTTTATAAATTTAAGACTTTGACGCACACACTTTTGAGCGAACAAGTTTTTGGCGCCGTTGCCGGGGATTTGGTCTAGACCAAATTCGGTTTTTGGTTGTCTGACTTGGGAGCTTTTGCTCTTGTGTTTGATTTGTCTACTTGACTGATTTTTACAGGAATTATTTAGGTATATGCGAAGGAATAGATCTACCAAAGATCTCGTCCCTTTTGATCCCGAATTTGAAAAAACTTTAAGGAGAAAGCTAAAAGAGAAAAATATGGCTGAAAATAATGAGAGGAACATCCAAGAGGAGTTGGATGAAACTCGAGCTCAACTCCAATTGAGTGAGAAAGCTTGCTTGGAAGAAAAAGAACGTAGTCAGTTTCAAATAGATGAGCTTCGTGCGATGATTCTAGACATGAAACTAGAAAGGAATGACGTCAAGAAGAAGAAGAAGGCTAAGGCATCTATAGCTGAATTATCCGACGATGATGAGATGCCTGAGCTAGAGGAAATTCCACCATTTAATCCTCGTGCTCTTGTTGATCCTCGCCCCCGCGCTAGAGAGGCGAGAGCTGCTGATGTCGTGGGTGAACCACGAACTCTTGGGAAACGAATGGACCCAATTCAACAACCACGCCGTCTAAGTGTAAATCTTGGAGAGAAAGATGATCATGACTTTGGGATGCGTCCACAAGTCATTACTATGATCCGCCAAAATCATTTTGGTGGAACGGAAGCTGAATCTCCGCATCAAACTTGCAAAATTTTGTGATTCTCATGGAAACTTTGAAACCTCAAAGGGTTAACAACAACAACTACAAGTTGAGACCGTTCTTCTTCTCTTTGAAGGACAAAGCCTTAGCTTGGTAGCAAGCTCTTCCGGCTGCAAAGCTCAACACATGGGAGGACTTGACTTCGGAGTTTCTCACTAAGTTCTTTCCACCATCCAAAACGGCGGAATTGAGAGGTAAAATAAATGTTTTTTCTATGAAACCTAACGAAAGTTTATTTCAATATTGGGAAAGGTTTCCAAGATCTTCTATTGGATTGCCCATAGCATGGCATTTCAAAGTTGGAATTGTTGGAGATCTACACAAAGGATTGGATGTGGAGACACAATTCAAACTTTAATCTCTTTCTTGTGGTACATTTATGGATATGAGAGAAGATGACGCTTGAGACTTCATTGAGAAGCAAGCCCAAGTGATTGAGAAGTATTCCCATAGGAAGATAGAAGTTGGGAATCGAAACTCGGGAGATCCAGGAGCAAGGTTAACTTAAGCTGCGCAAACTCAAATATTTTCCCTCAACAATGAGATCAAGGCGTTGAAAGAAGTCATAAAATCTGGCCTTCAAAGGACGAAGGAGCAAGATGTTGGCTACCTAGGAAGGGATAATAACCAAGGCAATAGGAACAAATACCGGAACAATAACTGGAACAACAACAACAGGAACTCCAACAATAAAAATTGGAGATCCAACTAACAAAACCCCGGTAATTCCTATTCACATGCTGAAAATACACTAACACCTCCATCTTCTTCCACTCCTTTGAAAAACCATGGTCAAACTTCAAATAATTCAAGTAAACCGGAGAAGGATAAGCATAATGCTATGCTGGAGACAATCTTGGGAAAGCTCCAAGGATTAGAGAATCATATCACTTCGGTTGATAAAGCACAAAAAGCCTTAGAGAATCAAGTATTCAGCAAAGCCGGAGAAGTTCCTAGAGATCAAGGGAAACTTCCCGGAAAGACGAAAGATAACCCAAAGGGGCAAGTGATGACGATTACTACTAGGAGTGGTGTAAGAACCACCGATCCACAACCCAAACTAGTTGAAGCCCCCCTTAAAAAAGAAAAGGAAAAAGAGAAGGAAGATGTTTGTGTTCCTCCTCCCGCTTACAAACCACCTCTACCTTTTCCCCAATCTAAAGCAAGAGCGCGTCTAGATAAACACTTCGGTAAGTTCATTAATCTTATGAGTAAGCTGCACATTAATATACCTTTTATGGATGCAATTTTAGGTGTGCCAACTTATGGGAAGTTCTTAAAGGAGATCCTCTCTAACAAGAGGAAACTAGAAGACATTGATGAAGTTAAGATGAGTACAGAGTCATCCGAACTTATCAAGACTATGACGGAGAACATGCCACCTAAGCTGCGTGATCCAGGATCATTTTGCATGCCCTTCACCTTAGGAGAAGTCACATATGATGCACTTTGTGACCTTGGAGCAAGCGTAAGCATCATACCACTTGCTTTGTGCAAGGTAGTTGGTCTAGGAGAGCCTAGACCGAAGATGACACTTTACATGGCTGATCGTTCCATAACTAGACCTGTTGGAATCATAGAGGACATTCCCGTGAAACTCGGTTAGTTTTACATTCCTATAGATTTTGTCGTTCTTGACATTCCTGCAGATTATCCAGTTCCCATCATACTTGGGAGACCATTCCTTGCAACCTCCGGTTGTATGGTTGATTGCAAGAATGGACAGCTATCATTCAATATAGGGGAAGAGAAAGTGGAATTTGTACTATCCTCCTTAATCAAAGAGCCAACTTTGAGAGAAGATGTTTTTAACATCTTTGATGAAGAAGAGTCTAGAGAAGTGGTGAGTTCAATCTTGATCAAAGATCCACTTCAAAAGGTTCTTAGCACGAGTATCATTGAAGAAGGAGTAGAACATGACTGTGATGATGAGATTCGAGCATTGGAAGATGCAGAGGAAGAGCCAGAAGCAAGATTTAAAGAGCTGAAAAGAGCCCCGGAAACTGTTGAAAAGATCGAGTTACACAAAGAAAATCACTCGATTTCTGATAATGCAAGTCGATTTTTAACAACAGAAAGAAAAATCGGAGCAAAATCGACCGATATACGTCAGTGGAGGTCGATTTTTCGGCAATTTCTCCAACTTCTACGAACTCGATTGCAGTTGTTCTTAACTGTAATAGCACACTTCCTTCACCTTTAGAGGCTTCTCCAATGACACTCGATGATCATGAATCATCAACCAAGGCACCACCTACATTGGAGTTGAAACCACTTCCTACACATTTAAGGTATGCATTCCTTGGGCCTAACTCAACATATCCTGTTATAGTTAGTGCAAAATTTGAGTGATAATGAACTTGAAAAGCTTATGAGTGTTCTGAAACAATATAGGAAAGCCTTGAGCTATACCATTGATGATTTAGTAGGAATTAAACCTTCTCTATGTATGCATAAGATCTTGATGGAAGAGGATTACAAACCTTTCACGTCAACCTCAAAGACGGTTAAATCCGATCATGAAAGAGGTCGTGAAGAAAGAAATCCTTAAGCTATTTGATGTAGGTATCATCTTTCCTATTTCTGATAGCAAATGGTTGAGCCCCATACAAGTAGTTCCAAAGAAAAGAGGCATTACCTTTGTTGCAAACAAGAACAACGAGCTTATTCCTACAAGGACGGTTACGGGATGGAGAATGTGCATTGACTGTCGTAAACTGAATGTTGCCACGAGGAAGGACCATTTCCCCTCCCTTTCATTGATCAAATGTTGGAAAGGTTAGCCCAACACTCTTACTTTTGTTATCTAGATGGATATAGCGATTTCTTTCAGATTCCCATTCAACCGGATGATCAAGAGAAGACAACTTTCACGTGCCCTTGGGTACGTTTGCCTATAGAAGGATGCCATTCGGTTTATGCAATGCTCAAGCCACCTTCCAAAGGTATACGATGGCAATCTTTTCAGAATATGTAGAGAATATCATGGAAGTATTCATGGACAACTTTTCGGTATATGGTTCTTCCTTTGATAACTGTCTCTCTAACCTTTCCCTTGTTCTTAAGAGATGCGAAGACACTAATCTAGTCTTAAACTGGGAGAAGTGTCCATTTATGGTCACCGAAGGAATTGTGTTAGGTCATTTAATTTCGAATAGAGGAATAGAAGTTGATAGAGCTAAACTTGAAACTATAGAGAAGCTACCTCCTCCATCTTTGATGAAAAGAGTTAGAAGCTTTTTAGGACATGCAGGTTTCTATAGGAGGTTCATAAAGGATTTTTCTAAGATTTCAAAACCTTTGACTAATCTTTTGATGAAGGACATAACTTTCGAGTTCTCGAAAGAATGTTTAGATGCCTTTTGCAGGATCAAGGAAGCTTTGATTTCAGCTCCTATCATCCAACCACCCGATTGGACACTTCCTTTCGAGATCATGTGCGACGCAAGTGACGTAGCTATAGGAGCTGTACTTGGACAGAAGAAAGATGGTTGTACACACGCCATCTACTATGCTAGCAAAACGTTAGACGAAGTTCAACTGAGTTACGCTACCACGGAGAAGGAGCTTCTTGCTGTTGTCTATGCATTTGAAAAACTTCGTTCCTATCTTGTTGGTGAAAAAGTGATAATCTACACGGATCATTCAGCAATCCGCTACCTATTCATGAAAAAGGATGCAAAGCCTAGGCTTCTAAGATTGTAACACCCCAAGTTTCAAAACTCGGGGAGCTACTGGTTAGGACCTCACAATGGGTCCCGACCTTGGTTTAACAACAACATTACTTGGATCTTACAACAAGGCACAAATGTACTTAAAACAATTTGAAAAACATAATATTTTTACTGTATGAATGTACACCTGTGACAACCTTACAAAACATAAACATATACATAACATGCATGCTGTATGGGAGACTCCCCCGTCCCCATCTAATGAGTACGTGGACCCGGCTGACCATCCGTTCCGGATCACTCTGCAACTGTCTATCTCTACAAATCTACAACACGGATAAACCGTTAGCTAACAATCCAAATATAAGCAGAATAAGGATAGCACAAACACACTCAAGATAACATAAAACAATCATCATGCTGGCACACAAACCGGTTATTATCTGTTCATTAAGTGAGTCACCTTATTCCATTTTACAGTTGTGGCACGAGAATCTTAAGAGTTCTCGCCTCCGTTCCTTATCCAACTGGGTGTAGGTCTAGCTTACCTCCGCCGGTAGCATCACTACAAACCGAGTGTGGACTAGTCCCTAAAGAAACCCCCAACGCCCTCAAGCTAACTGAGCAGAATGCCACCGCCCGTTACTCTTAGGCCAAGACATAGGTCGGTATATATTTATTACTAAAATATAACTATAAACATCTCATTCACACACCACTACCATTATTCATACTCATATTTAGAAGTCAGCTAAGTAAGCCAAAAGGACTTACCTGAATCAGGTCTCGACTCTCTTAATCACAACTCAATCTGTAACCGTATAACTCGGTTGCCTGTCAAAGGAGGCAAGTGTGTCAGCACACTTTCTAGGTAATTAGAAGTCTAAGACTTCTAAGGTAATAGATCCTATTAGAACATAATTTAATACAGTACCAATTTATGGTAAAATGACTATTTTACCCTTGGCTCCAGAACTTCCAAAAACTCGGAATATGTACTTAAAATATAATTGGAGGCTAACTAACCATATTCTACTCCCTAGGATGATTTTAGGTAACAACTAGAAAAACTACCCATTTTCTTTTTCCCGAAAGTCACTAATGTCCAACTACAGCTTCAAATATAAAATTCGAATAATCTTATAAAAATTCCGAAATAATTCCCTAGATCATCTATGATATCTCATCTACTCCTAGGAGTAAGAATTTCTTAAAACTGTTCAACCATCACTTCTACAAAAATTTCTAAAGTTGGTTACAACACTTAACAAACAGAAAACTGTCTTAACTTTGAAAAATCATAACTCCTAAACTACTCGCTGGATTTATCCCAAATTTTGGTACGTTCTACTATAAAATCTTATCTATCATATATCCAAAATTCAGCCGCAAAGGAGATCAAAAGCCTATTTAAAACTATCTCACAAAACCGAATTTCAGCACAACAGAAAAACTGTTTATGACTAAATCTTTGAAAAATCATAAATCCCAAACCACTCGCTGGATGCTTCTCAAATTTTAATATTTTCTATAAACATATGTCAACTATATCATATCCAAAATTCAAGCGCAACGGAGATCAAAAACTTATTCAAAACCCTCTCACAAAACAGCATCACTTGCTGTTTTCCCAACACTCAGCACATATATACAAACTACATGAGGCGTCAACTTTGGAACACAATAACTCTCAAACCGTAGCTCGGATTGCTCTCAAATTTTAGTATGTTATACTATACAATATCGACTAAAACATATCCGAAAATCAGCCAAAAAGAAGAAGTCTAACTTACCCAAACTTGGACTCGAAAATCACTGCTTGACATTTCGTAAAAACTTGAAATTACAGGACCATTCTCGTTACTGCTGTGAGTTCAGTTGCACACTCGACCAAGGGTGAAAAGGAGGGTTCAACTGTAGCGTTTGAAGTCGACAGAGAGGAGGGCGAGCCACTGGTGCTACGACTTTGTGCAGAAGGTGCCGATCTGGACGTGTAGAAGCTGCAACGTTGTTGCTTGGAGGAGTGCACTGGTGCGAATGTGTGGCTCGTATGGTGGCATCAGATCGACTCATGCCTGCTGTACGTGACAATCTCGCTCAAATTCGTGTAGCAGAGTGGAGATGGAGGAAGATCAAAAGGCTTACAGCGGAGTCTCTACGAGTGTTGCGAGGAGGGAGAGACGCCCAACACAGGGTTTGCTTGTTGTTTCCACCGATGGGCAGGGAAGGGAGGTGCTGCCATTGGTTCAGGCGAGGGTTTCGTCACACTGAGAAGGTAGGAAATCCTAGGATGTGTCGATGAATGTGGACGTGAAGATGGACGTGGTTGCACAAGGGAAGCAACTGCTCAAATTGCAGCGTGATTTCCGGAGGCTGAAGTTGAAGCTTTACTTCCCTCCAGCTCAGCATCCTTTGTGGACGTAAGCTCCTTCCTGCTGGGCCGCTATCTTGGGCCTTCCTTGGTTGCTGGCCAACGTACAACAGCAGGAGTCAAATGGTGGGCTGAAGTAAGTGTTATTTGGGCTTGCACTCATGGGTTGGCGGAAGCAAGGCTGGAATAAGATGATAAGGAAGGTGGGCTGAAGCAAAAAATAAGGCTAGGAGTGGCTTGTCAACTGCTTGTCGGGCTTCGTCATGGCCTCGTCATGGCTTTGTCACGGTTTCGTCAAAAGTCGTTATTAAGAACTAGTTATAAGAATTAGGGTTTGGTATAATTCTATCATTTTATGTGAATTAGATTCTACATAAAATAATAAAATTTGTAGAGGATGAAATGTTAGATAAAATGGGAAATAGTCAACGGATCGAAATCCGATTTGACTCGTAATTAACCGGAATTAAAAATTACGGATATTACATCAGTACACCCTTAAAAATAAGTTTCGTCCCGAAACTTAAAAGAAGACTCGTAAAGTCGGAGTTCATACAAAAGAACTAAAGCACCGGGAATTGGTCGCAAACGGTGGAGTTCTTATTTGTTTCTGAAATAGCCGGAAGAAATATTTTCGGGTATTACATCAATCCCACCTTAGAATAAGTTTCGCCCCGAAACTTAAAATACACCAATCATAACGTCAGCTCTCCAGGTACGAATCTAGTGTATCTACTTGTTACCAGACACGACTCATCGTTTCCACATATAAGCATTCCGCACATAAAGATCACCAAAACTCACATCCCGACTAAGCACTCAAGCATGAAATAAACAAGTAGTCAGACAATATAACACCGATATAGGGCCAAGCCCTAACTCGTCGCTCCCTAGTTACAACTATCTCCACAAAGGTCTCTCAAAGGTTATGTCTCATACTATCCATAGTATCCTAGGTAGCCTCGTCGGCTTTTCGTAAAACCCCTAACTCTGAATTCTTTTCATGTACAGGCACCACAAGTGTCTGCTACCACGTTCTAGATTGGTTACCAGATATCTCACCGGTATCATCCGGCTAAATTGCCCTATCTTCTAAGTCAATGTCCTAACTTTTGTCTGGTAAGTATCCCTCTAACTGAATCCGTAGAAAACTTGAGTTACACTCTCCCATAGGATGAGGATTACTAGTCCATCAATCACTTATAAACCACTTTACAGCCTCAAGTGGTCACATTTTGCAACTCATCTCTAAATCCTTTGATGACCGTACGGAAAAATAACCTAGTCAACTTTCTTCCCTTCGTTATGCTTACTTGACTACACACTCAGGCCAAAGGGCTTGGACCTCCGCCAGCACTTTACCAAGTGCCTAACATTCTTCATATCACGACTCACTTGGTTTTGTCTCTTAATATGACTCAGTCATCTTATTCTTCAGGTAAGGAATCATCACCTTTACCCTTTTCTAGTCTAGCACTGGAGACACAAATCTAGTTGTCATCATCTGTATTCACTTGGCATTATCATAATATTTATGGGTCTCTAATAATTTGTTAGCTCAACCTTAGGCTCCTCACGTATTTTCCAAGGTCTTGAGTGACAAAAAAATTATGTCCGGAATGACGGTATTAGGTACAAGGTGATCTCACGTCACCGTTATTTGCTCACACTGCTCCATAGTTGTTAACATTGCATTGTGTCCTATAATATCCCTCTAACTCAACATGCAACTCGACTCCGTTCCGATATAAAATTCTCCTTATACTCTACTCTTGAGATTATGTTTCTATATGTACGGTAATTGGTTTGTAAGTACACTCCCTTAGCTTCCTTTTTTATATCTGTCTTTCGATTCAGCTTGATAGTTACTCACCTTGAGCTTGTTAGTGCAGGCCCTACACAATAACTTTATTACATTGTTACTTTCTTTATCATTCTATCAAGAAACTCATTCTAAAGTACCCTACTAGGTATTAAACTCCATATTTACTTGTCTGCCGACATGTGACGAGGTCGGCATGCTTCACTTGGGTCTATAATGGAGTACCACTCTCTTTCTATACTTCTATGTGCACATACTTTCTCGTCTATCTAGATGGTGATACCGTTCCTCTACAAAATTTCTTGTCACTCTACGTAGCATATTTCACGTTCCTTCCAAACGAAATGCATTTCACCAATAGTCATCGTCTTAAACTCGACGGTCATTTTCTGTACTCTCGAGTTTCTTGTTCTGTGGGTTAGGACCCATCACGCTTCCGCTGTGCTACTTTGATAATTATGTTGTCATCCGCTAATCATATGGACATTTTCCGTGAGTCCAAAATGATTGACTGCAAAACTCTTCCTCTCAATTACACCATAAGTCCTATCCGGATGAAGTACCCAATACCTTCCTTATTTGCCTTAAGGAACTAAGATGACGGTTGGAAAATGACCTCTTCCGTTTACTTTTGGAATTCTTCTAACATGGATCTAAACTCTTTGACTCAAAGGAGGTTGTCATTACCTACTTGAGGAAATCCTCCAAGGCGTCGGTAAGGCTAATTCATAAATCTACAGTCACAATTATTTTATTTTATTTTATTTTTTATTTTATTTTTTATTTTATTTTATTTTATTTTATTTTATTTTATTTTATTTTATTTTATTTTATTTTATTTTATTATTTTTTGCACATAACTCCTCAATACCAAAAGAAACACTGGCACGTCCTCTGTTGACGTCAGTCAGTCTATAGTTGACTTATATCAATATCCTGAACTCTCTCTTCTCATGCTCTGCTGGCATAAAATTTGGTAAGCATCAACTACTCTGTTAATCATTTCCCCTTCGTTAGTTCGTTCTATCCTTCCCACTTCCATTTCCTTAGGCCAACTCCCTTTCTCGAGTCCCCTAGGTCATTCTCACATGTTCCTTCATTAGCATTGTTTATAATATTGCTCTGTTGAACTCCATTGACTCGACTACTAGCCTCCTACTCTTTTTGATACTGGTCTCGTGATTCCTTTCAACTTCTTATATCTCTAACAAGGTCAAAACTTCTCTACACTTGTGGGGTCTATCTTTGCTCTTACACTTAATTGCAGGTCTTCATTCCGTGCACCACTTAGTCCCATGGGTTTCTTCTACAATTATCGTAATAGAATCATCATTCTCCCTTGTACGAAATGCTCTACACACTCTGTCTTGACTGACATAGAAACTTATCAAAAGTGTATACTTCTTACTCCTCTAGTTCTCCTCTTACAATCCATCTGTACTAGTTTGTGATATGTACTTTTTTCCTAGCCCGTAGGTAGTAAATCACTTATACAATTCCTTTGGTTTCAAATGACATAAGGGGGTCATTCTTGGCCGTCTAGTCTTTCTTCTTAAGTTCTTAATTAGAGTTATTGACTCGAACTTACTCCATGTTACTATTAAGGGTACTAGCACGTATACCGATTTAGCTTCACGTTTGTCTCTGTTGATCTCTTGAAGGGTCCTTCAGATGTCTATAAATTCTTTCATAAGTCTATGGTTATCCTCCTTATCTTCCAACCAGTTACCACTAGTTGACCCGCACGTGTTATGTCTCAGTTATTACCAACTAGTCTGTAGTTGACCTTCTCTAAGATCACGAACTTATTGTTCTTCTATCTCTTTTGAAGTTTGATATGCTTGGTGAAATCTATCTCTCCCAATTTCTTTGTTAATACTCCTTCAGCTCCTTCCAAAGTTGCATTTCTCTTATTCTCTTATGGAATCACTATATTCTTCTGAGTTTAGTCCTAACATTCATCTGCCGTCAATGAGTTTATTAAGTCTTCCACATTAACTTGTAAGCGTGTCTTCGCGATTCTTCTTACTTTGTTCATCATCTGTTTACGGTTCTCTGATATGATCGTTTGTGTTGGTAACTTAAATTCCGGTTGGGTGAGAGGTCATGGTGGACACTTAAGTCTACCTAGGTCATACTCATTCATTATTCTCCCTTCGTTAGCGTTGTTTTGTAACATTGCCCTTATGGAAATCCGTTGTCTAAATTATAGACTTCTACTCTATTTGCTACTTGCGTCTTGATTTCTTTCAAAATTTCCATATCTATGAAGAAGTCCACATGTCTCCATGGTTATGAAATTTACTTTAAATCTTGAAATTTAGTTGTAAATGTATGTCTTTGTACACCTTTAGTCCTTCATATTTGGGTCATCATCTTATCTTTTCTGGGATCTCATGCCCATACTTGCCTATGGCGGCATCCACCTTGGTTGTAGTGTCATTCAACCCGCCAAGTGTAATTGTATTTTTCCCTGCTCGATTTGTGTTCTGATATGGTCCTTTCCAATATATGCTCTTTTCAGCCCTTACATGCATCCTTGAGTTTCATCTCTCGTCTTCATACTGCTACGTTCCTTGTATGACTTTCTATTTCTTCTATCTAAGTGGATTTGATATTCTTCCTCATCCGATTGTTCTTGTTCCTAAGAATCATCTCATAGTCTTCACCTTCTGTCCACTCATTCTGCGGAAAATTGCAGGAATCACCAAGGTACCCTCGAGAATGAAATGTTTAAATCCGGGTTTGTGTACACTATCTTTAGATAGATACTCTATAAGATCTACTAACGTTTTATCATGCGGCGGTACTCACATCATGATAACTCAACTAAAGGATGTCCTATCCTTTAGGTTATTAACATGCTACATATACATATACATATATATATATATATAGATATATATATATATATATATATGTATATATATATATATATATATATGTATATATATATATATATAAATTTATACAACCTACATACACATACAATTATATAAGTCCATATATACTATTTACTATCATACTAAGCTGCAGAGATCCACGGAGAGCGATGGTGGTCCAACGTACTGCTATACCAACAACCCGACTATGCACATGATTTTAAAAATAAAACTTCATTTTAAAAATTGTAGATCCCTTTCGGGTTCTGGTTATTTCTACATTCGGTCTTTCCGAAGATTACAAGTGCCATTGTTGCCAACCACGAGCTCTGATACCATGTTGTAACACCCCAAGTTTCAAAACTCGGGGAGCTACTGGTTAGGACCTCACAATGGGTCCCGACCTTGGTTTAACAACAACATTACTTGGATCTTACAACAAGGCACAAATGTACTTAAAACAATTTGAAAAACATAATATTTTTACTGTATGAATGTACACCTGTGACAGCCTTACAAAACATAAACATATACATACCAATAATGTTGTATGGGAGACTCCCCCGTCCCCATCTAATGAGTACGTGGACCCGGCTGACCATCCGTTCCGGATCACTCTGCAACTGTCTATCTCTACAAATCTACAACACGGATAAACCGTTAGCTAACAATCCAAATATAAGCAGAATAAGGATAGCACAAACACACTCAAGATAACATAAAACAATTATCATGCTGGCACACAAACCGGTTATTGTCTGTTCATTAAGTGAGTCACCTTATTCCATTTTACAGTTGTGGCACGAGAATCTTAAGAGTTCTCGCCTCTGTTCCTTATCCAACTGGGTGTAGGTCTAGCTTACTGATAACACGATTTATGACTTAGTTTTAGGTAATCATTTAGATAGATTTCTCACTCATTCATGCATGGTTTAGCATTAGTTCAAGACGTTTTGCACTCAATTCATGTATTTTGTCGAGATAGACGTCTACACGGACTTGTGCGTGTTTTATAGGTATTTCAGGAAATTTAGGAGCTAAAACGATGCGTTTGAGGATCGTTCATCTAGATGACACACCCTCGGACTCATTAGGACACAAGCTAAAGGCTAAGGAGGACTCATGGAACCTTGCCAACACTAGCCATGCACCAAATCACAGCTTAATGATAAAAGGCGAAGTTTCTGAATAGAATCACGGTTCTCTGACACTCCACGGCCGTGGAATCATCCGTGGATTTTGCCAGATTCTTGTGACAACTGTGCCACGACTCTCATGGCCAGCTCATGCAAGTTTGTTATAAAAGTGGTCCTTCATGGGCTGTGAGAGGCAGCTGGGAGCATCTTGGAGCAGCTCTCCATTATCCATTATCCTTTAACAAAAACATCCTCTCAACAAGAAGATTTTCTAGGAAGGAAAGTGTCAAAAAGGAAGAAGAAGAGCTCCATTGAAGAGGAGAAGAAGCACACACACCATTGCCACACTTTGCTAGTTTTTGTAGTGAAGGATTCCGGATTCTATTTCTAAAGTTGTATGAACCATTTGAACCTTCTTTTGGAAGGATTGTGAGTTACTCTAATTCTATTTTCAGCTTGGTTTTGATTTTAGTTCACTTGTTCATCTCTTTTCCTTCATCATCTTGCAAATGAATGCTATGATTTTGTGTTTGCTTGTTTCGATTTCTATTATGAATGTTGTAGGCTAAATAGATGTGGTTCTAGGGTAAGGAAAAAATGGTTATGGCTAGGGCTATGATAGGACGGACTTAGATTTATCTTTGGATGACTTGTGTGCATAAACGTAGTCTCTGTTAGAAGTCACGGGTGGATCTTGTCAAACCACGGCCGTGGTTTAGGTAGAACAAGCCGTGATTTTCCCTGGTTCGGTGGATCTAGTCTCAGATTGTTAGAATGTTGAAATCCTAAGTGTTTGTTGAGTTAAATCTATCCTAGGGTGACCTAGTGTTAGCAACTAAGTGTTAGGAGAGACTTACCCGGTAATCCTTACTCTTAGATTCCAAAGATAACAAACCTTAGGTAGTGGTGAGCCTAATAAGCCGCCATTGGATTAAGTGTGCTGGATGGTAGCTTAAGACTAACCCTTCCGAGACTTACCCGGTGAGGATAGGTTGGATCTTTAGATAACAATCCGGTTTGAGTAGAATTCCGTCCCTTAGGTTCTTAGAGACTTACCCGGTGATGAGACCTAGGGAATGGACTAGTGGATCATGAGACCTACCCGGTGATTGATCCCAATCTAGAAACACTTAACCCCAACATAGTTAATCCAAGGAGTGAATAGATAGCTTGAGTCCTATGCCATAACCGGAATTTCCAACCCCTAGAATCCGTCTTTTCTTTCTTTGATCTACATCTTGTTTAGTTGTTTATTTGTGTTGATTCATAGTATAGTTGATTGATTACCTTGCATGAATTGCGATCTTTGATTGATCACCAAAAACCAACCAAAAACATTTGAGATTTTCATTTCTTTATTTCTTTCTTCTCTTTCAACCTAGGTCTTTACTAAACTCAATCACAAACCAAATCAATTTCACCTTAGTCTTTGTGTTCGACCTCGGAATACTATCCCTACTACAAACGTCCCGTACACTGCAGGTTTCGCTAAGTAGTTTAGGATTTAGTTCGAGTTATAAATTTAAAACCCAATTGCGCATCACACGATCTTAGCGTAACAAGTTTTTGGCGCCGTTGCCGGGGACTAGGTCTAGATTGAGTTTATTTTATGATTGTTTATTAGTGTAGATCTTTCTTGTTGCTTTTGATCTCTCTTTGGTGTATGTTTTTGCTTTTCAGGACATCTCTTATTCTCTAAGTGTATGCGAAGATCTCGTGGCAAGGATTTAGCTCCATTCGATCCCAAACCGGAGAGAACCCTTAGATCTAGATCCAAGAGTATTAAGAAGGGAAAAGAGATGGCCGGAAGAGATCTCCAAGCTGAATTGGATGAAGCCTTAGAGCAAATAAGGCTAAGAGATGAGCTCTTGGAGGAAGAAAGGAGACTTGCCAATGAGAGGCAAGAAGCAACTAGGAGGGAGATTGATGAGATTAGGCAAACCCTTGTATGAGGGGAGCTTAATCGTCAACAACCTCCACCTCCTCCACCACCACAACCGCAGCCGGCGGCTAATGTTAGGGTTGTACCCATTGCTATTGAGGAGCCACAAACCCTAGGGAGACGTATGGATCCGGCACAAAGAGCACACCGACCGGGTGTGAACTTAGGAGATCCCGCAACCCACAACTATGAGCTCCGCCCTCAAGTTCTACAAATGATCCGGCATAATCAATTTGGAGGGATGGAAGGAGAGTCTCCTCATCATTACTTGATTAATTATGAGATCTTGATGGAGACTCTTAGACCGCCAAGATTGGAGAGCAACAACCATAAGCTTAGGGCTTTTTCCTTCTCTCTTAAGGATAAAGCCTTAGCTTGGTATCAATCTATTCCACAAGGGCGAGTTGGTACTTGGGAGGAGATGACAACCGAGTTTTTGACCAAGTTCTTCCCACCTTCCAAGACTACCGAATTAAGAGGGAAGATCAATGCCTTCGTGATGAAGGATAGAGAAAGTTTATTCAAGTCTTGGGAGAGGTTCAAAGATCTTCTCCTTGATTTTCCACACCATGGCATACCAAAAATTGAGCTATTGGAGATCTACTTCAAAAGACTTGACGAAGATAGCCAATTCAAGCTCCAATCTCTTTCCGGTGGGACTTTTATGGAGAAGCATGTAGATGAAGCTTGGGAGTTTGTGGAGAAGCAAGCTCTAGTGATTGAGAAGTACTCCCATAGGAAGAGTGAAGGAAGAAAGGCGGGAGCATATGAGGTGAGTGAAGTCACCATGAACAGTTTCAAGCTTGACGCCATCAACAACGAATTGAAGTCCTTGAGGGAGTTGTGTGCTACAACTTTGAAGAACCAAGCAACTCCTCAAGTGCCTCCACAAGCCAACTTGTCTTCCAAGGAGGAGGATGTGAATTATATGGGAAGGGGCAACTTTGAAAGAAATACTCTCCAACAAGAGGAAGTTGGAGGAGTATGGGGAGATAAGAATGACCAAGAGATCCTCGGAGTTGATCCAAACGATGAAGGAGGAAATGCCTCCCAAGCTAAGAGATCCGGGTTCTTTTTGTGTCCCAATTGGAGTGGGAGATGTGAAGTACGAGGCCCTTTGTGATCTTGGAGCAAGTGTAAGCATCATACCGCTTGCACTTTGCAACAAGGTCGGGCTAGGAGAGCCAAAGCCGGTTAAGATGACCCTCTATATGGCGGACCGTTCTATCACTCATCCGGTTGGGATTTTAGAAGACATCTCGGTGCAACTAGGAGGATTCTATGTGCCAATTGACTTTGTCGTCTTGGATATTCCGGCGGACTATCCGGTTCCTATCATCTTAGGAAGACCTTTCCTAGCCACTTCCGGATGCCTAGTGGATTGCAAGAACGGGACTCTCTCCTTCAATATTGGAGAAGAGAACATCAAGTTCAAGTTATCCACAATGATGAAAGGGCCAACCCTTGATGAGGATGTCTTCAACATAATCGAGCATGAAGAATCTAGAGAAGTTGTGAGCTCGATCTTGATCAAGGATCCCTTGGAGAAGGTTCTTACCTTAAGTATGATGGAAGAAGGTGTTGAGGAGGCTTGCAATGAAGAGATCAAAGCCTTGGAAGCATTGGAAGAGGAGCCAAGAGTTGAAATTGAAAGCCACGAAGAGGTGTTGAACAGCTGCAAATTCCATGGTCGAGATTTATGTTCCACGGCCGTCAAACTTTCTGGACAACTCCGGGAAGCAAGCTTAGCAAGAACCACGGCCGTGGAAGTTGAGCAAACCGTGTTTCCAGCCGTGATTTTCCCTGGATCAGCTCTTGATGATGATCAAGCTTCTAGGAGCCATGGGGAGTCTTCATTTGCTTTGGATTCATCTCATCCAACATTGCTTGGATCGTCTCCAATCGATAAAGGTCCTCCTAAACTTGAACTCAAACCCCTCCCCTCTCATTTGAAATATGCTTTTCTTGGTGAAAATTCTTCATATCCGGTGATTATTAATGCATGCTTAAGTGATGATGAACTTGCTAAGTTGTTGCATGAACTAAGATTGCATAGGAAAGCCATAGGTTATACTATTGATGATTTGGTTGGCATTAAGCCTTCTTTGTGCATGCATAAGATAATGATGGAAGATAATTATAAACCCTCTATTGAACATCAAAGGAGATTGAATCCTATAATGAAAGAGGTAGTCAAAAAGGAAATCATTAAGTTGCTAGATGCGGGAATTATCTACCCTATCTCGGATATTAAGTGGGTTAGTCCCGTTCATGTAGTTCCTAAGAAGGGTGGGATGACCGTAGTGACTAATGAGAACAATGAACTAATCCCGACTAGGACGCTTACGGGGTGGAGGATGTGCATTGATTATAGGAAGTTGAACATGGCCTCTAGGAAAGATCACTTCCCTCTCCCCTTCATTGACCAAATGCTAGAAAGGTTAGCTCAACACTCTCATTTTTTCTATCTAGATGGCTATAGTGGATTCTTCCAAATCCCTATTGTTCGCTCAAAAGGTGTGTGCAAATAAGCTTTAAATTTATAAAACTAGAATAAAAGCAAGCGAACCCGCAGTGTACGGATCGGCGTAGTTAAGCAAGTATTCCAGAGTATCGAACTCAGGGATTTGGGGGATCAAATTCAGTTCACAAATTATCGAGCAATGAAAATAGAAGCTTTTGTAAATATTGGGGAAAACAGCAACCCTAAAGATCCGGATGTTAAAAACTTGTTTGTCCCTAGACTTAAGCTTATTGGGGAAAACAGCAACCCTCGGTCCAGATCCAGTCGAAGAACACCTCGACCGAGATGCCAACCGAGGCAGAGCAACAGAAAGCAGGAGGAACGACAGAAACTTATGTTCCACCTCCTGTATATAAACCACCACTTCCATTCCCTCAGTCCAGAGCCAGAGCACATCTAGACAAGCACTTTGGTAAGTTCCTTGACTTGATGAATAAGCTACATATTAACATTCCTTTCCTTGATGCTATTTTAGGTATGCCCGCCTATGCGAAGTTCTTAAAAGAGATCTTATCAAGGAAGAGGAAGCTGGAGGATGTTGGTGAAGTTAGGATGACATCTAAATCTTCGGAACTCATAAAGATCATGAAGGAGAAGATGCCACCTAAATTGAGAGATCCCGGCTCATTTTGCATTCCCATTCAAGTTGGGGATGTCACTTGTGAAGCCCTTTGCGATCTAGGAGCCAGCGTGAGCATCATCCCGCTGGAGCTATGCACTAAGATCGGTCTTGGAGAGCCCAAACCGGTCAAGATTCGACTCTACATGGCGGATCGCTCCATCACCCATCCCGTGGGCATTTTGGAGGACGTTCCGGTCAAGTTAGGTAACTTCTATCTACCTATAGATTTTGTCGTGCTTGACATTCCCGCAGATTATCCTGTTCCCATCATTCTCGGGAGGCCATTTCTAGCAACTTCGGGTTGCAATGTGGATTGCAAGAACGCCAAGTTGAAATTCAACGTTGGTGGCGATGAGGTGGAGTTCGCACTACTTGCAGCCATGAAAGGGGAGCAACTAACTGATGATATCTTCAACATCTACGATGAAGAAGAATCAAGAGAATTGGTGAGCTCTATCCTTATTAACGACCCACTCGAAAGAGTTATTAGCTTCAGTTTAATGGAGGAAGGTATAGATGCTTCTTGTGATGCAGATATACAGAGCTTGAGGGCACTAGAAGAGGATCCAGGAGCTAAAACTGAGAAGCTAGTCCAGGAAACGAAGAATTCCAGCCTCGGATCCAGTAGCAGTACCTCGACCGAGGCACCTTCTGGACAGAGCGAGGCGTCTGAAGAACACCTCGGTCAACGCCTTTGTGCCTCGACCGAGGTCGACCGCGAGACGATATCAACTGAGATTGCCGAGAATAACAATTTTTCTACTCCCTTCTCTGACATTCACCCACAGTTGGCGGATCATTCCCTCCACCAACTTTCTGATAATAAAGGTCCTTGGTATGCTGATATTGTGAATTATCTTGTTTTCCAGGAAATACCACCCGGATTGACGTACTCTCAAAAGAAGAGATTCTTCAAGGAAGTACGACATTACTACTGGGATGAACCGCTGCTATTCAAGCGCGGACCGGATGGGATGCTTCGAAGGTGCATTCCGGAAGATGAAGTTAATAGCGTCATAAGGCATTGCCATTCACTTCCTTGCGGAGGGCATGCTAGCACCGATAAAACATGCGCTAAGGTATTGCGTTCCGGTTTCTTTTGGCCTACATTATTTAAGGATGTGCAATCTTTTGTTGTTTCTTGTGATGCATGCCAAAGAACAGGGAACTTATCAAGGAGGAACGAAATGCCACTTAACAACATCCAAGAAGTGGAAATCTTTGATGTATGGGGGATTGACTTCATGGGACCTTTCCCATCCTCCGGAGGAAACCTCTACATTCTCCTTGCAGTTGATTACGTCTCTAGATGGGTTGAAGCCATTGCTTCTCCCACTAACGACGCCAAGGTGGTTGTGAAGTTCTTGAATAGAACTATCTTTCCACGATTTGGAACTCCACGCATCATCATCAGCGATGGAGGAACGCATTTCATCAACCGGAAGTTTAAAGCACTTCTATCGAAGTATGGGGTAACCCACAAGGTATCAACCGCCTATCATCCTCAAACTAGTGGACAGGTCGAGATCTCGAACAGAGAATTTGTTAGCATGAAATATTGTGATATTTTAGGCACGTTTTATAATCGTATTTGATTCATATTGATAGTCTTTGATGGAGCTTTATGCATATATGAGCTAGTATTACCTATATTTGTCGATATGGATGTCTACACGAGTTCTATGTTGATTATAGGTGATTTGGAGCTATTTCCGAACGAAATCGAGCGAAGGAGAGTTGAGTTGATGTACCTCTAGATCAAGGACACCTTTTGGGATGCAATTTGGAGTATTAGATTGAAGAATGCACGAATGAAGGCAAAAATCACGGTTTGACCCTAGATTACGGCCGTGGATTGTGATGCAGAATTCGATGTTCATTCCAGGGGATATTACGGCCGTGGAAGTTACCCGTATTTGTTTCCACGCCTCAGAATTACGGTCGTGGAATCTTCCACGACCGTGATCTTGGCGAATCCTTTCGCCACATTTCGAAGCCATGATCTTTTGAAGAATGGGCCGGGCCGACGTTTTGCCTGCATTATAAAAAGACGGATGAAAAGAGATTTCACAATCCACGCATAGACGCACATCTCCGCTTACGCTTATCATAGCTTAGCAATCAACGCTAAGGATTAACGCTTCTTCATTTGAGGGGCAATTTCGGAGATCTCATTGAAGATCAGGGTTCGTGATTGGAGAATTGCTGTTAGCGATCTTCGCGTTGAGGAAGATCGAAGTTCTTGGAGGATTTTGCAAGAAAACTCCTCTTCTTGCTTAGGTTTGATTTAGGATCGGATTGACATCCCGTTTCCTTTCTTTCCTAAGATTGTGATTGTTTATTCCGAATTGAATCTCTTGATAAACACTTGTTCTTGATTGTGATTCTGAGATTCGTTTGAAGATTATTGAAAGTTCTTGAAAGTTCCCATCTTTTATCTTATAAATCTTGAATTGATATCAAATGACTGTTATTGGCTAAAAACCCTTAACAATTCTAAGGTGAAGGGTTGATAGTTGTGGCTTAGATGATGATAGATCGATCGCAAACAGATTAGACCCTGAGAGTTAGAGAATTGTCGCCGACAACCCTAAATTACGGGCTGTTCTTGAGTTCCACGGCCGTGGAACCTCAAGATCCAACCGTAATTTCCATGAGTTTACGAGCCTGCTTTTACCTTAATCCAAAGTTAAAGATTTGCTTTAGCTTAGTTTAGACTTGTCTTTTCTAGGTGGTAGTGAAGCCTCAACAACCTCTACCTCGATTGTGAGCCTCAACAACCTCAATCAGATAAGTTAGTCTTGACCTTTAGATTATAGGTTTGGGTATTTGATACTAATCCTTGCTTTTAGAACCTCTTTATATTGAGCCTCAACAACCTGTATAAGGAGTATCTTTTAGGTGAGTTACATAAGGTTTTTGGAATCTCAACCGTACGATTACCTTACATTAGTGTACCTTTGCTTATCTCTACTCTGTCTTCATATTATTAGTATATCTTGAATCTGTTGCCACAACTGAATACCCGGATCTTTAGGATTGTTGTTTTCCCAATATTTGCAAAACTCTCATATTTATTGCTTGATAACCTGAAATCGAATTTGTTCCCACCCAAATCCCTGTGTTCGATACTCTGGAATTCTTGCTTAGCTACCTCGATCCGTACACTGCGGGTTCGCTGCTTGATTCTAGTTTTATAAATTTAAAGCTTATTTGCACACACCTCTAGGGGCGAACAAGTTTTTGGCGCCGTTGCCGGGGATTTGGTTTCGGCCGAATTCGGTAACCGGTTGTCAAGCTTGGGAGCTTGCTCTCGTTATTTGATATCCTTTTCTTGAGTGTTCTTGCAGGTTTGTGTTCTTAGGTACATACGAAGTTCTTGTTCCAGCAACGGAACAGAGTTTCGCCAAAGAACAAGTTTTGGGAGCTTTTGTTTTTTTTAATCTCTTGGTATGAGTTTTTGAGGCTCCACTAGCTAAGTATGGCTCCATACGATCCAATATGGGTAGCGAAGCATACGGCTAGAGCAGACCATTATGAATACTTGGTAGAGAAATACGCCTTCTATTGGTTTGACAGCGAAAGAGAACGTGAACAAACCATTGAATATGAATTTGCAAAATGGGAAAAGCTGCACTACCCAAAGAAGGTTAAGAAGAAACGTCCCAAAGATGCGGAACACTCGAAACTTGAAGAATTGAAGAAGGAACTTGGTATGATCGAAGAAAAATTGAAAGCCTTTAAGGAAGAACTCCAAGTCTCGAGGAATGCTCTTATCAAACCCAAAGTTCCTCTAGAACCTCTTGAAGTTCGCATTGAAGAAGAGAGAGAAGTGGAACACCTAGACCCAATTGCTAATATTGTGGTCGAGATTGAAGAAAAGTCAGTTGTGCTTGAAGAAGAGGAAGAAGTGGTGAACCTTGGCCAAATTACTGAAATTGTGGCCAAGGTTGAAGAAGATCCAGCTGAGTTGGGAGATATTTCATGTGTGGATCATCATGCCAACATGAAACTTGTCCCAAGCCTTGAAGAACTTAACAAGGTATACTGTCTTACTTCCTTTGTTATTCCTATTAAAATTTCTGATTTTTCCAGGAATGCACCGGAGAGTTGGAGGTCTCTTCCAAAAGAACCTCCTAAGGTGAAGATGAAACCTCTATTGAAATTGCTGGAAGAAGATGCTCCTTGGACTATAAGGAGTAAATTTGGCAAGAGCTTCAACGCCAATGCCAATAAGTGTTTTTTGTTCAAGTATGGGGTCATTCACATGACGAAGACCATACATCATCCCCAAACTGGAGATGGGGAAGCTAGGAGGATTCTCGAAAAACTGATTTCTCGATCTAGGAAAGGATGGGATGGAAGACCGAATTATGTCCCATTAAAGCATAGGAAAGCTAGGAGGATTCCGGTGAGAATCAAACCGTACAAGCTTGTACGTGGGAGATCTTACCACTTGCCGGTGAAATTAGGAACCGGAGATTTCTTGGAGGAGTTTAATGATGGATTTGAAGAGCAATCCAAGATGTTCAAGGTGCATTGAGTCATCTATGGATAATGGTCTAGCTACGGACCTTAAACAAAGCGCTTCTTGGGAGGCAACCCAAGGTATTGCATTTTCGTTTTTGCTTTCGATTCATAGATTAGCTTAGAATAGAAGTTCTTGCTTTATTTTTGCCTCGATTCCTTCCGGTATGTTCGTGTTTTTGGTTGTAGGATCGATGAAAAGGGAGAACGGAGGGATAATGTCGAATAGAAGTGACGAAATTTGGACTTTGAAGCTTTACAGAGGGTTCCACGGTCTAAATTACGGTCGTCATTGCTACAGTGACCGTAATTCTCAAAGGCCTGTGAAAAATCACAAAAATCACGGGTCCGTACATTTCCACGGCCGTGGAATGCCCCGACAGACCGTGATTTTTGAAAATTTGCCTGCGAGTATAAAAGCCAGCAGCACCACCACCACCACCACCACAGCCAGCACCAGCAGATGCTCCCGGATGGTATGATCATGCTCCGGGATGGTATGAGAGGATGCCGGAGTGGGCTACCGGACTTTCAGAGAGAGTCGGAGCATTAGAGATCCGGGCGGACGCTAGAGATGGACGTTTGGATGACCTCGACCACATGATGAGGGACGTCTACCGCCAGCAGTTTGGGCGGTACTATGACCCGAGTTTCTCTCCATTTCCACCTCCACCGGCACCGCAGTGATTGATGACCGGCAGCTCGTTTAGACATTCCCGCCACCATTGTGAGTTTCTTTTCTTTTCTTTCTTTTGTTCTTTCATGTGAACATTAGGGACAATGTTCGTCCTAAGTATGGGGTGGGATGTACTAAATGTTTGTAATAACTCTACTCTATGTGTTGCCTCTATTACGAGACTATCTTTGCATGTTCATCATATGTTACACGTTTCATTCTTGCATTGCATGAAAAAGAACTTTAAAAACCCATAAAAATTGAAAATTTTTGAAAAATTTGATGCTTCTAATGAATTGAGATGAGTTCTATGATAAACACTACTTGCGAATAAAGTTGACAACAATTGCATGTTTAAAAGGATAGTAAATCGAAAAGGATGCAAATGAATAAATTTCACCTCTTTTGCAAGTTTTATAATGTGAAAACGTTACCTAAATCATATTAAGAAACTGAAGTTGAAATCACATTATAAGTTCCTATACTTCTTGTTGAAATGATTAAGGCAATTCGATATTTTCTTTCTTCTTTCTTTGATCATCTAGCTCCTCATTGAAATATTAGCCTCCTTTACCTATCCGGGAACTTGGAAAGTGAATGAGAAAAAGGCATGTTTGATGTGGGAGGGCCATGAGAGCAAATGTTTGCAATCAATTGAATAGAAAGAAAGTATAGGTTTGGGGAAGTCAATCATGACGATGAGTAACTCGGCACCATTCACATAGCCGGGTGTTTGTGTCTTGCCAAAGTCGGATTGAGCGATATTCCTAGCGGATTATGGTATGTGCGCTAAGGGTTTGAGGCATCTCGCAAAAAATGAGAAACGCCAATCTCCTAGGCTTCGGTTTTTGTGCACCTCTATCCATGCAACTCCAAAAGTAAAGTCAAAAAATGAAAAGTAAGAGCGAAGCTCTAAGTGAAGAGTTGCGGAAATCGCAAAAGAAGAAGAAGGTAGTAGTCCATTTTCCCGGATTTATGCACCACTCTCCCTTAAAGTTTCCCTTCCCTTCCATACTCTAGACCTTTTTCTTTGAAAGTCCTTAAGATCAAAAGAATGTTATATGGCTTGGTGATCTAAATTGAAGTTCTTATGATTGATTTTGATAATGTTTGAAGGTTATAATGCTTGTTTGGAAGTTAAATTGTTTCATGAGCTTTCTTTACCTCTTACTCTCTAATTAAGTGTGTGAAAGTTTGAAAACGATTGAAGCAAGGTTTGAGAATGATCTATTCTTTAGAAGTCACTTTCATCCAAAAGAAGGTACACATATTTCATCCTAACTCTTGTTTAAAGCTTTTTGAAAGACCTTGCTTAGGGACAAGCAAGTGTTAAGTATGGGGTTATTTGTTAGCATGAAATATTGTGATATTTTAGGCACGTTTTATAATCGTATTTGATTCATATTGATAGTCTTTGATGGAGCTTTATGCATATATGAGCTAGTATTACCTATATTTGTCGATATGGATGTCTACACGAGTTCTATGTTGATTATAGGTGATTTGGAGCTATTTCCGAACGAAATCGAGCGAAGGAGAGTTGAGTTGATATACCTCTAGATCAAGGACACCTTTTGGGATGCAATTTGGAGTATTAGATTGAAGAATGCACGAATGAAGGCAAAAATCACGGTTTGACCCTAGATTACGGCCGTGGATTGTGATGCAGAATTCGATGTTCATTCCAGGGGATATTACGGCCGTGGAAGTTACCCGTATTTGTTTCCACGCCTCAGAATTACGGTCGTGGAATCTTCCACGACCGTGATCTTGGCGAATCCTTTCGCCACATTTCGAAGCCATGATCTTTTGAAGAATGGGCCGGGCCGACGTTTTGCCTGCATTATAAAAAGACGGATGAAAAGAGATTTCACCATCCACGCATAGACGCACATCTCCGCTTACGCTTATCATAGCTTAGCAATCAACGCTAAGGATTAACGCTTCTTCAATTGAGGGGCAATTTCGGAGATCTCATTGAAGATCAGGGTTCGTGATTGGAGAATTGCTGTTAGCGATCTTCGCGTTGAGGAAGATCGAAGTTCTTGGAGGATTTTGCAAGAAAACTCCTCTTCTTGCTTAGGTTTGATTTAGGATCGGATTGACATCCCGTTTCCTTTCTTTCCTAAGATTGTGATTGTTTATTCCGAATTGAATCTCTTGATAAACACTTGTTCTTGATTGTGATTCTGAGATTCGTTTGAAGATTATTGAAAGTTCTTGAAAGTTCCCATCTTTTATCTTATAAATCTTGAATTGATATCAAATGACTGTTATTGGCTAAAAACCCTTAACAATTCTAAGGTGAAGGGTTGATAGTTGTGGCTTAGATGATGATAGATCGATCGCAAACAGATTAGACCCTGAGAGTTAGAGAATTGTCGCCGACAACCCTAAATTACGGGCTGTTCTTGAGTTCCACGGCCGTGGAACCTCAAGATCCAACCGTAATTTCCATGAGTTTACGAGCCTGCTTTTACCTTAATCCAAAGTTAAAGATTTGCTTTAGCTTAGTTTAGACTTGTCTTTTCTAGGTGGTAGTGAAGCCTCAACAACCTCTACCTCGATTGTGAGCCTCAACAACCTCAATCGGATAAGTTAGTCTTGATCTTTAGATTATAGGTTTGGGTATTTGACACTAATCCTTGTCTTTGATTCCTTCTTGTATTGAGCCTCAACAACCTGTATAAGGAGTATCCCTTAGGTGAGCTACATAAGGTTTTTGGAACCTCAACCGTACGATTACCTTACATTAGTATACCTTTGCATATCTCTACTCTGTCTTTATATCATTAGTATGTCTTGAATCTATTGCCACAACTGAATACCCGGATCTTTAGGATTGTTGTTTTCCCAATATTTGCAAAACTCTCATATTTATTGTTTGATAACCTGAAATCGAATTTGTTCCCACCCAAATCCCTGTGTTCGATACTCTGGAATTCTTGCTTAGTTACCTCGATCCGTACACTGCGGGTTCGCTGCTTGATTCTAGTTTTATAAATTTAAAGCTTATTTGCACACACCTCTAGGGGCGAACAAGTTTTTGGCGCCGTTGCCGGGGATTTGGTTTCGGCCGAATTCGGTAACCGGTTGTCAAGCTTGGGAGCTTGCTCTCGTTATTTGATTCTTTTTGAGTGTATGCGCAGATCTAGAAACACCGAAGATCTCTTACCTCTTGATCAAGAGCTAGAGAAAACCTTGAGACGAAGACGCAAAGAAAAGAGGATGGCTCAAGAAAACGAAAACGATCTTCAAACTAAGTTAGCGGAGAAGGAAGCTCAACTCCGATGGAATGAGAATCTCCTCCAGGATGAGATGGATCGTCATCAAACTCAAGTTAACGGTCTACAAGACATGATCGTTCAAATGAAGATAAAGATGAGCGATCTTGAAGATAAGGTGGGAAAGAAGTCCTCGAGAAGAAGGACAAGGTCTAGAAGAAGAGGTAACTCATCCGCTGATGATAGTGATTCTTCCATGCCTGCGCTAGAAGAGATTGATCCCACGATCAATATAAATCCTTTCAACACACAAGGAGCTGCTAACCGCCGCATTCCACCTAGGAATGTGAGAGTCGAACGTGTAGATAATGAGCCAAGAACTCTTGGCCAGCGGATGGATCCAACACAACAACCGCGCCGCTTAGGTGTGAACTTTGATGCTGAAGATGTACAAGGGTTTAGTTTCAACCCTCAAGTTATCACTCTTGTTCGCCAAAGTCAGTTTGGCGGTACAAGCGCTGAATCTCCACACCAACACTTGCAAAACTTTGAGTGCATGATGGAGACAATGAGGCCAAAGAGCGCCACTACCAACAGCTATAAGCTCAAACCTTTCTTTTTCTCTTTGAAAGGGAAAGCGCTATCCTGGTACCAAGCTCTTCCTAGTGGAAAGCTAGAGACATGGGAAGACCTCTCCGCAGAGTTTCTCACCAAGTTCTTTCCGCCCTCCAAAACGGCGGAACTTAGAGGTAAGATTAATGCTTTTTCTATGAGACCTAACGAAAGTTTGTTTCAATCTTGGGAAAGGTTTCAGGATTTGCTCTTGGATTGTCCTCATCACGGCATATCCAAGCTTGCCTTGCTGGAAATTTACTACAAGGGGCTGGATGCGGGAACGCAATTCAACCTTCAATCCCTCTCATGTGGAACGTTCATGGACATGAGAGAAGATGACGCTTGGGATTTCATTGAGAAGCAAGCAAGAGTCATAGAGAAGTATTCCCACCGGAAGGTGGAGGGAAATCGTGTGGAGCAAGGAGCGAAGCTCACACATGAAGCTCAAAATCAGATTTTCTCCCTCAACAATGAGATCAAAGAGTTGAAAGAGACTATCAAGACCAACTTCCCAAAGCAGCAAGAGAAGGATGTTGGCTATTTGGGCAATAACAACGGCGGTGACAACACCAACCGCAATAACAATAACCGGAACAATAACCGGAACAACAATTGGAATGGAAACAACAACAACCGGAACAACAACAATTGGAACAACAATCGTGGTTCGAACAACAACAATTGGCGCTCCAATCAACAAAATTCCGGTAACTCCTATCCTTCCAATTCCAATTCACTAACTCCACCCTCTTCTTCCTCTACTCCTTTGAAAAGCCAGGGGCAATCATCAAATGGAGGAAACAATACGGGAAAGGAAAAGCCGGATCCCATGTTGGAAACGATCTTGGGAAAGCTTCAAGGGTTGGAGAACCGCATCATCAAGGTTGATGATCAAATTTCTAAGGTTGACAAAGCTCAAAAGGTTTTGGAGAATCAAATGTTCAACCATGCGGAGGAAGTCCCTAGGAATCAAGGGAAACTTCCAGGAAAGACGGAGGACAACCCTAAGGGAAGGGTAATGGCGATTACAACTAGGAGCGGAGTGACTACCACCGATCCGCAGCCTACGTTTGTTGAAGTCCCCGTGGAGAAAAGCAAAGAAAAAGGGAAGGAGAAGGAGGACGTCTATGTTCCACCTCCAGCTTTAAAACCTCCCCTACCGTTCCCTCAATCTAGAGCGCGAGCGCGCCTAGACAAGCAATTCGGTAAGTTCATAGAACTCATGAGCAAACTGCATATTAATATACCTTTCATTGATGCTATTGTAGGTATGCCGGCTTATGGCAAGTTCTTGAAGGAGCTCCTCTCTAACAAGAGGAAGCTAGAAGATTTTGGAGAAGTCAAGATGAGTTCGGATTCTTCGGACCTCATCAAGACTATGAAGGAGAAAATGCCCCCAAAGCTGAAAGATCCGGGGTCATTTTGCATTCCCATTGGAGTGGGAGAGGTCACATATGACGCTTTATGTGACTTGGGAGCAAGTGTGAGCATCATACCACTTGCATTGTGCAGGAAGATCGGTTTAGGCGACCCTAAACCAGTGAAGATGACGTTATACATGGCGGATCGATCCATTACTCGTCCCGTCGGCATTGTAGAAGACGTCCCAGTCAAGCTAGGTAAATTCTTTGTCCCCATTGATTTTGTCGTGCTTGACATTCCTGCAGATAGTCCGGTCCCGATCATACTCGGAAGGCCGTTTCTTGCAACTTCCGGCTGCATAGTCGATTGCAAGAATGGGAGACTCGCTTTTGATATTGGGGAAGAGAAAGTAGAGTTCGTTCTTTCCACTCTAGTGAAGGAACCAATCTTTGATGAGGATATTGTTAGCATGAAATATTGTGATATTTTAGGCACGTTTATAATCGTATTTGATTCATATTGATAGTCTTCGATGGAGCTTTATGCATATATGAGCTAGTATTACCTATATTGTCGATATGGATGTCTACACGAGTTCTATGTTGATTATAGGTGATTTGGAGCTATTTCCGAACGAAATCGAGCAAGGGAGAGTTGAGTTGAAGTACTTCCAGATTTAGAACACCTTTTGGAAGCAATTTGGAGTATTAGATTGAGGAATGCACGAATGAAGGCAAAAATCACGGTTTGACCCTAGATTACGGCCGTGGATTATGATGCAGAATTCGATGTTCATTCCAGGGGATATTACGGCCGTGGAACACAACCGTATTCCTCTTCACGCCCTAAATTACGGTCGTGGAATCTTCCACGACCGTGATCTTGGCGAATCCTTTCGCCACGTTTCGAAGCCACGATCTTTTGAAGATCGGGCCGGGCCGACCTTTTTCCCTGCATTATAAAAAGGACGGATGAGGCAAGATTCCGTCATCTCGCTTTACCTTGCTACCTAGCTTACGACATTTAAAACCCTAAGGGGAGCGGCAAGAACGCAAGCTTAGCAAGACACAAACCTTCATTCTTGGAGGTGATTTTTGGGAGATCTCATCGAAGATCAAAGTTCGTGATTGGAGAATTGCTGTGAGCGATCTTCGCGTTGAGGAAGATTGAAGTTCTTGGAGGATTTTGCAAGAAATCTCCTCTTCTTGCTTAGGTTTGACTTAGGATCGGATTGACATCCCGTTTCCTTTCTTTCCTAAGATTGTGATTGATTGTTTGATTTGAATCTCTTGACAAACACTTGTTTTCGATTGTGATTTTGAGATTCGTTTGAAAGATTATTGAAGGTTCTTGAAAGTTTCCATCTTTTATCCTATAAACCTTGAATTGATATCAAATGGCTGTTATTGGCTAAAAACCCTTAACAATTCTAAGGTGAAGGGTTGATAGTTGTGGCATAGATGATGATAGATCGATCGCAAACAGATTAGACCCTGAGAGTTAGAGAAGTGTCGCCGACAACCCTAAATTACGGGTTGTTCTTGAATTCCACGGCCGTGGAACCTCAAGATCCAACCGTAATTTCCATGAGTTTACGAGCCTGCTTTTTACCTTAATCTAAAGTTAAAGATTTGCTTTAGCTTAGTTTAGACTTGTCTTTTCTAGGTGGTAGTGAAGCCTCAACAACCTCTACCTCGATTGTGAGCCTCAACAACCTCAATCGGATAAGTTAGTCTTGACCTTTAGATTATAGGTTTGGGTATTTGATACTAATCCTTGCTTTTAGAACCTCTTTATATTGAGCCTCAACAACCTGTATAAGGAGTATCTTTTAGGTGAGTTACATAAGGTTTTTGGAATCTCAACCGTACGATTACCTTACATTAGTGTACCTTTGCTTATCTCTACTCTGTCTTCATATTATTAGTATATCTTGAATCTGTTGCCACAACTGAATACCCGGATCTTTAGGATTGTTGTTTTCCCAATATTTGCAAAACTCTCATATTTATTGCTTGATAACCTGAAATCGAATTTGTTCCCACCCAAATCCCTGTGTTCGATACTCTGGAATTCTTGCTTAGCTACCTCGATCCGTACACTGCGGGTTCGCTGCTTGATTCTAGTTTTATAAATTTAAAGCTTATTTGCACACACCTCTAGGGGCGAACAAGTTTTTGGCGCCGTTGCCGGGGATTTGGTTTCGGCCGAATTCGGTAACAGGTTGTCAAGCTTGGGAGCTTGCTCTCGTTATTTGATTCTTTTTGAGTGCATGCGCAGATCTAGAAACACCGAAGATCTCTTACCTCTTGATCAAGAGCTAGAGAAAACCTTGAGACGAAGACGCAAAGAAAAGAGGATGGCTCAAGAAAACGAAAACGATCTTCAAACTAAGTTAGCGGAGAAGGAAGCTCAACTCCGATGGAATGAGAATCTCCTCCAGGATGAGATGGATCGTCATCAAACTCAAGTTAACGGTCTACAAGACATGATCGTTCAAATGAAGATAAAGATGAGCGATCTTGAAGATAAGGTGGGAAAGAAGTCCTCGAGAAGAAGGACAAGGTCTAGAAGAAGAGGTAACTCGTCCGCTGATGATAGTGATTCTTCCATGCCTGCGCTAGAAGAGATTGATCCCACGATCAATATAAATCCTTTCAACACACAAGGAGCTGCTAACCGCCGCATTCCACCTAGGAATGCGAGAGTCGAACGTGTGGATAATGAGCCAAGAACTCTTGGCCAGCGGATGGATCCAACACAACAACCGCGCCGCTTAGGTGTGAACTTTGATGCTGAAGATGTACAAGGGTTTAGTTTCAACCCTCAAGTTATCACTCTTGTTCGCCAAAGTCAGTTTGGCGGTACAAGCGCTGAATCTCCACACCAACACTTGCAAAACTTTGAATGCATGATGGAGACAATGAGGCCAAAGAGCGCCACTACCAACAGCTATAAGCTCAAACCTTTCTTTTTCTCTTTGAAAGGGAAAGCGCTATCCTGGTACCAAGCTCTTCCTAGTGGAAAGCTAGAGACATGGGAAGACCTCTCCGCAGAGTTTCTCACCAAGTTCTTTCCGCCCTCCAAAACGGCGGAACTTAGAGGTAAGATTAATGCTTTTTCTATGAGACCTAACGAAAGTTTGTTTCAATCTTGGGAAAGGTTTCAGGATTTGCTCTTGGATTGTCCTCATCACGGCATATCCAAGCTTGCCTTGCTGGAAATTTACTACAAGGGGCTGGATGCGGGAACGCAATTCAACCTTCAATCCCTCTCATGTGGAACGTTCATGGACATGAGAGAAGATGACGCTTGGGATTTCATTGAGAAGCAAGCAAGAGTCATAGAGAAGTATTCCCACCGGAAGGTGGAGGGAAATCGTGTGGAGCAAGGAGCGAAGCTCACACATGAAGCTCAAAATCAGATTTTCTCCCTCAACAATGAGATCAAAGAGTTGAAGGAGACTATCAAGACCAACTTCCCAAAGCAGCAAGAGAAGGATGTTGGCTATTTGGGCAATAACAACGGCGGTGACAACACCAACCGCAATAACAATAACCGGAACAATAACCGGAACAACAATTGGAATGGAAACAACAACAACCGGAACAACAACAATTGGCGCTCCAATCAACAAAATTCCGGTAACTCCTATCCTTCCAATTCCAATTCACTAACTCCACCCTCTTCTTCCTCTACTCCTTTGAAAAGCCAAGGGCAATCATCAAATGGAGGAAACAATACGGGAAAGGAAAAGCCGGATCCCATGTTGGAAACGATCTTGGGAAAGCTTCAAGGGTTGGAGAACCGCATCATCAAGGTTGATGATCAAATTTCTAAGGTTGACAAAGCTCAAAAGGTTTTGGAGAATCAAATGTTCAACCATGCGGAGGAAGTTCCTAGGAATCAAGGGAAACTTCCAGGAAAGACGGAGGACAACCCTAAGGGAAGGGTAATGGCGATTACAACTAGGAGCGGAGTGACTACCACCGATCCGCAGCCTACGTTTGTTGAAGTCCCCGTGGAGAAAGGCAAGGAAAAAGGGAAGGAGAAGGAGGACGTCTATGTTCCACCTCCAGCTTTAAAACCTCCCCTACCGTTCCCTCAATCTAGAGCGCGAGCGCGCCTAGACAAGCAATTCGGTAAGTTCATAGAACTCATGAGCAAACTGCATATTAATATACCTTTCATTGATGCTATTGTAGGTATGCCGGCTTATGGTAAGTTCTTGAAGGAGCTCCTCTCTAACAAGAGGAAGCTAGAAGATTTTGGAGAAGTCAAGATGAGTTCGGATTCTTCGGACCTCATCAAGACTATGAAGGAGAAAATGCCCCCAAAGCTGAAGGATCCGGGGTCATTTTGCATTCCCATAGGAGTGGGAGAGGTCACATATGACGCTTTGTGCGATCTAGGAGCAAGTGTGAGCATCATACCACTTGCGTTGTGCAGGAAGATCGGTTTAGGCGACCCTAAACCGGTGAAGATGACGTTATACATGGCGGATCGATCCATTACTCGTCCCGTCGGCATTGTAGAGGACGTCCCTGTTAAGCTAGGCAAGTTCTTTGTCCCCATTGATTTTGTTGTGCTTGACATTCCTGCAGATAGTCCGGTCCCGATCATACTCGGAAGACCGTTTCTTGCAACTTCCGGCTGCATGGTCGATTGCAAGAATGGAAGACTCGCTTTTGACATTGGGGAAGAGAAAGTAGAGTTCGTTCTTTCCACTCTAGTGAAGGAGCCGATCTTTGATGAGGATATTTACAACATCCAAGACGAAGAAGGC